>CM055898.1:8350338-8747838 GCA_029582155.1 Panopea generosa
TGTACATCGTTGCTTAACCATGTCGCTGTAAAAGCTAGCTTCACAGAAAAGACTGTTGTTAGTGACCTATATGTACACTCACTACACCCTTTCCCGCTTTACCTTTAGGGCTTATACCCAACAGCACAGTCTGTGGCTTTCAGCAGTTCATTGCCATATCCCATCCCATTCCAAAGAAAGAGAGATTCGTGCAGGCACAGCTTCGAAAGTTTATCCTCGTTGCCATTAAAGTAACATCGATCACCCATCCAAGTACTAACACTGTACATCGTTGCTCAACTTCCAATACAGTCAGTGCACTTTAACTACATCGCTGTAAAAGCTAGCTTAACAGCAAGACTGTTGTAAGTGACCAATGTACATTCACTACATTGGGTATGGTATTCAATTTCCTGCACAATTGGCAATATTTACAAAAAGTATCCACGTGGTTGATTGTTTCATCAGCAATGTTGGTGATATATATGATATTGATCAGTGTTTTGCCCAAAATTGTTTTAATTAAATTAAAACAAACTAATGCTAAATATTTTATTAATCATTAATTCTTTTCAATTACATAATTATAGCCCTAGTTAGTTCAACAGACCATAACTGGTTCTCACCTATCCACAATTGTCAGAGTTCTTGCTGTGTATTTGGCGTGCCACATAACACTATACTAAATTAAGGTTGACAAAACCACTACCTGTTTTTAACACAAAATTAAAGTAGATAAACTGGTAGGATGATGAAACCACCAACACCCGTGGGCCAAAGCATGTGAAATTGAAACTACAGTCGGACCCAAACTCAGTGTTTTGAGAGAACATAAACTGCAACCAATTTTTTTTTATCTGTAGTTGTCATGGTGTGTGGCACAAAAGCCGCTAACTCAACATTTTACAAACATAAACATCTACCATATGTTTAAATATCTGTATTTGTCATAGTGTGTGCTGTGAAAGTTGCTAACCTAAAATTTATATTTATAGACATAAACGTCAAGGAATTATATAGAGATGGAAAGGCAACTAGGTGACTTTTTGTGAATGCTCATGCCAAATTAGTAATCCTTTGTGTGCTATTTTATCAACATTTAGTCAGGAGATGCAAGTTTCCTATCCTTCTATACAAGTCCTTGTAAACATCAACACTTTTTTTAATATCTGTAGTTGTCATGGTGTTTGGCGCGAAAGTAGCTTACCTACTTTTATGGACATAAACATCCCATATTGGCGATTACCCGAGAAGAGTGTTGATCTTTTTAGGTTCCAGGGGGATAGTGCAGGTTACAGATTGAAACCAACTGTATGTTTCTTCTGGTTCTTCAGTGTGCTCAGTGTATTGCACCGCCACATGGATCCTCGATTAAAATACCCATCGGAACGACTGTTTTTAATTTGCCAGCCCCGGGGATCTAACCCACAACCTCAATTCTAGAAGTTTTATGAATTACTGACGGAGCTTATGGGGCTTACCAGCTTATACTGGTTATGCTGCCATCAAAACAGTTACAGCTATGTATTTTTGGACATCTTATTGAATACCGCCTGGAGATAATTGATCCAGAGAAGTGACTAACTGGCCAATGGTAATTAATCCCCATGTGTATGTGCACCAATTAAAGTAATTAAAGAGACTAAACTTTTGTAAATAGTGACTTGTACAAATTTCTACTTGGCCAGTGACTTGTACAACTTTCTACTTGTTCAGAACATCTGGCTATAGGATTGCACAGGTGAAGGTATTTTAACAACATTATCAGGCATGGTACTAAAAGTCTAGATATAGTATATCTATACTAAATTTTGTCTATTATCACTGTTACATTGGGCATATATTCACATTCCTTGCATAATTCCGATGAGCAGGGCGTAACCATTATCACTACTCAGAATTCATTTAGGCAGGGCATTATCACTACCCAGAATCCTAATTTTGATAACAGCGCCGGGCAAGGGTTAATGGCATGGGGGGAAAAGTGTACATGTGGAAGTTGATAATGGGTGAACAGTGCCTTGTAGTGACAATGCAAGCTGTACTCTAGGTGCAATAATGAACAAAAACATAAAAAGGTATACTTTCAGGGGAAATTGGTTAACTCTAATAAATTGTATGTATATAGCTTGACTTGAACCAACAACTCCACATATGACAGGTACCTGATCTTTAGCACGGAAGTCCTCTTAGTAATGGAGGGTTCACTCTGGCATCAAAATAAAACAAGTGGGGCATGTGTTTGCTGTGCTCCTTCTTACTCACTAAAAATTGCAGCTTCTTTAACCTTTTATTGCCTTTCAAAGCGTTAACTTTTTATTTTTTCATGATATCTGTCCATTTTTCTTTAAAATACTGAGTCGAAACACAGCAATCAAACATTCTTTTAGGATGACCTGGCCAAATATGGCGAAAACGCTTGGTCAATCTTGATGATAACAAATAATTGTATTGATACACATGGTACACATGGTGCGTCTGCATATTATAGTAGTTGATATAATAGTTATAAAACTTTAATTAATGAGAACAGTGATTTAAATGCATTTTTTTTTTTAAATCGGTTTTAACGCCATTAAACACATTTCAGGTTATATATGGCTTAACCAGTTTTGCTGGTGGAGGAACTGTCTACTACTGAACTACTGTCCTTCCGCAAGTAACTGGAAACTTTCTCACATACAGTTTTTGGAGCAAGATTAAAACCTACGACCTTAGCGGTGAGAATTAAGTGATCTTGAGATGTTGCCTTATACCACTCGGCCACAGAGACCCTTTAAATGCATTCAGTCTACCATTATGCCCTCAACTTTAATCTCAGTCAGTCTTTTTAGGTCACCTGAGACTTTGTCCATCATCATGCGTCCTGTAACAATTTACTTTTTTGAGTTCTTCTCAAAAACATAACCGTAATTGTAATGATATATTGTATGCAGCTTTGGTACACACGAGTGAATCAAAATTGTGAAAACGGTCATAGTAAGGTAAACTTTGAAAATCTTTTTCTCAATATAGGAGAACACTGGGAAACAAATAGTGAGCATGATTATGGACATATATGGGTCATTTATAAAAATTGTGAATTGCATGTCCCTGGGTCACACAGTTTTGCCCTTGGAGTGAGGCCTACTTTACTAAATCTATATAAGAGAAATTGACAAAAAGTTATTTCTTATGACTGAATAGAGATTTATGTGAATGTTTTTTGGATAATCAGATGACTGATAAGGCCCATGGGCCTCTTGTTTGAAAACACATTATAAATTAAGGTTTCCAACGATGTATGTATTCATATAATTATATAAATATTAGTCGGTAACCTCCCTATTCATGTCATGATGTAGTTATTTCAATCAGAGAACAGTACTTATAACATACATTTATTGTTAGTTGGCCTTTTCCTTTGTTTTCATTAGAGTTTTGGTAAATATATTGTAAATTCTGACGGAGTTGTCTTTGTTACCTGAAACAATTTTCAAATTGTTTTTAGCTCGACTTTTCGAAGAATAAAGAGAGCTATTCTGCTCACCCGGATGTCGGCGTCCCACCTTTGTTGAAGTTTTGTGTGCAAGTCCCAATCTTAATATCCATTGCATGTATTGACTTGAAACTTAACAAAACACTTCGCAGTCATCAAACATACTATGATAACTAAGTTATATAACTCTTGGATTAATATAATGCAAATTATTGCCCTTGTTTGACTTAAAAATTCTGGTTAGTTTTGCTTGCAAGTACCATCTTGTGCATACTTCATCAACCACTCAATGTATTTGATTTGATTTAAACTTAACACAACACTTCCCAGTCATAAAACATACTACAATGAATAAGTTAGATAACTTTTGCATGAATAAAATGCAAATTATTGCCCTTATTTGACATATTAAAATTTTACCCGCAAGTACCATCAATTGGATCTCACAACCCTTGAATTGACAGTCAGATACATTATAGACTTAACGTATAACATGAATAACTCCCAAGGTGCGATTCATTTTACAAAGTGGGGGTATTTATTTGGGACCGAGATATCAAAATTTAAGCATTTTATAAAGTACAGATATTTATGTAAAAAATACCATAAAACGCACAGCTGATGCTTTAGATGTTTCAACCTGACTTGAAATCAATACCTGTATATTTCGATTAAAGACTAGCTTCCAGATTGTTGAAGCGTTTTCCCCCATAAAAAAGGAGAAGTCGATCTGATTTTTAATTTCACAAAATTTGTTATTATACTACATGTATATAGTATTAGAAAACAAAAATGTAGTGCTGTGTTACAAGAGTGCATTTTATTAATAGAAATTTGGGCTATTTTAAATATTAATTTCTATTAATTTACATAATTTGATTTGGTAAATATTTAAGTCCATTATCTTAGTACAACATGATATGCTTCTGTGGTGTAACTGGCAAACACATCTACACTTTTGTAGAAGTTCTGGGTTCGAATCCCAGCAGTTGCAAACAACATGAAAAGAGATGGCTTAGATATAGTGAAAAAAGAAATGTCTGTTGTTTTTTTTAATGAAATTATTCTCTTTTAAAAATGTATATTTTTTTATAATGTTTACTGCTGCATGGACAAAATTCTACTAACTTATGCTTACTCTTTCTGACTGCCTTACATTCGAAAAGTATATTTTCGGTGGACTGCAGTTTATAATCATACATGGTCTATATTTTTTGTCTATTTTGTTTGTCTTGTTTAGTATTACAACCAGATGGTAGAAGTGTCTGGGCAAGAACTGAAGGGAACCTATGTCCAGATTGTATATTTCATATATATATATTTGGATGCCTCAGCTGCTAATTTGGGAACTTAAGTAAATGTGTTGGTTTATGTATGCAGTCATGCACATTGCTGTTGTTTTTTCTTGGTACATGGGAGATGGAGGTTCAAATTACTGCCATGACCAGAGACTTCTCTTAAATTTTAGTCTAGTCCTAGGACGTTTCCAACGTTTGTCCAGAAATATACATTTGGTTAAGTCATATTTTAACATTTAAACTGCAAGAACTCTTTTTATGCTTGAATACAGTATGAATGTCTGGTGTTTTGAATTATACAAATGGTTCCTTCTGTGGCAGAGTTGTCCATAGTTTTGTTTTTAAATAACCATTTACTTCTCACTGCCGAAGTTGTCGAATCAATCGTCTAAAAACATTTTGTGAGAAATTTAAGGTTACTTACAAAAGGACGGTGGCTGCAATGTGATTGGTTCCTTTGTCTTCTAGTTTTGTTTTTAAATTGTTTTGAAACCCCAGTAAAACTACATACTGGCTATCTGCTCAGTGTAAACTATAGTATAGACATGTATTATGTTTATGTAATAAGGCAAGAAAAATATGCACCATTGCAGACATGAACTTGGGACCTTTCACTTACAGGTCAAGTGCTCTACCGACTGAGCTAACCAGACAGTTGACAAATGTTTCTCTCCTAACAGTTTAGCTACACACTGTGACATTTATATTATGCAAGAAACATTTATAACCGAAGAAAAAACCACGTCAAAAGGTATTTTGTGACCAGCATCCATTTATGTAGCTTGATTAAATAAGGCGTGAATGGACAGCTTCTTTATTATTTGGATATCCTTTCTGCTGTCCATAACTCGGGAGAAGCAAAATAAAAAAAAACTTTAAAAGGTTCCTAGAGATGTGCAATATGTCGCACTACCATTTATGATGCTTATAACGTTTGATTTTTTTTTGCAAACCAATAAATTAGAGATATAGTTCCTTGAATAAAGTTTCAATCATATAATAAGTGATTTATTTATGATAAACATAATACACATTAAATATATAATGGAAACATCTGCAATGTTATCCTAAACATATAATACATGTACTATAAAGTGTATTTAGTATTTGTTTGTTTACTATACTTATAAAATTGAAGTTCGACCCCAAGAGAGGCAATGCATTAGTTCATATTATTACTACTACTACTACTTCTACTTCTGCTACTATTACTACTACTTCTACTACCACTACTACTACTACTACTGCTGCTGCTACTGCCGCTGCTGCTGCTGCTGCTGCTGCTGCTGCTACTACTACTACTACTTCTACTACTACTACAACTACTGCTGATGCTGCTTCTGCTACTACTACTACTACTACTGCTGCTTCTGCTGCTGCTGCTCTTACTACTACTACTTCTACTCCTACAGTTACCACTACCACTACCACTACTACTACTACTACTGCTGCTGCTGCTGCTGCTGCTGATATTACTACTACTACTACTACTTCTACTACTACTACTACTACTACTACTACTACTACTACTGCTGCTGCTGCTGCCTCTACTACTAGTACTTCTACCACTACTACTGCTACTACTACTACTACTACTACTACTGCCTCTGTTGCTACTACTACTACTACTACAGCTACTACAATTACTACTACTACTTTACCACTTCTACTACTTTTGCTGCTACTGATGCTGCTTTTGCTGCTGCTACTACTGCTGCTGCTGCTGCTGCTGCTGTTGTTGCTGCTGCTGCTACTACTACTATTACTACTAATACTGCTGCTGTTGCTGCTTGCTACTGCTACTGCTACTACTTCTATTGCTAACTACTACTACTTCTACTGCTAATACTACTGCTACTAATATTACTACTACTACTTCTCCTACTACTACTACTGCTACTACTACTACTACTTCTACTACTACTACTATTACTACTACTAGTACTGCTGCTGCTGCTGCTACTACTGCTGCTGCTGCTGTTGTTGCTGCTGCTGCTGCTACTACTACTACTACTACTACTACTGCTGCTGCTGCTGCTGCTACTGCTACTGCTACTGCTTCTACTACTCCTTCTACTTCTACTGTTACTACTACTACTTCTACTGCTACTACTACTGCTACTAATATAACTACTACTACTAATACTGCTACTGCTACTGCTACTACTACTACTACTACTACTACTACTACTACTGCTGCTGCTGGTACTTCTGCTACTGCTACTTTTACAACTACTTTCTAGTACTACTATTATTACTTATGCTACTACTACTAGTACTACAACTACTACTACTGCTAATAATATTACTACTACTACTACTACTACTACTGCTACTACTACTTCTACTACCACTACTACTACTAATACTACTACTACTACTACTACTACTACTACTACTACTACCTCTACTACTACTACTACTACTACTACTACTACTACTACTACTACTACTACTACTACTACTTATGCTGCTGCTACTGCTACTACTACTACTACTTTTACTGCTACAACTACAATCTCATGATTACTTCTATGACTGTTATTCTTTCATCTACTTCTACTTCTTCTATAAATACTGTTTTCTTCCATTTTTAATTTAATGCAACAGTGTAGATTAAAGTTTGTTAACGGTTGCACCAAATATTCCACTTTCTTTTCACATCATACATCGAGATGTAGTGAATATAAATAGCCACACCAGTCTATCCTAATGCGTACGTATTTCTTAAGTGTCGTCATGGTAATATACAGTCTATACATACTATTAAGCATTAAATTTAACAAATAACCATGTTATTCTAAAATGAATACTAAGAGACTATATTTAAATCATATCAAAACATATTTGTAACGAATTAATTATAACAAAATTCATATATTCTCGCGTTTACTGATAAACTTACAGCAATACTCGTTTGAACAACTACATGCACTGTAAAAATGAGATACGTATAGAACGCACAGGTTTGGATCATACCTGTGAACATAATGTGTAAAAAGCAGCAAAACATTATAAAGGACTACCATACGTGTTTGGTAAATGTGAGGCGTGATATATATTCGATATAGTGTTTCCATGCATTGGTTATACTGCTAAAAGAGAAATATTCCAATGAACTTCTATTCATGCATGACTTTCTCATTGTCTTTATTAATTATACATGAGAAAGATTCGCTTGTTTAATAATATCGCCAGTATCCTTTAATTTTTAAAGGCTGACACTTACATTCTGATGATAATGTATATTTTAAAACTAAATATTAGATATTTTATTTTTACATTCCCTAAAACGTTATAATTTACTATGAATCATATTTAAGGGGAGATCAGTCATGTGCCTTCATAATAATATGATGACATTGTCATCTCCCTTATCAGTCCCCTTCGCATAAATGTAAATACCGAGAGACGAAAAACGAATCACAAACCACCTTTTTATCTGCTATGTATTTGGCGTCCTGGCGTTAATATTATCACCCCCGTCTTTATCGGATAATGTATTCAGCGTATATAAACAATCGTGAAACATCGAGTATTTCCGTATCCTCCATATAATACACCTCGTGTATGACTCTAGAATACACCAACGCTATTCGCCTGTGATACAAGTCTGTGTTCATTCGCGTGAAAGTAACGCATTATGTATCCGTCATAAAGTTGAATATATGGCGTTATTATATCGTTTTTTGTTTTTATATACTCGACATGGGTGATGTTTATAGGGAAATTTCTTCCTACCATACAGTAAATAAAAGTCTCTGGCACAACTTCCGCCTTTTTATTTTATAATGTGACTGAAAGTAGTTCCAAAATGGCGCTTTATTATGTCAGAGGTCTATTGCGTAGCATTAAGGCCGATGTGATCAGATTGCGTATATATAAATAGGGAACACTTATCGCCGGTAAGAAATTCGCTTTGCGTATAGCATACGACAATAACCTAATTATATTAAGTGAATAGTTGACAAGGATTCAAATATATCACAAAATGTTATCTCCAAAACGGTTAACCACTTTTAACGTACTTAAACGTTTTATCTTATTGGTAAACTTAATATTCTAAACACTTGAGACCCGATAATCCTTTAAAAAATCAAAAGACAAGTAGAATTATTTAAATTTGCAAAACTGTTGTAAGTAAAGACGCAATTGTCCGTTAAGTGAACAAAATTGTGTGGTTTCCACAGCTACAAACACCATAGCAACGCTTGTGTATGTACGTGTTTGATAAAGTAGTCTATAATTTTGTTCATTATCCGGGCACCAAAACCTCAGCTGCATACATACAAAACCTGTTTTAGAATTTTACAAAAACGTAACACTCTTTCATATTCGTGAAGCAATGAATACAAACTTTAAAACATATTACAGTTTTAGCTACTTGTTGGGCAGTCGGTTTTAATCAGTTCATTCCAAATCTGATTTGGAGTGATAAACGATACTTTAAGCCCTAAAATGCATTTGCAATAGCATTTCTTTTCATCCTTACATATTTTATATCGTCAGTTTCTAATGTCTTCAGTTTTAGACTTTCAATCAGGATAAGCACCGTCCCCGCAATTCTTATTATGTATATATTTGTACACAATCTAAAATTTGATAAATCATTTTAAGTTTGTTAAGTTAAAGATATCTATTACGTGATCAATGCACATACAAAGAATATGTTTGAAAAGACCTATTAGTAAATTAGTCTCGTGTAATTCTATATAGAATGGCATGGTTGATTTGTTGTTGATTTGTTATAATACTATTCTGTGTAAATATTGTGTTAACCATGATGAGACTATTTAAATATATAAATAAATGAAATAGAACAGAATAGAATATAATATGATAGAATAGAATAAATAGAATAGAATAGAATAGAATAGAAAATAACTGACTGGGAATAATACACGGGGGTGACCATTTTATACTGTGCGGCACACTTGGTACATATAATATTATTACTTAATTACAGTGATTGGTTTTCATCTATAAGGCGAGTGGACAGTATGTCTGGTAAAGGACGAAACAAACTACGCACCCACCGCTTATTTAAAACTCATTTCGTGGTGGTGTTGTACCCATCATAATTGAGACCGGTATATATGATAATCTTAAGTTAGAAGATAGAAAATGTTCCTTTTGTAACACAGTGGAAGGTGAAAGTCATCTAATTTTAAAATGTCATCTTTATTATGATCTTAGAAATACTTAATTTGAAAAAGGAGCTGCAATTAGTGATACTTTTTTATATTTGACAAATATTGATAAGACAGTATTTTTATTTTCTCACTCACCTTTGATTCGTGTTTGTGCTAATAGCCTCTAATAAATATAAACACACAAAAACAACCCCAATATAATAAAATTCATGTAATTTTTGCCACTATGTCTTTTCTGTAAAAAGGGATACACCAAAATATATATTTAATATTTAGTAAGGTCCTACACCAAGCCAGCCACTATAGACTTAAGAGAGAAAAATCTCCTGAAGTCATTAGACAACATAATTTTCTTATACTATCATCTGCTGTGTCAAATTATATTTTACTTCTGTTAGATTTTTGTTTTAGCTCGAGCTACAGTCTATAATTTGTTGAGACTGGTGTGTCCCTTTAAGATAAATGTATAAATGTGTATTCGGTGAAAGGAAAAAGAAAGTATACATACCTATAGACGTCGACAGGTCAAGGAACAATGTATATTTATATTTCATCATATTGTTGAATCAAAAAACAAACATTTAATTCGTTTCAAAGCAAAACAATAAGAACAAATCCGTTCATTTTTCATCACATGAATAAACTTAGTCAATAATGAAATAATTTAAAAAAAACCCCCAAAAAACCCTGTTTTAATATATGACAAGACGTGCACATTACCTTTGCAAATAATGCATTTGTTTGGTTTTATATCTATACTGTTACCTTTTTATCAACTCCTATGTGTATGCTGCAAATCAGTTCTTTTCTGATCTGCTCAGAGGGGATACTCGATACTTTAAGATATTTTTATATTGCGCAATAGTGCTCTCTTTTTTTGTCAGAGTTTTAGTATTTTGTTTATCTTAACACACTTTTAATAAATCGATATTTAGCATAACACATATGCTTGTTTTGTAAATAGTTAATTGTCTTTTGCATTGTGTGATAGTTTCTTGAAATTTATATATTTGAATGGCTTTGTACATAACTATATTGTATGAAATTAATGCTAGTATTATCATTGCGTTGAACATAGATGAGACTGAAATAAAGATTAAATATATATACTTGTAATTTTAATTTTACCATACATATTTTATTTTCCTTGCAGGGATAATAATAAGAAGGGAAGCAATCTACTTAATATCATCCGTTTAGTCATGCATGAGTTAAGGCTCCTTCACACCCAATTGTATATTTTGCATTAGTAGTTATGCATAATTAAACTCCAATGCGATTTCGACCATTTGTTTCACGCCAGTTACTCTTTACATCTATACGTCATGATCATGATCCTCCTACAGTTGTACTGGGGTTCAATTCAAACTTGGTATAGGACTCTCACCACTATTATCTCCCTGGAATACTCCGGACGAAGGAGATTTTTCTCATTCTTTCAGGGCTTTGTACTGCAGTACTTTATTTTTTTCCTAGTATGAGCTAAATGGTCAGTATTTGAGAAATCACCACTGAAAATTTGATGCTGATACAAGTTTACTGGACAATTCTATGTCTTTTCAGAATTGTTGGTTCGAACCGCATCGTGGGAGAATAGTTGACATAGTTTTAATCTGGAATTTAAAAAAAAAACACGTGTCAATGTATGCTTTTTTCCCTTTATAATTGCATATCTTGAACCAGTGAAGAATTTGAGACCAGACACATGCTGCAGATTTTGTTTTTTTCACTGTGCTCTGGACATTAATGTTACAAATGTACTAGTGGTGTGAGACGTATAGGCCATCAACATCATATCTTTACAATATAACTACATAGCTTACAATTTATGTAATGTTCTCTGCATTTATCATCAACATTAAATGGGTATGATTTCGGTCCGGTAAATTTGTTCATGAGTTATGCACCTTTTTCGACTAAACAACATTATAGCATAGCAGTATAATTACATTGATATCTCGTTCAACTTATTTTGTTTACATTCTATGCAATTGAAACTTTGTACACATCATCATAATATAATAATTATTCAAATGAACATGCATATATTGTTGGGATGTGCAGATTCGATTTTTCATGAGTGTGATTATGTTACCGATTTTAGTGATTTCATATTGGTTGTTCGGTCCAATGATTGTCAAATTTGCCAAGTCGTTCGGTCCAATGATTGTCATATTGGCCCAAGTTGTTCGGCCCAATGATTGTCATGTTGGCCAAGTTGTTTGGTCCAATGATTGTCATAATGGCCCTAGTTGTTCGGTCCAATGATTGTCATATTAGCCAAGTTGTTCGGTCCAATGATTGTCATGTTGACGAAAGTTGTTCGGTCCAATGATTGTCATATTGGCCCAAGTTGATTGATCCAATGATTGTTATATTGGCACAAGTTGTTCGGTCCAATGCTTGTCATATTGGCCCAGAATGTTCGGTCGAATGATTGTCATGTTGGCCAAAGTTGTTCGGTCCAATGATTGTCATATTGGCCCGAGTTGTTCGGTCCTATGATTGACATAATGGCACAAGTTGTCCGGTCCAATGATTGTCATGATGGCCCAAGTTGTTCGGTCCAATGACTGTCATTTTGGCTAAAGTTGTTCAGTTCAATGATTGTCATGTTGGCCAAGTTGTTCGGTCCAATCATTCTCATGTTGACCAAAGTTGTTCGGTCTAATCATTGTCAAAATGGCTTAACTTGTCCGGTCCAATGATTGTAATGATGGCCCAAGTCGTTCGGTCCAATGATTGTCATAATGGCCCAAGTTGTTCGGTTCAATGATTGTCATGATGACATAAGTTGTTTGGTCCAATAATTGTCATAATGACCGAAGTTGTTCGGTCAAATGATTGTCATGTTGGCCCAAGTTGTTTGGTCCAATGATTATCAAATTGGATTGTCATATTGGCTCAAGTTGTCCGGTCTAATGATGTCATGATGGCCCAAGTTGTTCGGTCTAATGATTGTCATAACGACCGAAGTTGTTCAGTCCAATGAATGTCATAATGGCCCAAGTTGTTCGATCCAATGACTGTCATGTTGGCTTAAATTGCTCGGTTCAATGATTGTCATGTTGGCCAAGTTGTTCGATCCAATGATTGTCATGTTGTCCCAAGTTGTTCGGTCCCATGATTGTCATAATGACCCAAGTTGTCAGGTCCACATATTGTCATGATGGCAAAATTTGTCCGGTCCAATGATTGTCATGTTGTCCCAAGTTGTTCGGTTCCATGATTGTCATATTGGCCCAAGTTGTCCGGTCCACTGATTGTCATGATGGCCCAATTTGTCCGGTCCAATGATTGTCATAATGGTCCAAGTTGTTCGGTCCAATGATTGTCATAATGGCCCAAGTTGTTCGGTCCAATGATTGTCATATTGTCCGAAGTTGTTCGGTCCAATGATTGTCATGTTGGCCAAAGTTGTTCTGTCCAGCGATTGTAATATTGGCCAAGTTGTTCGGTCCAATGATTGTCATATTTGCCCAAGTTGTTCAGTCCAATGATTGTCATATTGGCCGAAGTTGTTCGGTCCAATAATTGTAATGTTGGCCCAAGTTGTTCAGTCCAATGCTTGTCATATTGGCCCAAGTTGTTCGGTTAAATGATTGTCATGTTGGCCAAGTTGTTTGGTCCAATGATTGTCATAATGGTCCAAGTTTTTCGGTCCAATGATTGTCATATTAGCCAAGTTGTTCGGTCCAATGACTGTCATGTTGACCAAAGTTGTTCGGTCCAATGATTGTCATATTGGCCCAAGTTTTTTGGTCCAATGATTGTCATGATTGCTTAACTTGTCCGGTCCAATGATTGTCATGTTTGCCCAAGTTGTTTGGTCCAATGATTATCAAATTAGATTGTCATATTGGCCCAAGTTGTCCGGTCTAATGATTGCCATGATGGCCCAAGTTGTTCGGTCTAAAGATTTTCATAATAACCGAAGTTGTTCGGTCCAATGAATGTCATGTTGGCCCAAGTTGTTCGGTCCAATGACTGTCATGTTGGCTTAAGTTGCTCGGTTCAACTATTGTCATGTTGGCCAAGTTGTTCGGTCCTATGATTGCCATGTTGTCCCAAGTTGTTCAGTCCCGTGATTGTCATAATGACCCAAGTTGTCAGGTCCACTGATTGTCATGATGGCCCAATTTGTCCGGTCCAATGATTGTCATATTTGCCCAAGTTGTTCGGTCCAATGATTGTCATAATGGCCCAAGTTGTTGTGTCCAATGATTGTCATGTTCGTGGAGTTGTTTGGTCCAATGATTATCATACTGGCCCAAGATGTTCGGTCCAATGATTGTCATGTTGGCCAAGTTGTTCAGTTCAGTGATTGTCATATTGGCCCAAGTTATTCGGTCCAATGATTGTCATGTTGGCCTAAGTTGTTCTGTCCAATGATTGTCATATTGGCCAAGTTGTTCGGTCCGATAATTATCATGTTTACCCAAATTGTTCGGTCCAATGCTTGTCATATTTGTCCGAGTTGTTAGGTCCTAATAATTGTAATGTTGTCCCAAGTTGTTCAGTCCAATGATTGTCATGTTGGCCCAAGTTGTTCGGTCCAATGATTGTCATATTGGCCCAAGTTGTTGTGTCCAATGATTGTCATGTTCGTGGAGTTGTTTGGTCCAATGATTGTCATATTGGCCCAAGATGTTCGGTCCAATGAGTGTCATGTTGGCCAAGTTGTTTGGTCCAATGAGTGTCATATTGGCCCAAGATGTTCAGTACAATGATTGTCATGTTGGCCAAGTTGTTCAGTTCAGTGATTGTCATACTGGCCCAAGTTATTCGGTCCAATGAATTTATGTTGGCCCAAGTTGTTCAGTCCAATGATTGTCATATTGGCCAAGTTGTTCGGTCCGATAATTATCATGTTTACCCAAATTGTTCGGTCCAATGCTTGTCATATTTGTCCAAGTTGTTTCTGTCTAATGATTGTCATATTGGCCAAGTTGTTCAGTCCAATCATTGTCATGTTGGCTCATTAGTCAATATAATTGTTCGGGGACCAATAACCCGGCAAATATGAAATAACTTATAATTGATGACTATTTTATTTATTTACTGCTTCTATTCACCTGGTAATTATTCAATTACTTTATTTATAAAATGGATGGAAAAGTAGACTAGATAAGTAGTATTTTGATTGAACATGAGATATATAGAACTGAGTTCCAGACACATAGGGTTCAATGCACTTAAACATTTAATCTATAAATCGATACCTTCAACAGTGTCAACCTAAACATTATAATGTCTTCTTTTTATCATTTGATTTAATAATTGATCTACTTTTGATTTTGAATCAACCGGAATTATTAGTCCATTTCCTATTCATAATGGCCTTGTATTTTCGTAATAGCCATGTTCGGTTCGTATTGGTCTAGTTAGCCCCATATAATATCTTAATTTATCTCAAGGCCTATACAATAAAGTTAATTAATAATGCAAAGTGTTAATTGACTTGTCTGTATTGACCTTTTTTCTCCACTGTTTATATTAATTCGACTGCGGATTTACTTACTTAATAAGTCGTATACGAGGGGTGGTCATAAATAGTAGTGTTATCCTTAACATTTCCAAGGCTCGAAGCATCCACAAGTTCACTCAATTCTGTAGCACAAGTCATACCGACTAACTCACTCACTCACTCACTCACTCACTCACTCACTCACTCACTCACTCACTCACTCACTCACTCACTCACTCACTCACTCACTCACTCACTCACTCACTCACTCACTCACTCACTCACTCACTCACTCACTCACTCACTCACTCACTCACTCACTCACTCACTCACTCACTCACTCACTCACTCACTCACTCACTCACTCACTCACTCACTCACTCACTCACTCACTCACTCACTCACTCACTCACTCACTCACTCACTCACTCACTCACTCACTCACTCACTCACTCACTCACTCATGCTTTATCAATATTTCCCCGTCCAATGTTTAATGTCGATGTGGTAGGAAGATAGGTTTATGATGTACATACATGCATAAAACACATGCTGCATAAATAAAAATAAAATATACATTAATAAGCGTTATATCATACCGTGCATAATAAAACTAAAGATAACACTAAACAAGAATCACATCATCTTGTATTTCCATTGTTGTCCTTGCTACTGATGGCACGACATGAAGTGGCTTAATGAAGATTACATGTCACAATGACCTTAAAAAAAATAAGGTGTATAATAAATGAGATCATTAGAATAGAAAGATTTAGCTTAAAATGATAAGAAAAGAAAAGTTGACCTGAATTGTGTTGAAAATAAATGAGATACTGATGATGAGACTATATAACAAATCCTTGGTTACGATAATAAAATACTAATAATCACTTTCTGACTAGTTCTCTAGACGTGTCTCTGGGGGATTTGTTTATTTCAAGATATCAAAAGTTACGAGGAGTGTTTGCATTAGTTGCTCTATATCGAGGATAATCGATAGATTTGAGAACTCCTTTACATTGAATTGACAATACAACTCAAGTAAAGTTAACGGTATACAACTTCTTAGATAGAAACAAACGTTTGTTTTCCTCAGGGATCAAGCTTTGGACTTTGTTTATATTTATTTTTAATTTACGTTAATGTCAGCTGTGATAAGTGTTACGCTGATTAATCAGGAATTCTTGTCACCGGCTAAGATATGTTCGACCAGGTTTTATCTGGAGAACTGGAACTGGTAAGTCAATGGCGGTAACTAAGTGTCAATAAACCTGGGTAACACAGAGTTTATTTTATTCAGCCCAAAGCTTAAGTTGCAGACAAACCCTAGTTTTAATACTAGCATACCTTGTAATGGCAATATTATTCAGCAAACATCTTCAGTCACATATGTGGATAACATCTCAGATCAAAGTTTATTTTGTGAAGATATTCTTAAAAGGGCAAATTAAAGGTTAAAATGTCATTATCTTACTCCACGTAAACACAACTACATGTATTAGTTGTGGACTTTTATTCGAGATTATTTATACTACGCTTGCTCTTTTCATCACTCTTGATTGTCTCAAATATATAAAAAATAAACTCCAGATCACACAGAATAAGATGGTCAGATTTGTAGAACTTGCCATGAACATAAATGTTAATTCAACAAAATACTTTAGTCATGTTTTTTTTAAAAATACAAATGCAAAATAGCTTCTGGTTACATGGATGATAATTCTATATCAGCTTTATTAATTGTGTACGTACTTATCAAACCAGATTTCGTGATAATGATTTTTATATAGTTCAAAATGTTTTTTTTGTTTTTTGTTTTTTTTTTACTATTTTAGAATATTTGATGATTCGAACTGCGTCTTCGGCGAATAGTTGACCTATTATTACTCTGTCAACTGATAGGTCCCACAAAACCATTGATGTTTTAAAATCCTGGTCATTGTATATTTTGTTATCTTTATAATTACAGATCTTGAACCAGCGAGTAATTTGAGCCGAGACAAATTCTGCATTTTTTTTTAATTTCCACTGGGCTCTGGACATAAATGTTACAATGGAGCCCTATGGGAAATATATACTGAACGGAACAACTACCCCAACCCCACCTGGCATCTATATACCTGACATTTTACGTATTTTCTAAAACAAAGGTATCAAAGCAATTTGACTTCGAGCGTGATTTGTCTAAGTTGTAAGAACTTGTTTCACAATCGAAGTAAAATAAATAAGTTTAAAACAAAGCAATTTGGATTTGAATAAGAAACAAACATTAAGGCTGTGTAAAATCAATACATACTTGTCTGTTTATGCCCATAAAAAATATAATAGCGCCATTCCATAGTTTCACAAAGATATTGGAAATACAAAAGTGGCGGGTTAGCTGATCCGTTCAGTATAATAGTGGTGTGAGACGTTATGTTATGCTTTATTTACATTATGTTACTAAAGGACTCACACCACTATTATCTCCCTTGACAGATGAAGGAGGTAGAAATAAAACTTTAGTTCTCTTTTTCTTCTTTTTTTTTTTATGTGTCGACGTGCCGTAAAACACCATTCATTCATTCATTCATTCTTCTTTTTTTCAGGGCTTTGTACGGCAATGTTTTGTTTTTTTGCTAGCATGAGTTATATGGTCAGTATTTTAGAATTCACCACTGAAAATTTGATGCTGATTCCAGCTTTCTGGACAATTCTGTATAATTTCAGAATTGTTGGTTCGAACCGCATCTAGGGCGAATAGTTGACATATTATTATCTTGGAAATTGATAAGGTCTAACAAAAGCATTGAATTTAAAAAAAAACAACAACCTGGTCAAGGTATACTTTTTTTTCTTATATACTGCATATCTTGAACCAGTGAAGAACTTGAGCTCAGACACATGCGGCAGAATTTAATTTTTCACTCTGTTTTGGACATAAATGTTACAATGGAGCCCTTAGGGAAATGTAATAGTGGTGTGAGACGTAAAGGGTGAATGCGACGCCATTTAATAGACACATTATCGAACGTAAAGACGCTTTTTATTCAGTATTATTCATGAGACAGTAGAATGCTGACTTAATATCAGATAACAATACAATGCAAATAGACCTGCTTCATGCAAATAGACCTGCTTCATGCAAATAAACCTGCTTCATGAAAATATTTGTGATTATTAAAAAACGTATACATTTCTGTTTTTAGAATTATTTTGTAATGGGCAAAGAAACTGAACGTTTTGAAAAAAATGCTTTAGTCAGTCCATCAAGTATTGATTTCACCCATAAGCGACTGCTCAACGCCGTGCAGATACATGTACGTACAGCATGTGTTTCATGAAATCTGCGTTTAGCTCATGGATAATTGACACGTCCAATTCAATTGAATTGTTGCTGTACAGACCGAGTTTAGCCTAGCACAAACAAACACACTTTAAACGGATTATAAAACAACATTGATTCATGGAGAGACTCAGTGAAAACAACGATCTGGAGCCGTTGGGATGTTGCATGCTGGCTCTTCACATTTCTGTTATTCTGTTTACACGTGTGATGGGAAATTAACTGAATTTTTCACATTGTTTTGCTATGACATGAATTAACTTTTTGCTTTGTGATTCAACAATGAGATGAAATATGAATGTACACAATTTCTATGCAATACATTTATTGTACTTTGAACTATTAACGTTTATACACAGAGTATACATTACTTTCTACTTTATATATTTATAACTAGTTTATGTCGTTTCCCTGGCATCATTATACTGTACCAGTATTGTTTTTAAAAAAGTCATTTAATATAAAATACAATGTAAAACACTTTTTTAGATATGTCTACGCAATGCAATTTGGCAGTAAGTTTGAGTACTCAATTCATATACTAGGTGAGTATACATATTTCACCAAGTCAGTCGTCCATAAAACAGGTAGAAGAATAACTATATATGCACATAGCCTTTATCTTACACATGTTATAACTGCATACTTTTTTTATTTTATTACATATATTCTATCAAAATATATAATGTGTTTCATTCATTCATTCATTCATTCATTCATTCATTCATTCATTCATTCATTCATAGCAAAATTACACACATGTTCATTCTTCTTCGCTTTCATTTACGTGTTCGTGCTCGTGCTCGTGTTCGTGTTCGTGCTCGTCTATTGCGTGTTGTACTTTTAGTTTCAGTTTCTCAAGTTCCTCGAGTGTTAAAATCCCCTAACGAGAACTTTCTGACTTTCTGACTTTCCATGTTGATATTCTCTCCTGTTTCACCGAAAATAAGGTTGAGTGATAAGTCTGGCGCATAACTGGACGCAGGTGGTTTGCGGACCATATACCTTCTGCTACTTCTCGGAACATGTTTCCAGCGTTTCCACAGCAAAGACCTATATACTGGACACCGATCGCCTTTGCTTCTTCTGCGAACTTTCTCATCTCTGCTCGATTGCACAAACAGCTGTCTAGGTTAATAGGGTACAGCCTGTCTCCTTGAATAACAAAAAGGTACATTGACATTGTGCGGTTAATTTCATTCGTGGATTTTGTTTATGATTTATATTGATAGTTATTACAACTTAAACAAGACACTGTTCTTCCTAGGTAGAACCAGTTCCATGCATATACGGATAAACATATCTAACTTAAGGGCATCTCACATAGCGCTGCATGGAATCGAACCCAAGACGCCTCGACCCTAGGTTCAATACTAAAACACTGAATCATCCAATTCACTCTTATTTCTTTGCATTCACAAACAATATAGGACATGACTAAATTTAGTTTGCATGTCTTCACATGTTTTATTATAAATATTTCTTATCAAAGACTTGTTTTCAGCCACTTATGAAACTGTACATGTATTCATTTAATGGCTTTAATAGTTTTGTTCAAATAAAATGATATTAGTTATATCGACAAATAATTGCCTTCGGGTATTTGTATTGTATTTCGATAACACACCATTAATATATAGAAGTCAGTGAACTATTTTTATTCGTATTCACTTTTAAAAATAGTGAAATGATTAACAGTACTGTTTCCTATCATAAAACAAAAATAAAAAATGTTAGTTTCAGAAATATCAAGTAAACGTCACCCGTAAACACTGAAAATAGCATGCTAACCCGTGGCTTCACTTTACTAGACCATGGCTTCAGTGATCACTCGATGAAATATAAATGATATTTCACCGACATCGAGAATAAATATCTATACCATACGCCCTAAATATAACAAACGAAGCAAAATGCATACACATTATAAACTACAGTAAATATAACTGCAATATTAAAATAGTTTAAGAATAAGCATAACTTCCAGAGCATACAGCACTAATTCCCTACTTCTAGACTTATTCGCAGCTAACTGTTCCACTCGTTACTTATAATACAAAACTATGCACCAGAGTTATCGTATAAGTCTGGATCACCCTTCCTACATACTTAGCGAACCTTTACTTCGTTGTCTCCAACAGTCGTTCAGAAAACTGCCATTCGTTTAGCAGTTAGGAGTCGGTCTGATATTTGTTCTGACGTAACACGAGCATCAATCTTACTTCAGTGAGCCAACCCGTCTGGCAATGCGGGTCCTCCGTCGCCGAATGGTCTAAGGTACTGCCGTCTATATACCACTTACCTCTCATCGTTAATGCCGTCTGTTAACCACTTACCTCTCATCGTTAATGTCGTTTATTAACCACTTACCTCTCATCGTTAATGCCGTCTGTTAACCACTTACCTCTCACCGTTAATGTCGTCTACTAACCACTTACCTCTCATCGTTACTGCCGTCTATTAACCACTTACCTCTCATCGTTACTGCCGTCTATAAACCACTTACCTTTCATCGTTAATGCCGTCTATTAACCATTTACCTCTCATCGTTAATGTCGTCTATTAACCACTTACCTCTCATTGTTACTGCCGTCTGTTAACCACTTACCTCTCATCGTTAATACCGTCTGTTAACCACTTACCTCTCACCGTTAATGTCGTCTATTAACCACTTACCTCTCATCGTTAATGCCGTCTGTTAACCACTTACCTCTCACCGTTAATGTCGTCTATTAACCACTTACCTCTCATCGTTACTGCCGTCTATTAACCACTTACCTCTCATCGTTAATGTCGTTTATTAACCACTTACCTCTCATCGTTAATGCCGTCTGTTAACCACTTACCTCTCACCGTTAATGTCGTCTACTAACCACTTACCTCTCATCGTTACTGCCGTCTATTAACCACTTACCTCTCATCGTTACTGCCGTCTATAAACCACTTACCTTTCATCGTTAATGCCGTCTATTAACCATTTACCTCTCATCGTTAATGTCGTCTATTAACCACTTACCTCTCATTGTTACTGCCGTCTGTTAACCACTTACCTCTCATCGTTAATACCGTCTGTTAACCACTTACCTCTCACCGTTAATGTCGTCTATTAACCACTTACCTCTCATCGTTACTGCCGTCTATTAACCACTTACCTCTCATCGTTAATGTCGTTTATTAACCACTTACCTCTCATCGTTAATGCCGTCTGTTAACCACTTACCTCTCACCGTTAATGTCGTTTATTAACCACTTACCTCTCATCGTTACTGCCGTCTATTAACCACTTACCTCTCATCGTTACTGCCGTCTATTAACCACTTACCTCTCATCGTTAATGTCGTCTATTAACCACTTACCTCTCATCGTTAATGCCGTCTATTAACCACTTACCTCTCATCGTTAATGTCGTCTATTAACCACTTACCTCTCATCGTTAATGCCGTCTATTAACCACTTACCTATCATCGTTAATGCCGTGGGTTCCAGTTACCTCTCACGATAATGCCGTGGGTTCCAGTTACCCCTCACTGTTAATGCCGTGGGTTGCAATTACCTCTCATCGTAAATGCCGTGGGTTGCAATTACCTCTCATCGTTAATGCCGTGGGTTGCAATTACCTCTCACTGTTAATGCCGGGTGTTCCTGTTACATTTCACCGTTAATGACGTGGGTTCCAGTTAGCTGTCACCGTTAATGCCGTGGGTTCCAGTTACCTCTCACGATATTGCCGTGGGTTCCAGGTACCCCTCACTGTTTATGCCGTGGGTTGCAATTACCTCTCATCGTTAATGCCGTGGGTTGCAATTACCTCTCACCGTTAATGCCGGAGGTTCCAGTTACATTTCACCGTTAATGGCGTGGGATCCAGTTCGCTCTCACCGTTAATGCCGTGGGTTCCAGTTACCTCTCACTGTTAATGCCTTGGGTTCAAATTACCTCTTATCGTTAATGCCGTTGGTTGCAATTACCTCTCACCGTTAAAGCCGGGGGTTCTAGTTACATTTCACCGTTAATGACGTTGGTTCCAGTTAGCTCTCACTGTTAATGCTGTGGGTTGCAATTACCTCTCATCGTTAATGCCGTGGGTTGCAATTAACTCTCACCGTTAATGCCAGGAGTTCCAGTTACATTTCACCGTTAATGCCGTGGGTTCCAGTTTCCTCTCACCGTTAATGCCGTGGGTTCCAGTTAGCTCTAACCGTTTGCGCCGTGAGTTCCAGTTACCTCTCTCAGTTAATGCCGTGGGTTCTAGCCTAAACACTTTTTGTCAGAATGTTGACCATTGACAGGCGGGAGGACGGTGGTTCTACGTAGATTCATCCCGAGGTCTGCAGCCACTAATGCATCTGAATACGGTATATATAACAAGTCGTGTTGAAAATGGTGTTAAGCCGGTTCATCTTTACTCTGTATGTTTATTGTGTTATACTCAACCTGTTTCACTATCTTTACTCTATATGTATATTGTGTTATACTCAACCTGTTTCACTTTCTTTACTCTATATGTATATTGTGTTATACTCAACCTGTTTCACTTTCTTTACTCTATATGTATATTGTGTTATACTCAACCTGTTTCACTTTCTTTATTCTATATGTTAATTGTGTTATACTCAACCTGTTTCACTTTATGTATATTGTGATATACTCAACCTGTCTCACTACCTTTACTCTATATGTATATTGTGTTATACTCAACCTGTTTCGCTATCTTTACTCTATATGTATATTGTGTTATACTCAACCTGTTTCACTTTCTTTATTCTATATGTTAATTGTGTTATACTCAACCTGTTTCACTTTATGTATATTGTGATATACTCAAACTGTCTCACTACCTTTACTCTATATGTATATTGTGTTATACTCAACCTGTTTCGCTATCTTTACTCTATATGTATATTGTGTTATACTCAACCTGTTTCACTTTCTTTATTCTATATGTTAATTGTGTTATACTCAACCTGTTTCACTTTATGTATATTGTGATATACTCAACCTGTCTCACTATCTTTACTCTATATGTATATTGTGTTATACTCAACCTGTTTCGCTATCTTTACTCTATATGTATATTGTGTTATACTCAACCTGTTTCACTTTCTTTATTCTATATGTTAATTGTGTTATACTCAACCTGTTTCACTTTATGTATATTGTGATATACTCAACCTGTCTCACTACCTTTACTCTATATGTATATTGTGTTATACTCAACCTGTTTCGCTATCTTTACTCTATATGTATATTGTGTTATACTCAACCTGTTTCACTTTCTTTATTCTATATGTTAATTGTGTTATACTCAACCTGTTTCACTTTCTTTATTCTATATGTTAATTGTGATATACTCAACCTGTCTCACTACCTTTACTCTATATGTATATTGTGTTATACTCAACCTATTTCGCTATCTTTACTCTATATGTATATTGTGTTATACTCAACCTGTTTCACTATCTTTACTCTATATGTATATTGTGTTATACTCAACCTGTTTCGCTATCTTTACTCTATATGTATATTGTGTTATACTCAACCTGTTTCGCTATCTTTACTCTATATGTATATTGTGTTATACTCAACCTGTTTCGCTATCTTTACTCTATATGTATATTGTGTTATACTCAACCTGTTTCACTATCTTTACTCTATATGTATATTGTGTTATACTCAACCTGTTTCACTTTCTTTATTCTATATGTTAATTGTGTTATACTCAACCTGTTTCACTTTCTTTTTTCTATATGTTAATTGTGATATACTCAACCTGTCTCACTACCTTTACTCTATATGTATATTGTGTTATACTCAACCTATTTCGCTATCTTTACTCTATATGTATATTGTGTTATACTCAACCTGTTTCACTATCTTTACTCTATATGTATATTGTGATATACTCAACCTGTTTCACTATCTTTACTCTATATGTATATTGTGTTATACTCAACCTGTTTCGCTATCTTTACTCTATATGTATATTGTGTTATACTCAACCTGTTTCACTATCTTTACTCTATATGTTAATTGTGTTATACTCAACCTGTTTCACTATCTTTAAAGGCAAAGAAGGCCTTGCAGTCTTCTGTCGTTCTATATGGTACCGGTAATGCTGCTATTGGTCCCTGTAATAATTAAAATGATATAATGTATTGATATAAAATGTGAACATTTACTGCCAAAGCAACTTACAAATGATGAATACGTATCAACGTTGAATGCATTGTAATTTATGCTTCAATCACGCGACTTTCTTTGATGTACTTGATGTGCGTTCTTCATACAACAGTTTTGATTCATGTAAAATTCTGACACATCTCCATGACCTCAAACCATATGGGTAAAATAATATTGAATATGGACCGAAACTAGTCATTGTGCTAGCGTAAATATGTAAATATCGTAACATCGTACTTCTTAAAAAAACAATAATTGACGTATATTGTGACCATGACTTCCCGTACCTTACACACTTTTCGAATTTTCTTGACAAGAGGCAACATTGTCCGTGGTCCACGGCTACAATTGACACCGACCACGGCAGCCCCGGCTTCCTCCAACCTGCGACATGCTTCTGGATACGACACGTGATCCAACGTCATATCCGGTACATATGGCGTCAATGTCATAACAGCTGGGACACCTGCCAATTTTTTATACTATCTATAGTATTATATATAACTTAAATACTATTGAATTATAAATAATCTAGATGTATTTTAATCTAAATCACGTTGGTTACAACCGGACACGCTAGACATCACATAGGAAGACTAATAGTTTAATTTATTTTAATACAAATTAGAAATAAAACCCCAGGAAAAACAAATTTTACACATATACCAATCCTTGACATCTCCGGCATCACTACACCTTACTAATATAATCCAATAAAAATACAACATTTTGAGCAAAACCCAAAACTAAAAGTAACAGAAGGTTTCTTTGCGATTTTGACAAGTATATACACACCCCCTTGTTAACATATGAAAAGTTTAGGAAAATCGAAGAATGCGAAGATTTTTATTCAGTTTTTATTGATACTCATGTTTATATAAAATGAGAAACTGTGTTATAATCTGTTCAGGTAGAAAATATAGATAAGTTTATGAAATATTCATGTTTTGTTGATATTTTCGTAGACTAAGTGATAATATAATGTTATATTAATCTATATGCTTAAAGTTTAGTAAGTTCACGGTATTAAAATAACACATGCTATGTAATAACACTAGTTTAAGAAAACCCCACCCACCTCTATTATAAAGTGAAAAAATGGTCCTTCAAATATTTATCATTTACGTTGCACCTGTTATATTATTGGTTTGTATTGACTATATTACAACTTTTTCATTTATATATGGATGCCGTTAAAGCACCCTACTTTGACTATAACATTATTCACACGTTGGGGAGCACTCCAGTCCGTGCTTCTTCCAATTGCGTCGAGTCATGTGGCAATCTGACTTGACACTTATATCTAACCACTTTCAATAAACTAATAAACTGTTTAGTGTTGGGGCTTTCAGCCATCTTAATAGAGCAAGTAACCGCTATTGATGATCATATTTGTTACATAAAGGGACACAACTGTTACTACGTTATATGTTTACACAAACACCATGAGTTACTGTTCTTAATTCTATATACTGTATGCCTCCTCTCTGATAGCATTATCTTTTTTGAATGGGGTTTAACGATATTTTCAACACATTTCTGGTTATATATGGCATATCCAGTTTTACTGGTGGAGGAAAAACCTCAGACTGATAGTGTAGTGAATAAGAGTAACAACACTGAGTAGTCAGTCTTGTTCTACTGAGTAAGCGGACGCGAGAACGGGTCATCTAAGTTTTAATCTTTCTTCGTAACTAAGCTAAAACAAATTAGTATAAACTAAAATTACCTTTCCCATATTCTTTGATTACTTCAAGTGCTATCAGCGCTTCTCCAAGGTAGTTAAATGTTTCAGCTATAATATAGTCGCAGCCTTCTTCTACGGCCCATTCAACTTGTTCCTGAGTAAATAACATGCAAACAATACCTTTACTCCGTTTCCCAACAGCATATAGACACATATTTATTTGATTAAAGTACAAATAGATTTATTTATAATAAAAGTGATAATAGAAATAAGAAAAACGTATATCCAACACGAGATGTAGTATTCCAAACACAGCCACTACAGCAGCACGATGCAATCAATAGATACATAGAATAATAATATAACATAATAAGTACAATGAAAACAAACAGAAGATGTCGAACCATGCCCGGAAACTGTCAGTGGTAAAACTGCCACTCAGAAACACAGACATGTTTTACGTGTGCTCCAACCTCGCTCTAGATCTGTTTGCAGATGTACTCGATCATTTTGTAGGAGTCAGTGTAGCACGACAAGTGTAATAAGAAAATGACGGAGACGAATAAAATGTGAAAATGACGTAGAATCTTACGAGATTTGTGCCGCAAATCACCATCATAGTCCGGTTTATCGTATCATATCACATAAATGGGTGTATATTTGTTAGTGTTAATGGAAATATGTTGGTAGAATTTAGAAAAATGCGATGTGTGGTAACAGAGGTTCTGTTTTATAAATTTACAGAATAAAAGAATAAAAAACAAATATTATGTATTGAAAGCCATGACAGGGTTGCGTACCGCAACATAACGAATTAGTAAACGTATATCTGGTAGGATACAGATCAATGTACATCATCATCAAATTGAGCTGTATTTCGTAACAAAATATTATCTTCTTATTTTACGATTTAAATAAATACATGTAAATGAAGAAAGAACGCGCATGTTAATGTTTGAATAAAGAGATACAATCAAACCTGTGTAAGTGGTCACCGCTGCTAAGCAGCCACTTGTCATAAGCAGCCATATTTACTATAACCCATTTCTATGCTTTCGGGGCAAATGAATCTGTCTTAAAAGGCCATCTTTGGTTCATCCCTTTGTTTCAACATCACACACAACCAACACAGAAAGTAATTCTTTGTATATATATTTATTTCTTTTATTATTACAACTGTCACTTTATAATAAGTTATATTAATACATATGCATGTTTCAGTTCAAATACGTTCCCCATTTTTGTATAACGGTTCCTACTTAAAACCTTACCATTATCTCGATCAAACTATGCAATTTAACCCCATTGCCTTCAAAAGTAATCTCCCTAAACTAAAACCCGACCTTTCATCTCGCTTGCCCAAAGTAAAACTGACTTTCTTCCTCGCTCCTTCAGAGCTAAACCCCCTAAATTCTTGTCATTATTTATCAGGTATACTTCCTGCATTGATGTCGACTCTAGTCGCTAAAATGCCCATAAAACAGGTTAACTATCCCTATTTTTAGCATGCTATATGTAAACCTCTGACCGTCAGTGTAATATATCAAAAGTTCAAACCAATTAGGACCTCCACAGCTTAATGACTATTGCATGTACCTATAGAAATATCTCTCACATCAGTATTATATTGGGTTTAATTTTTACATTATCAAACTATTTAAAATACAATAAGTAATTACTGAAGTGACTAACTATATTACACCCTTGACTGGCTGCTTAAGGTAGGTTTGACTGTATAATTAGATTGATATCTTACTATGAACATGTCTCTACATGCTTTGTGAGAATCTGTGTCGGTAGTGCTGTAGATTCCCGTATTACATATATTCCCTGCCATTAACTTTCCAGCCTCGTCCGCAATTTGCCGCGCCATTTTTAGTGCACCTTTATTAAGTTTTTCCAGATCATCTTCACGCCCAATGTGACGTAATTTCTCACGATGACCATAGTACTGTAATGTAAAAGTAAAATATTTCATTTTCAGTGCAGCTCATACATATATATACATGAAAGAAATGAAGCATATTAAAATAATTAACCAACACAAACATGACCGTAAAATAAGACATCGCATAATGAACAACATATAACATGACACGGCGATATATTTTGGTCCTGCTTGTTCATGTTTGCAGCCCTAGGCAAAACGATATTATCGAAAATTTTCAAACGTGAGAATAATACCTAATAACATATCCGTACAGATACATTTATATTTATCAAATAAGGTGATACTTTGACAATATATATTTACAGTTATAACCACAAGCAGTACATAGATTAATTACAATAATACTAAGAAAAACGCCCAGAAGTGGTTACATGGTTTACTGCGTTATAACGACTAGTGGTTCTAATGCTGCTGAGGAGCGTAAACACATGAGCAATATATCTGTAATGCGGTCAGTAATACTGGCCATATTTAGCCTTTAAGGGTTAAAATGGAGTTTTGTTATTATTGTAATTATATAATGGTAAATAACATTATATATACACAATTTTGTATTTTTGACAGTCAAGCCATACACAAATAAAAATAGTAAGTAAAATGTACGTACAGTAAAGGCCTCAACTACGTCACTTCCGGCATGTACGTATTCCCTGTGTAAAGCTATCACTACTTCTGGATGCTCAAGAACGACTTCCGGTACAAAGCCGCCACTTTTGAGGTAACCGCGTCTCTCGAATTCCCACATATAACCTTCTGCAATGACGACATTTTCCCCGTCCCTTAGACGCTCAACTAGACCTTGGTAACAAAACAAGTAAAATAACTTATTAAACAGCGCGTTTACTGATTTGCTGATGTACACATGTGCAGATGTGTCACAATTTGGAGGGAGATAATGAACAAACGCATATTCTTATTGATCTAAAACATTATCTACATTTAAAAACGGATATTCTTATGCTGTTCTTAGTTTAGATGTTATCGCCACTTTCGTATTTCTCAACATATCCAGTTATTATAATTTGTATAAGATATTTACAGTCAACTTCGTACTAATTTAACATAACCAGATTACTCGTGCACATGTGTTTGGAGAGAAGAGCGTATTTTGCACCTGCGAGAATTTGCTTTGATCCTTTTTGAGAAAATACATGCAATTTCTGGTGGCGGGATAGCTATTCCGTCTTGCATTTACAAAATATATTTAAATAAGTTTGAAAATACATTGTACATTGTGAACTCACGTTTATATAAACAATAAACGTTTCGTGAACTGTGGAAATTGTTGTGTTTCTGCAAAATTCAATTTTATGTCAATATACCACATAAACGGTATTCCCAAGTATCGTTCAAGTTGTTAAAGATCGTTTTGATCATATATCTTAATGTGCCATCAAATGATAAGAACTTGATAATAATGACATAATTTCGTGTTAAGAAATATGTAACAATATTCTGGAAAGGATGTAGGTTTTTTATAATAGATGTTTAGTATTTTCTATGATTGTCTCTTTATACAGCTGCTTTGATTGTTTAGAATTAGTATAATACATTTTTATATTCTTCCATTCAATATCTTATCATCAAGGTAGCTACTTTATTATTATAATATGCAACCTCTGGCAACAATAACTCAGTGACCGCAATATATTGACCCCTGAACACCAATAGAGGCCAAACTTTTGTTTAAAAAAAATGAATATATAGTGAAACATGCATCATGTATTGCTATATAAGTTTAATATAAGTTCCCTTATGATTCTATCTCCTAGTTTCTGTTTCACCAACATATTAAAGTATCAACTTAAGAAAAAAATAATCAATAGTTAAATAAAATAAGTTAAGTTTTTAAGTATTTAAGTAAAACTTGACGATATGTTGGTGAAACAGAAGCCTGGCCACAATGCTTATATGTGACCGTAATGACTTTAAACATTCTTTGAAGAAATGGAATTGAATTATTTCCATGTATTTTTCACACACTGTTTTATTGATATTTGGTAAAGAATAAAAAAAACATATGCACTCAAGTTTGTATTAACGCTTACAACGAGGATACATTTTCGCCAGATTCGTCGTCAGATTCGTTTCACGACTGGTTAATATTATACCTGAACTTTAGCTCAGCTCATTTGCATATTTTGCAAAATTTACCGCTGGTTTACATCTCATTATACGTTTGATTTTAATACTTTACACGAACAAAATTTGCGACTAGGTTTTTATGAAATAACTCCTAGATTACGCCAATTTACGAGCGTTACATTCCGTACAGGAACAGACAAACTAAAATCGTTATGTTCGGGTATGAAATAGTTCAGACTGTTCATGGAATGTTCTGTAATGACCAGTTGGTCGGCAACACCATAGGGCTAATCCTGAAGTGCGGACTATATCAGATTACTTCAGAATCACACTGTACAACATAACATAGATGTTAATCGTGTAATCAACGTGTTTGCATCACGAAAATGCAGAAAACTACAGTGTCTCTAAAGTGACTTATGAAATATTCTACTTTTCCACATTGCGGCACGTATGAACAATCCTCAACAATATAGTTTGTACATACATAATTATAAACTAGTAATAATGTCAATTGACCTGTTGTATGAAAATAGTAGCCACTTGAAACCATGAGACGGAAGGCTTCTCCATTTTCCCTTTTATCAAAGTTAACAAACCTTAAAACATCAGTTTGTTTTTGGTTTATTCGGTTAATTGAAACTGTGAATTCAAGGTTAATATTTAAGACAACCAGTCTCCTAAAACATACAGAAAATACGTCAAAACGCATCTACGACAGTCAAGCTGAAAAAAACAATAAACAAACACTCGTGGGAGCATGCTCCGAGAGTCCCCTACAACTGTGTCTACACATCGTTTTTACCCCTGCACCTACCGTGGTCGATCATATCGATTGAATCCTTAAACTTTACAGAAATTCATCGTTAGGGAGTACTTAAGTTTTAACTATGTACTTGTGAGCGGGCGATTTTCTAGCTTCCTCATCGTTAAATGACCAGTCCACGTAGTATGTGTTAATACCTGGCTATGACTTTACATGACCCCGTTTTTGAGTTGTCACTGCGGTTTGATCTACTTGTTAATTTTAAACTCGTATTACGTCAAAATGGTTAACTTTTATAACTGACGCCGATAACTACATTTGATTGACTAATTGGTTACCAGACTAACGTTATGTTTTTTTCCGGCTGTAAAAAAAAAAAATATAGTAAAAAGGTCGGAATATTATTTATAACACATTAACTAATCAATGCAAATAAAGAGTATTGAACTTTATAAGTGACACTCTCAGGCCTTAGTCATTATGCATTTATGCCCTATGCATTATGCATTTATCCTCAGTGCATACATGTAGAGTATTGCTCCGGTTTATAGTGATCATTGATGGCGGGCATTTGACTTGAAAATGTGTACATATGTTCCTTGTAAACTTCAAAACATAGGCACAAACGCTACACTGCAGTCTTAAATTTAGTGGTCAAAACTCTACATTTCTACAATCAAACCAGTTATAGGGGTCAAAACTCTATATTCAAACCAATTATAGGGGTCGAAACTCTACATTTAATCTAAATAAAACTTTGTCTACACAATGGCATAAGCTCTTGGATCTCATTAAGAATAAAAGCCACGATATTCCTAGCCTGGAGTTCCTAGGCAGGAGGGGAATGAACTCCGGATTGAAATAGGAGTTAATAGTCTACATTATGTACCAGGAAAGGAGGATAAAAGCTCTACTTCGCAATATGCAAAAGAAACAAGGGTCAAAACATTACATCATTTGTCCACAAAACCGCGGCACATATGTGCTAACCAAGATATAGAGAGTGCCCCGCACCCCCGACCACCGGGATATTGATAACGCGTGTAACTTTTGTCGGATAAGATATAGCACATCAAACCAATGTTTATCATAAGTGATCTGCCCTAGACGCGGTGAAACGAACTAAATTAGGTAACATAGTTGAAAGACGAGTAACACTTCGCATTTAACTGATTAGATTGCAAAACTAGTTTGAAAGCGTTTTGTATGCAAACAAATAGTAGTAAAGTGTGTCATACACAGATATTCGTCCTTGTAGTTTTCATGCAAAACCTGATAAAGCGAGTTGATAATATAGGACACTTACATGGTATTCTCTTAAACATGTAAATATTTCTAATTCATTTGTTTTTTATTAAATTTAAAATCAGCATAAACTTTTGCTACATCTTGTAGAGATCCCGTCCAGGTCCAAATGTTTAAACAAACACAATGATGTCATGTGACTGATACACAGTAGTTGACATGATAAACCGTTGTTTATCTGGCAGACGTCTTATTGACAGAAATGAATGCATTGACATGATATAATGAGTTATTGGTGGCTCAGTGATTGATCTAAGACGCTCTTTACGATCACTTACCTCTCAATGCAGAGGTCGTGGGTTCGAGCCAAGCTTGGTGTGAACAATCTATGCCAGAAGTAACATATTGTTTGTGGTGGTAATGGTAAAGAGAATGGTTACTGACGTGGTTGAAGTGAAGTTGGTACTGCTGGTAGTGATGGATGGTAAAATTGGTGGTAGTGTTGATAAAGGTGACGGTAGAGCTGGTATGTATATCTGGTTATCTTTAAACTGTCCCCACCACTTGATGTCAATAAACCTTATCTGACTGAAAGTCTACTCTCAATGTCAATGTCCTATTATTTAACGTTTAGTCCAGTTACTGACCCATCTATGTTTATTTACGTATTCAGGGTTGTTTATTGGCTAAACTAGTTATGATGTGATACGCAGCAAAATAATGACTACACAATCTGGCAGTGATTACCCGTATTCGGCTGCATTCATCACAGTATGATTCGAACTGAACCTCACACTGTACATTCCACTTTGAAACAGATCAGTAATGTGGTGTTCGTGTAAATAATAATATTTAACGAGTTTCATCATATGTACATGGTTTGGCGCTAAATTAGTAGATATGTACTTTCTCTCATAATCAACTATAAACCAATGGCCAATAATCATAAGATGGTTTATGGAATGTTGCAATAACTTACCAACTGAAACGTTTTTAACCTTTGAATATTTCAGAGTCGTTTTGTAGTACGACCAATGTAATAGTTAGCACATGCGGAGGGTTGTGGTCTAAATCCCCGACAGATTCATACTTTGCTCATTTGACACTAAGCGTGTGTAGGGTAATTATAGGGTTGATGTCCCGATGTCGTGGTAGACACCATCGTGATATGACTGGTTAACATGATGAAATCGACGCTAAACAACATACACTACAATATAATATTGAATGCACCAGCTAAACAGTGGCTGTATACAGATGCTTCCGTAGCTAACTGGCGTGATACTATAACTGATAATATGACGACCCATTATTTCACCTACTTGCGCTGCCCTCACATCGCGGTATAATTAAGCTAGATAGTGTAAACTTATATATTTCAGCGCGATTGCAACGAATATATGAATGTTCAGAGCTTATATGAACCACTTTCAGTTCTGTTTCCTGGGTAAAACTAGTACTGAGTGTTATTTTATGAGAGGCATTGGGTCGAGCGGTGTATCGAACCGGTAACCTCTAGCGGGAACGGCCAACACTCTATTTTACACTACCGCTTCACTTGAATCATTGCTTGAATGACGCAAGTAAAGATGATAGCAAAACATTCACATAAATGCCTCCGCAGTGGCGTGACCCTTCTGTATTACGTCAATAGATTAAACAAACAAAAACTCGATATAGTTAAACTTGAGATATCGATGCTTTTATTATGAAAACCTATCGATAATATTACAGTCTACTTTGATAGACAGACATACATCGAGAGCGGTATTGAAGACGCCGTTAATCATACTATAAATAACATGTAGATTCAACGGTTTTTAAATGTACACCAACATTGTTTAAAGGCCTATACTTGTATATTAGTCTCCTCTTAAAACATCCAATGTCAGAACGAGAACTATAAAATTGTATCGTCCGTTCTTGTGCATACTTATGCTTAAACTGACGTGTATGCATGTAAATTACAATCAATAAATATGCTTAACCAATTTCAAAAAATAAATCCTGAATGGTAGAAAAATACTATTAAAAAGTTCGAACAAAATTTTGCTAGATATGAATTGAAAATTATTTTTAAAAAACACAAACTTTGCAAGTTTCACATAACACTAGAAAATCAATTGATAAAAAGCAGTTGCATACAACAGTTCTGATAAATATAATTAACTTTAATTTACAATTAAATTTAAATCTTACCTTTCGGTTTTACTTTCTGTTCAGTTGTCATATTTGCACTACTTCCGGTTGTCGACGGATGTATACCACCTCGGGAAGTCTGCTCCAGCCTTTTACCTGCTTGTTATGTCCTATCAGAGGGACATTACAAATGTTACGATATATTTACTTATTATATGGTGGATACAAATAACATCAATCTAGCAGACGTTATTGCTTTTTCAAAAGCACGCATTTGTTCATTATAGTTCTTTCTTCAAATATGGCAGGCAACCTTGTATCAATGCGGATGTTACGTCACAACTGTATAAAATTAAAGGCTTTAGAATGACTTTTCGAATTTACTCTGCTTAAGATTTAATATTTGATCTTTGTGAAACTGCGAATTGAGATGTCATTCGATAACAATGATGAAATTATAATGATAATGACAATGACAATAAAGATGATAATGATAATGAAAATGATGATGATGATGATGGTGATGTTGGTGATGATGATGATGATGATGATGATGATGACGATGATGTTAATACTGCTGCTGCTGCTGCTGCTGCTGAAGTAGATGATAATGAGTATAAGCTGATTAAACTCGGAATCTGATGGAATTGACCTAACGCGGTTTGTTTCAAATAAGTCGATAATCTAATCGGCGATCGGTATTGTCTCCAGGAAAGCCATTTTCCTTAGACAAGCGAACGGTATCTAAGTAAACAATACATTGTATTTACTTGAACTGACAATGCCACGTAACCAGTGGGCGGAGCGATAATCGCCATCATGTCAGATTCATTTTCCCGATGATAAAACTGATAGCTCAACACAGGATGGCGTAATCGTCATTTATGAAAAAATGAATGAAGACAAAAATCGTGTAGACTCAATAACGTTAATAGCAAGAGGGGCCTTTGAGCAATATGTATATACTGCTATTTAACAAAATAGTATTTCAATATTATTGTTTTAATTAACTTTCTGTCGCAATGATCTAAATCTGTTAAAATCGTAACTTATACATGTAAGGTAAGAACAGCAGTGGTTTTCGGGAACATTTTATTTTAATGCTGTGCCAATAGCAGTCATCCCATGGTAGCTATTTGCACATGGACGTTATTGTTAGCTTCTCTCCATCACTTATATTTGCAACAGTTTCCAATTTTTATTAACGACAATAAGGTTCAATCCACTTCATAAGTTGTATAACGTTAGCAGGGAGTACGCCGCACCTGTAATACCCCCTACACAAATCACAATACAAATATAATCATCCTCTCATATTATTCAATATTTACATCATGTAAATATCAACAGGAATTGTAAAAATAATCGGATTACCCCGCGATGACAGTAAAATCACACACACGAAATATCCCAAATATTAACACCTCAGATGCGAGAAAATAGACACTTTTGACATCGATGACAAGTTTTATATAATATTGCAACTAAGTCGCTGATGATAAGGTTGCCTGGACTGAATCTCTGCTCAACAGTACGTCAGGTGTACTCTTGTAAGCTTACTATATCCAGGATTCAGAGTTTTCATACAAAGCCTAATGGGCTATTGAAATAAAATTGTATTTTATTACGACTGTCAGTAGATTGTATAACGATCGAGTACATTAAATCTATAATAAAAGATGATAAGGAAAAATGATTGAAACATACTTACACACACACACACACACACATATATATTCATATATACACATACATACTCAAACATACTCATAACTACTCATACATACATACTCATACAAACACATACATACACATATATACGCATATATACACAAACATAATCATACTACCACAAACATACACATACATACTCATACATACTAATACATACACATATATAATCATATATACACATACATATTCATACAAACACATACATACTCATACATACTCATACATACTAATACATACACATACATATTCATACAAACACATACATATTCATACAAACACATACATACTCATACATACTCATACATACTAATACATACACATATATACTCATACATACACATACATATTCATACAAACTCATACATACCAATACATACTCAAACATACTAATACATACACATATATACTCATACATACACATACATATTCATACAAACACATACATACTCATATACTCATACATACTAATACATACACATATATACTCATATATACACATACATATTCATACAAACACATACAAACACATACATACTCATACATACACATACATAATCGTACATACACATACATACTAATACATACACATATATACTCATACATACACATACATATTCATACAAACACATACATACTAATACATATACATACATAATCGTACATACACATACATACTAATACATACACATATATACTCATACATACACATACATATTCATACAAACACATACATACTAATACATACACAAGCATACTCATACATACTCATACATTCTCATACATACTAATACATACACATTTATATTCATACATACTCATACATACTAATACATACTCATACATACTAATACATACACATATATACTCATATGTACACATACATATTCATACAAACACATACAAACACATACATACTCATACATACACATACATAATCGTACATACACATACATACTAATACATACACATATATACTCATACATACACATACATACTCATACATACACGTTCATGTATTACTAATACATAGTCATATAAACTCATACATACTGATTTTATCATTTATCATTTTAATATATGTCCTTGTTCCTCAACTTTGTTTTCGTTGGTTCTAGTTTTAGTACTTGTAAACGTAAAAAGACGTACGGCCTAGTTTTCATGTTATTGTTGTGGCGCAGTTCGCTTGACCTACAATTTGATCATGTGCTCTAGTTATGTTTTAGGATTTCTTAAATATGGTTGATTTTATTAACGATAATGCATATGTGTACATGGGAAACAATTTGATGTTTCGTTGTGTTTGTTAGAGGCTGAGTTATGAAACAAGACAATTCTTTTTACTTAAAAATAAAATCACAATATTGAAATAATAAAAAAATATGAAAATAAAAATAAAATATATAATAGCATTACAATAATAATAACAATATTAACAATACTACTAACTCATCTAATAATAGCTGTTTAAATAATAATAGTAAAAATAATAACTATTATAATAATAATAATAATAATAATAATAATAATAATAATAATAATAATAATAATAATAATAATTATAATAATAATAATAATAATAATAATAATAATAATAATAATGAAAATGATAATAAGTATATCAATAATGACAATGAAAGAAAATAATAATGATAACAACAGCAACAACAACAGCAGCCGGTGCAGGTCGGAGATCAACATTAAATGGAGATTTAACATTCAACATTCAACAAAATTTAAATCGTAGATCAACATTCAACAAAATTTAGATTGCAGATCTACATTCAACAGAGATTCAGATCGTAGATCAACATTCAATATAATTTCAGATCTTAGATCAACATTCAACATAGTTTCAGATCGTATATCAACATTCAACAAAATTTAGATCGTAGATCAACATTCAACAGAGTTTCAAATCGTAGATCAACATTCAACACAGATTTAGATCGTAGATCCACGTTCAACAGAGTTTCAGATCGTAGATCAACATATAACATACAGTAGAACTTCGTTGGCTCGAACACGGATGGCTGGAACACCACACATGGCTCGAACCACTTATCTAGTCCCGGTCGAAATACTATTTTAATTCTATCATTTTACCTCCTATGGCTAGAACCCCGATTCGATCTAGAAATTAGGTCCAGCCAACATATTTACCTGCATTTTGACAATCTTCGTTCGAACTATTTTGTTCAGTCCCGTCGGGTTCGATCCATCGAAGTTCTACTGTATGCATCTTTATATACTTGGAATAAGTTATATCATTCCGATACAACTCAGGAAATTAATATATGATTTGCACTTGCTGTCGCAGATCTGCCAAATATAATGTTTTTCAACCATTTACAAGAGTTATGCACTTTTTTTAATCACAAGAACAAAAAAAAGCCTTAACATATGCTATGGGTATGTAACTTTACATAATAAGTATATATGCTTTTCAGAAATAGTTTTAAGCGCAAATTGCAGCGTGTCTTAGTAAGCTAATAAATATGAATAGCTGATATATTACGTAGCAGTTTTACAAATCTTTTTGCTTTGATTAGTAACACCGCAATTATCTAAAGCTTTATATTCCTTCTAGTGTTTCATGTTTAATAGAGTAAACACTAAACGTTCACAAACTATTTGTTACAGATCATGTCATGTTTGTACGCTATTCAAAACACGCGATATGTTTTAAAACAGATATTTAACAATACAATATGCAAAATCATTCTTATCAATATAAAATCTTCCTTACCTGCAGAAAAGTACAAGGTTAATGTTGGTTGTAATGGTTGTCTCTACCTGTAAACAAGTCAATTATGTTATTGTAGAGATTTGCATTGTGAGCCACTTAGTCACTTAGGGATGTTGTCATAATCATTATAATAAGTGACTTACGAAAGGTGATAAAACAGTAGAACTTCGTTGGCTCGAACACGGATGGCTAGAACACCATGTATAGTTCAAACCACTTATCTTGTCCCGCCCGAAATCCTATTTCGATGTATATGCATGTACATTTTTGCTATGATGTTAAACAATGCTTGTCTCCAACAACTCTTAGCTCGATCTATTGTGCCCTGTCCCGTCTGGTTCGAGCCATCAAAGTTCTACTGTAGATTCAGGTCGTAGATCAACATTCAGCTGAGTTGCAGATCGTAGATCAACATTCAATATAGATTCAGATCGTAGATTCACATTCAACAGAGTTTCAGATCGTAGATCAATACTCAACACAGAAACAGATCGAAGATCAACATTCAACATAGATTCAGGTCGTAGATCAACAATAAACAAAGAAAGATTCAGGTCGTTAATCAACATTATGCAAAGACTTAGGCCGTATATCAATATTTAAAAGAGATTTATGTATATCAACATTAAACAAAGATCCACGCTTTAGATCAACATTAAACGGAGATTCACGTTCTAGATCAACATTAAACAAAGATCCACGCTTTAGATCAACATTAAACGGAGATTCATGCTCTAGATCAATATTTAACAAAGATTCGGGCTGTGGATCATTATTCAATAGAGATACACGTCCTAGATCAACATCCAACAGAGATGTGGCTCGTAGATCGACTTTAAACTAAGGTTCAGGTCGTAGATCAACGTTCAACAGAGATTAGTTCGTAGATCAACATTTAACAGAGATGCAGGTCGTATATCAACATTTAACATATATTCATTTCGTAGACCAATAACCAACAGAGATGTGGGTTGCAGATCGATATCGAACAAAGATTCATGTCGTAGATCAACATTTAATTGAGATTTAGGTCACAGATTAATATTCAATAGAGATCAGGTTGCAGTTAAACACTGAATATTGATTCAGGTCGTGGATCAACATTCGGCAGATATTCAGGCTGTGTATCAACATTCAACAGATATTAAGGTAGTAGGTCCGTTTCCAACAGAGTAGCCAGGTCATAGATCAGTGGAACATGTCTTATATCGACACTCAATACAGATTCAGGTTTTACACAAACATTCGATAAAGAATTAAGTCTTTTTTTTATCGACATTCAACATTCACATACTAATAAACATTCAGGTTTTTATCAACATTCAACAAAGGTTCCGGCTGTAGAAATCATTTAACACCGTAACATATCTTATATCGACATTCAACAGAGGTTCAGGTCGTAGATCAAAATTCACCAACGATTAAGGTCGTAGATCAACATTCAACAGAGATTTAGAATTTAGACTAATATTTCAACATAGAGGCAGGTCGTAAATCTACATTCAACAGGGATTTAACCGTTTATCAATATTCAACACATATTGAAGTCTTTATAGTAACATTCAACATAACTTATGTTGGTTCGATTGGTAAAATATATTTAGCGTCATATTTATACCATCTATGGTTTATAGACGACCAGTTAACCTTATCGCTCTTTCCAGTGATCCTTAAAGAGTCACGATTACTCGAGTACACCCAGCTCCTCATTTAACTGATAACTTTCCCTTTCAATGAGCGGTAAGATACGAATGTCAATAGGATGCAATGTCGTCGGAGATTGTAGCCAGGAGGGAATGCAACACAAGTCCCCTGGATTCATAGTCGCACTGCCCATTGAGCTAACCGGGCAAGCCATATTCAAATATTGTTTCTGGTTTTAGATGGACATTCAAATGAAATCTAGGTCCTGACTAGATCAACATCCAACAGAAATTCAGGTCTTGTATCAATATTAAATGTAGATTCATGTCTTAGATCGACATTCTACAGAATTAGGTTATGTAGATTAAAGTATGCCAGTCTGTTTACTGATATATATCTGTTCGTGTATATGAAAGTAGCATTGTTGACCCTTTGGCGGACTGATAACATTTGATACACCATATCGGCACTCGATCAAACCGGATGAAACCCCCTAACAATAACGTCAGTGGAGCAAATGTTGGAACGAGTGTACTCACCTACATATCTGATGGTTAAAAGATGTGTTAACCTAGGCTACATATAAATGTATGTCAATATACCGAAATGATAAAAGTATTTAAGTCTTTTTTACAATAACATTTATCATTTTAGGTTACACATTTGTGTTACTTGATGAACAATGGCGAATGGCACAATTAGAATGATCGTCGTCTTAAAGCCTCGTACATTCGTACAGTCAGGCTCGAGTAAGCATGCACACAATAAAAAATAAATAGAGGGCGTTACAGATAGTATGTGCTTCTGTATCCTCTAAACAGATAAACTTTTTATTCTATTTTTATAGAGTTTTGTTCAATAGTCTATTTTGCATCATGTCTCAATAATGTAGAACTCGTGACTCCCATGTACTAATTAATATAAAGCGCCCCATGATAAAGTAGCACATGATGTTTACATTATGGATGCACTTAACGTTAACGAATAAAACAGAGCAAAACGGATAATGCTGTCATGTTCCATTCATGATTATCTCATATACTATCACCCACAAGGTGAGCTACAATAACGATACACGCCTTGTTCTAATTTAATGTTCTTGTTCGTGATTCCGTCACCTGCAGATCATTTACTGACACAATATCGGTAGGGTCCCGTTGACATTAGTGACATGCATTTTAAATATACATCATCTGGGCGTTCAATCATTACTGTTTATGTTAGTAAGATATGAAAACCCAGTACAGGGTTTAGAGGGAGCTTGCTGGGAAGTGAAAGAAAATGCCACCGACGCATTATTCAACATTGAACAAATTAACAACCTGTCTCAAATTAACACGGCTCACATTAGCACGTGCCCATTGTAGCCATGCACGTCGATGTTGGGGCGTTAACACGAGTGGGTACTTTCACCGATTTGTTTCTGTGGTACAGTCAATTGGTAGACCCACTACGTTTGACCCGGCCGTTGAAATCGCCGTCAAGAAGCGAATTTTAGAGATGGCGCTGGCGGATGCACCTGGTCACAGACGGTTGACGTTAAAACGTCTAGCAAGAACAGTTTGTGTGAATTCACCTTTCATTATCTTAAAATTCCACATACACATTTGGTACAATGCTGATAACGAACCGACCATACGGTAAACGGGACACACACGAAATGCACGGGTTACTGTCCTGATAACTTAACAGTTGATTGCGCTCGATAATTGTGTTTCCGATATTTACTGTAGAATATGGATATAGATATATGGATTGATTGATTGAATATTTAGCGTCATTTTTATGCCATCGAGGGATAACAGCCGATCAATTAACCTAACCACTGTTTCCTGGAATTAACCAGTACTCGAGCACACCCCGTCTCCGCAAGTAACTGATAACTTTTCCACTTGAATCAGTGGTGAGAGAAGAATGATTATGAGACACAATGTCGTAAATCAATCATCACAGAGACGGTTGCTGGGCGGGAGATTCGAACTCACGACCCCTGGATTAATATTCAGACGCGTTACAGACTGAGCTAATCGGGCCGGGCTAGATATATGGAGATTCTACTTTTATAAACCAGATATAAAATCTCAAAACAACAAGTTTTCATATCTTTTAGTGTATATAACGAACTACCTATTATGGACGACAGAAGTTGCTGTAATTCTTCTTTCTGTATTTATACTGAGACGAGCTCGAAATCACAACTTCAGTGATAAGGTATAAATGATACTGTAGTCTATCACATGCTCTTCCGAGGCTGTCAAGGGAACGTATCTATCACAGGACCCAGCATCTCCCGAGCCTGACCAGGGAGTCTATCTATCACAAGACCAAGCGTCTCCCGATGCTGACAAGGGAACGTATCTATCAAAGGACCCGGTATCTCCCGGGGATAACCAGGGAGCGTATCTATCACAGGACCTGACATCTCCAGAGACTGACCAGGGAGCGTTTTTATCACAGGACCCGGCAACTCCTGAGGCTGACCGGGGAGCGTATCTATCACAGGACCTGACATCTCCCAAAGCTGACCAGAGAGGGTATCTATCACAGGACCCGGCATGCCCAAGACTGACCAGGGAGCGTATCTATCACAGGACCCGGCATCTACCGAGGCTGACCAAGGGGCGTATCTATCACAGGACTCGGCATCACCCAAGAGTGACCAGGGAACTTATCTATCACAGGAAGAGGCATATCCCGATGCTGACCAGGAAGCGTATCTATTACATGACCCGGCATCTCCCGAGGCTGACCAGGGTACATATCGATCACAGGATCCGGCATCTCCCGAGGCTGACCAGAGAGCGTACCTATCACAGGGACCGACATCTCCCGGGGCTGATCAGGGTGCGTATCTATCACAGGACCAGGCATCTCCTGGGGCTGACCAGGGAGCGTATATATCACAGGACCCAACATCTCCTGAGGCTGACTTGATTGCGTATCTATCACAGGACCCGGCATCTCCCGGGGCTGACCAGGGTGCGTTTCTATCACAGGACCCGGCATCTCCCGGGGCTGACCAGGGTGCCTATCTATAAAAGGACCTGGCATCTCCCGACGCTGACCAGAGAGCAAATCCATCAAAGGACCCGCATTTCCCGGGGCTGACCAGGGTGCGTATCTATCATAGGACCAAGCATCTCCCGAGGCTGATCAGGGAGCGTATCTATAAAAGGATCCGGCATCTCCCGAGGCTGACCAGAGAGCGTACCTATTACAGGGACCGACATCTCCCGGGGCTGACCAGGGTGCGTATCTATCACAGGACCCGGCATCTCCCGGGGCTGACCAGGGTGCGTTTCTATCATAGGACCCGGAATCTCCAGAGGCTGACCAGGGAGCCTATCTATAAAAGGACCTGGCATCTCCCGACGCTGATCAGAGAGCAAATCCATCAAAGGACCCGGCATTTCCAGGGGCTGACCAGGGTGCGTATCTATCATAGGACCAAGCATCTCCCGAGGCTGATCAGGGAGCGTATCTATAAAAGGACCCGGCATCTCCCGACGCTGACCAGAGAGCGTACCTATCACAGGGACCGACATCTCCCGGGACTGACCAGGGTGCGTATCTATCACAGGACCCGGCATCTCCCGGGGCTGACCAGGGTGCGTTTCTATCATAGGACCCGGCATCTCCCGGGGCTGACCAGGGTGCCTATCTATAAAAGGACCTGGCATCTCCCGACGCTGATCAGAGAGCAAATCCATCAAAGGACCCGGCATTTCCCGGGGCTGACCAGGGTGCGTATCTATCATAGGACCAAGCATCTCCCGAGGCTGATCAGGGAGCGTGTCTATCAAAATACCAACCTTTCAAGGTTGACCAGGGAGTGTATCTACCACAAAACCCGGCATCACCGAGGCTGACCAGGAAGCGTATCTATCACAGGACACGGCAACTCCCGAGGCAGACCAGGAAGCGTATCTATCACAGGACCCGGCACCCCCCAAGGCTGACCAGGGTGCGTATTTATCACAGGACCCGGCATCTCCCAAGGATGACCAGAGAGCGTATCTATCACAGGGCCTGACATCAACTGAAGCAGACCTGGGAGCGTATCTATCACAGGACCTGGCATCTCCAAAGGCTGACCAGACAGCTTATCTATCACATGACCCGGCATGCCAAAGGCTGAGCAGGGAGCGTATCTATAACAGGACCTGGTATCTACCGAGACTGAATAGGGGGTGTATCTATCACATGACCCGGCATCTTCCAAGGCTGAACAGGGAGCGTACTTATCAAATGATACGGCATCTCCCTAGTCTGACTAAGAAGTTTATCTATCACAGGACCCGGCATCTCCCGAGGATGACCAGGAAACGTATCTATCATAGGACCCGGCATATCCCGATGCTGACCAGGGAGCATATCTATCACATGACACGGCATCCTCCGAGGCTGACCAGGGAACGTATCAATCAGAGGAACGGCATCTCCCGAGGCTGACCAGAGACCGTATCTATCACAGGACACGGCATCACCCGGGGCAGACCAGGGAGCGTATTTCTCACAGGACCCGACATCTCTAGGGGCTGACCACGGAGCGTTTCTATCACAGGACCCAGAATCTCATGTGGCTGACCTGGGAGCGTATCTATCACTGGACCCGGAATTTCCCGGGGCTGACCAGGGTGCGTATCTATGATAGGACCCAGCATCTCACGATGCTAACCAGCGAGTGTATCTATCACAAGACTCGACATCTCCCGAGGCTGACCAGGGAGTGTATGTATCACAAGACCCAGCATCTCCTAAGGCTGATCGGGGAGCGTATCTATCACATGACCCGGCATCTTGATGAGCTGACCAGGGAGCGTATTTATCACATGACCTGGCATCTCCTGAGGCTGACCAGGGAGCGTATCTATCATAGGACCTGGTATCTTCCGAGACTGACCAGGGAGCATATTTATCACAAGACCCGGCATCTCCTGAGGCTGACCGGGGAGCGTATTTATCACAGGACCTTACATGTCCAGAGGCTGACCAGGGAGCGTATCTATCACAGGACCCGGCATCTCCTGGGGCTGACCACGGAGCGTATCTATCACAGGACCCGGCATCTCCTGAGGCTGACCTGGGAGCATATCTATCACAGGACCCAGACATCTCCCGACACTGACCAGTGAGCATATCTATCACAGGACCTGGCATCTCCCAAGGCTGACCTGGTAGCATATCTATCACAGGACCCGGCATTTCCCGGGGCTGACCAGGGTGCGTATTTATCATAGGACATAGCATCTCCCGAGGCTGACCGGAGAGCGTATCTATAAAAGGACCCGGAATCTCCCGACGCTGACCAAGGAGCGTATCTATCAAAATACCAAGCATCTTCTGAGGCTGACCAGGTAGTGTATCTATCACAAAACCCGGCATCTCAGAGGCTGACCAGGAAGCGTATCTATCACAGGACACGGTATCTCCCGAGGCAGACCAGGGAGCGTATCTATCACAGGATCCGGCATTCCCCAAGGCTGAACAGGGAGCGTTTTTATCACAAAACCCGATGTTTCCCGAGGCTGACCAGAGAGCGTATCTATCACAAGACCCGATGTTTCTCGAGGCTGACCAGAGAGCGTATCTATCACAGGACTCGACATTGCCCGACGCGGATCGGGGATCATATCTATCATAGGACCTGGCATCTCCCAAGGCTGACCAGAGAGCGTACCTATCACAGGACTCGACATTGCCCGACGCGGATCGAGGATCATATCTATCATAGGACCTGGCATCTCCCAAGGCTGACCAGAGAGCGTATCTATCACAGGACCAGGCATCTGCTGAGGCAGACCTGGGAGCGTATCTATCACAGGACCTGGTATCTCCAAAGGCTGACCAGGGAGCGTATCTATAACAGGATCCGGTATCTTTCGAGACTGACCAGGGGGCGTATCTTTTACAAGATCCGGTATCTCCCGAGGCTAACTTGGGAGCGTATCTATCAAATGACACGGCATCTCCCGAGGCTGACCAGGAAACTTATCTATCACAGGACTCGGTATCTCCCGAGGATGACCAGGGAACGTATCTATCATAGGACCCGGCATATCCCAAGGCTGACCAGGGAGCATATCTATCACATGACACGGCATTCCCCGATGCTGACCTGGGAACGTATCAATCACAGCACCCGGCATCTCCCGAGGCTGACCAAAGAGCGTATCTATCACAGGACACGGCATCTCCCGGGGCAGACCATGTAGCGTATCTATCACAGGACCTGACATATTCCGAGGCTGACCACGGAGCGTATCTATCACAAGACCCGGCATCTCATGTGGCTGACCTGTGAGCGTATCTATTGCAGGACCCGACATTTCCGGGGTTGACCAGGGTGCGTATCAATCACAGGACTCGACATCTCTCGAGGCTGATAGGGGAGCGTATCTATCACAGGACCCGGCATCTCCAGATGCTAACCAGCGACTGTATCTATCACAGGACTCGACATCTCCCGAGGCTGATAGGGGAGCGTATCTATCACAGGACCCGGCATCTCCAGATGCTAACCAGCGACTGTATCTATCACAGGACTCGACATCTCCCGAGGCTGATAGGGGAGCGTATCTATCACAGGACCCGGCATCTCCAGATGCTAACCAGCGACTGTATCTATCACAGGACTCGACATCTCCCGAGGCTGATAGGGGAGCGTATCTATCACAGGACCCGGCATCTCCAGATGCTAACCAGCGACTGTATCTATCACAGGACTCGACATCTCCCGAGGCTGATAGGGGAGCGTATCTAGCACATGACCCGGCATCTTCCTGGGCTGAACATGGAGCGTTTTTATCACATGACCGGGCATCTCCTGAGGCTGACCGGGGAGCGTACATGTATCTATCATAGGACCTGGTATCTTCCGAAACTAAACTGGGAGAGTATATATCACATGACCCGGTATCTCCTGAGGCTGACTAGGGAACGTATCTATCACAGGATTCGACATCTCTTGAGGCTGACCTGGGAGCGTATCTATCACAGGACCCGGCGTTTCCCGATGCTAACCAGGGAGTGTATCTATAACAGGACCCGGCATCTCCCGAGGCTGACCAGGGAGCGTATCTAGCACAATACCCAGCATCTTCCGAGGCTGATCGGGGAGTGTATCTATCACAAGTCCTTGCATCTCCCGAGACTGACCAGGGAATTTATCTATCACAGAACGCGGCATCTCCCGAGGCAGACCAGGGAGCGTATCTATCACAGGACCCGACATCTGTCAAGGCTGACCAGGAAGCGTATCTATCACAGGACCCGGCATTTCCCAAGGCTGACCAGCGGGCGTATCTATCACAGGACTCGACATCTCCCGAGGCTGATCGGGGAGCGTATCTGTCACAAGACCCAGTATATCCCAAGGCTGACCAGGGAGCGTATCTATCACAGAACCTGTGATCTCCTGAGGCTGAACTTTGAGCGTATCTATCACAGGATCCGGCATCTCCCGGTGTTGACCAGGGTGCGTATCTAAAACATGACCCAGCATCTTCTGATGCTGACCAGGGAGTGTATCTATCACAATACCCGGTATTTCCCGAGGCTGACCAGGAAGCATATCTATCTCACGACCAGGCATCTCCCAAGGCTGACCAGGGAGCGTATCTATCACAGGACCCGGCATCTCCCGAGGCTGACCAGGGAGCGTATCTGTCACAGAACCCGTCATCTCCCGAGGCTGACCAGGGAGCGTATCTGTCACAGAACCCGTCATCTCTCTCCCGGAGCTGATCATGGAGCGTTTTTATTACAGGACCTGACATCTCCCGAGGCGGCTGACCATGGATCGTATTTATTTCAGGAATCGACATCCCCGAAGTTGACCATGGAGCGTATTTATCCCAGGACTCGGTATCTCCCGAGGCTGACCAGGAAACCTATCTTTCACAGGACTCGGCATCTCCCGAGGCTGACAAGGGAGCATATCTGTCACAGGACCCGACATACACGAGGATGACTGTGGTGCCTATGTATCACAGGACCTGGAATCCCCGAGGTTGACCAGTGAGGGTATCTATCACAGGATCCGGCATCTCCCGAGGTTGACAGTGGAGCGTATATATCACAGGACCCGACATCTCCCGAGGCTGACCAAAGAGGGTATCTATCACAGGACCATGCGTCTCCCGAGGCTGACCAGGGAGCATATCTATCACAGAACCTGGCCTCTCCAGAGGCTGATTAGAGAACGTATCTATCACAGGACCCGGCATCTCCCGAGGCTGACAAGTGAGCGTATCTACATAAGACCCGACATCCCTGAGTCTGACCATAGTAGGTATCTATCACAGGAACCGACATCACCCGAAGCTGACCCTACGCGAAGCTATCACAGGACCCAGCATCTCCCGAGGTTGACCAGGTAGCGTATATATCATAGGACCCTGTAATTCCCGAGGCTGACCAGGGAGCGTATCCATCCCCGAGGAAATTATAGTACAATGTCATTAGAGTGGCATTATGTAAAGGTGTAACAAAGCTGGTGTCACATAAAATGACGACCAAGATGTTTCAAAAGTGAATATGGAACATAATTTACCAGTTTTATTCCTGAATGTCCACCTCTTGGTAGCCCGCATTACTCGTACAGAAAGTTTTGTCGAACATTGTCGAAGCTGATCAACATGACTCGTGCTTGTACCTACGTCTAATTCTAACAACTTCGACACAGTAACCAGGTGTACACCCACTATGGCGAATCAAGTGATGTGTAGTAATGTACACATTTGATTTCAAAATCGAAATAAACAGTGTAAATACTATAACAGATTAATAAATGAATAATACATCTGATGCTTGTATGCAATGCGTTTACACTTGTGAATCATCGAAGAAATGAAATTGACCTTGACTAAGAACGAATGCTATATTTTCTTGTGTTTTTATGACATCGAAAGAGTAAATAGACCAAACATACTTTCTATAGTATGTATGCAATGTGCACCTTATGTTTTTTAACGTTCGGATCGTCATCAATACAGACATTGATGTGGCTGGTGTGAAAGCTACATTGGATATATTTACCAAAGCAAGTATACAAATCAACTAGTAAATGTTGTTCCTGTAGTTTAATCGCATCTGTCGCTTCATCTATTGTGTGGGTAGGATCGAAACGTAAGTTTGTTGAGGATTTCCTTTGATTTCCCGCTGTTATTTCAACTCAATTGATCACGGGGTCGTGAGGTTGATTCCCTGCTCGGCACCAGTCTCCGTGAAGATTGATATACGACATTGTGTCTCATTATCATTCGTCTCTCACCGCTGATTAAAGTGGGAAAGTTATTAGATACTTACGGAAAGGGGTTGTACTCGAGTACTGGTTAACCTTTCAGGATCACAGGAAACAGTGGTTAGGTTAATTGGTCGTCTGTTAGCCCTCGATGGCATAAAAATGACAAATCAATCAACTCAATTGTGAAGAAAGCTTAAAGCTTATATGAACCGCTCTCGAGTAGGCTTCCTGGATAGACCATTACTAAGTGTTGCTTTTGAAAGGCATTGGTCGCGTTGGGGATCAAACCCGCAACCTCTGATGTGAGCTAACAACACTATATTCACTAAACTACACTACACTACACTACACTTCAGCTTCAATATCATGTCCATTAAACGACTACTCACTGACCGAAATAGGATGAATTTTATCCGTTTAGAAAAATAACAGTAACGAAACCGCCTAAAACAGTTTAAGTTCATTTTCTTTAGTGTAAGAATTTTACTACAGTCAGTAAATGAAAAAATATTGGTAAGTGAGACCTACAGCGCTGCCTTCATACATTATTACATGTATTTCCTTTGAATTTGGTAAAAGCTACTCGCTAAATTATCAAAACGACGTTATTGCAGGTTAGATGTGCACTCATTCTTATATCGCATTACTTTTTTTAAATTGAATTGTGATATATCCACATGCAAATAAAAGTTACAAGTTATACCGTGACCGATACAACAATATGCGAGTGAACATTTTGAACAACCCTTGTTATCCAAACTGTTGTTATAAAAACATACGTATGCATCATTTCAGCATTTAGCCTTGAACATCACAACTATAAACATGACTTCTGAACAGCTCACTCGAAAGACAAAAGGTAAAATTTCTTAGCATTTCTATAATTTATAGCATTATACTGATTTAAAGATCGTAAAATATTATTGTATATATATTCATTTCTAGTCAATATTAGGAATTGTTATCAGTTGCATGATTCACGCATTTATGTGAATGGAGAAATTGCGTCATATCTTACAAACACATGCTATTCACCAAAGTGCTTAAACATGAAAAATGACTTGGACATTTATTTTACTGGAGTAATAACTTGGCATCGCTCTGTTTGCTTCACCATTTAAATATACTAAATTGGAAATCGAAACACTAAAGCATTCTTTATCGAAGAAAGTTATGTTAGCTTAACACTCTGTTAAATCTGTAATGTATTCTGGATATCTGTTAATTGTAAAGTATTCATACTAAGTTCATTTGACAGAAGAAGTATAATAACATTTGTTTTGATAACCTGAAACTGTTACCTTGAAGGTTTAAATCTCTAAGTACCGCTATTCGAAAATTCACTTTAATGCGGCATTAAGCAAACAGTGCTTTGAACAACTGGGCCCGGGTTCAGTTTAATAATGGCGGTACATATTTAGTTTACATCGATTGTGAAATAAGTTTTTGCAATAATGCAAATCTTGCTGATGTGTTCTGTGTTCCAGGTTAGAACCAGTATAAAGCACTAATGTGTGCATATAAAATGTCTTGCTCAAGGACACATGCACTCTACGTTTATCTGCTTGTAAAGGGATTGGGGAGATAGAGAAACAGTTATCGACCTCTACTATTCAAAGTTTACTAAGCACCAACTATTTCACACGGCATTGTTTAAAATTTATATGTGATTTTTTTTTATATGATTCAGAGATGTATTGAGATAGACCCGAGTTTTTACATAAAATTTTATGACAGGTAAACTTTGCGTGAAAAGCATGTACCCCTCGAGTTTCATGATGTTTTGGTGCACTGTATACATGTACACGACTTGTGTAGGGTATTCAAATTTCACTTTTACACAAAAACCTGCAGTTTGATGGTTTAATATGGCGAATGCAAATGTTTAAAGACATTTATCTGAAGCAGAAATGTGGCGGGCAGTAGGGATGATTGAGCAAGGGGCTACACATCGTCAGGTTGGTGGAGCCCTTGGTGTGCACGATACTGTGATCACCAGCGCCTTGGCATGGCACACCAGCCAGACGGTATGGTGGTGGAGGGAAAAGGCAACCTCGATCTCCAGCTGAAGACCGGTTTTTCATTATTCAGGCTCGTAGAAACCGTTTTGCGACAGCAACCCAGCTTCGCAATGACCTTCAGAATGCATCCGGGGTCAATGTTTCAACACAAACTATCCGGACAAGATTGCACGACACGAAGGTGGTCTTCGATCAAGAAGACCATGTATACGTATTCCGCTGTCTCAGAACCACCGCCGGGCACGGTATGAGTGGGCCATGAACTATGTTGGTTTGACCAGAGAGGACGGGAGACCTGTCCTCATGTCGCCCATGCTGTCCGGGAGTACCTTCAGAGGGAGGGGATTGCACGGGTAGATTGGCCAGTCCGATCATCTAACCTCAATCCAATCGAGCATTTGTGGAATGAATTGCCCTTTAAGTCCAGCCAAGAGGTATCCAGGAGCTTGGTGCCATGCTGGTACAAGAATGGAACAACGTCCCACAAAGGACCATCAGGAATCGATAGGGAGCATGAAGAGGCGTTGCAAAGCTGTAATTAACAACAACGGGTCACAAACTCGATATTAATCCCATACCAGTTAGCTCCGTCAGCTTTTTGGCAAAAAAATCCCTATTTTTTATAAAAAAAAATCTCTATTTTCAATAGCTATCGTACTCAAAAGCTTAAAACTAACGTAAAAGACAAACATGTTCTAAATGTTTTGCCTACATCTTAAAAGAGAATATTACATGAAAAGTACAAACACTTTAAATTTCATAGCAATATTACAACTATAACGTAAAATGTGTACTTGGATATTCTTGCTACTTAGCAAACTTTGAATAGTATATAAAACATAACCTTGCAAGGAGACCTCCCTTCTAAACATCGATGGTGTTTAGACTGTTGCTAATTAACTGATTAACTTAAAAGCTTGGTAAACTATTTTATATGCACGGGGTATTTCTCTCCATGCACACGGGACCAGCGGCGTTAATATCCGATTGATACAACATTGCCTCAATAAGTCTGAAAAGAACAGCGGACGTAACCTCTCCGGAAATCAAACCAGGCAAGCATACTTACCTCCTCTACACAACCACAACCCCTATGTTGTACACTTAAAATTCCAACAGCTAAGCCCATACTCAACGTCACTAGATACTAAATAACTTGAACATGATCTTTAGGAGATAGTTTCGATTTAAGCGTACGATGTATATAACGTACTGCTAAACTATGTTTTTGGTAGATATTATTTACTCAGTGACCGAGTGGTCCAAGACGCCGACTTAGCTCATTAACCTTTTATCCCTGAGGTAAAAGATTTTCACCTCGACTCTGTCCTAATACTTAAAAAACGCAACGGTGGTTCAAAGCGTCTGTCTCGAATGCTTGCACGGAACTGGTATTTCAAAGTTTGTTTCAGGCCTGTCCGACCCAATGGTAATAATATGTGACCGATATGTGCCTGCGGTATCACACTCCAGTGTGACAGAGCTAAGATTAAACCCGTCTTCACCAATAAAACTTTTCCTTTGTATAATCTGTATTGTGTTGAAATGTAGGGTATAAGTCGTATTGATCAGCTAACGAAATTAGTTTGCGGTCACGAGGCATAGCATAAATGAACTAAACTAAATTGAAAAACATGACATAACTTTGATATAGATAATCAAACTTTGAAGCAGCGGTTTGTAAATAGTAACCTCTCAAAAATCACAATTACCATCAGTTTGTTACATATTAGTCAGGGCTAACCTTGGCTGTCACAACTTCAACGTAACCATTTTTGCCCAGGTTTCAGTACTTTACTTCTTTTATCATAGGGACATGATATTATCAAATGTAAACACGAAACACCACACCACGAAGGTGACTGTCAAAGTAAAAACCCATCTGGTACATACCGGTATTATCCGGTAATAATCGAGCACCGCATTGGTTTGTGACATTTGTGTTGGGCAAATATGGACTTTTAAACAAGTATATATAAAGAGGGTCCTTACAAGGTTTCTTATGCAAGATGCTACAGGGAAATAAGCTATATTTGGAATCGTTTATATCGTTTACCATTAGTTAGCACATGGGCATACGCTATGTCGTTATATACCACAGTTGTTGTCTACGGATAGAGCGTTCGCCTTGCATGCGGAAGGTCGTGAGTTCGATCCCCGGCCGGATCATACCAAAATTTGCAAAATGATACTAGGAGCTTCTTCGCTACCAAACTGTATTTATAATTTCTTGCTCGTAATAATTAGACGATGTTAACAATTGTACATATAAATCATAATTTCATACATGTTCTAAATTTCTGATAATTAGGACTTGTTCTAAAAATGAGAAAACCCCATCACACACATATAGCATGAATGTTTCATGACCTATATCAAAATTAGAACATTTGAATATTTAGTGTAAAATGTAGAACCCCAGTAAAAATAAACCTTCAATTATACATTTAAATAAAATACATTTTTGCTGAGTTTTAACATTCGTAGGTAATACCAAATGCTAAAGCTATCACAATATCAGAACAAATCCTGGGTCAAAACCGAGATCACCAATAACATTTCGTATTTAGTTTGGTTGCATACGCATAATTCTATATTTCCATTATGAGTTTAAGTTATAGCTACACACGACCGCAGCGGTGGTCTAGGAGCCCCGGCACTGTCATACTAAAGACTTGAACATGGTACTAAAAGCTTCCGAGCTTGGCGCTCAGCATTTACAGTATAATGTTACTGGCTTGGGTATAGTATCATGTGTCTGCGGCATGATACTCCAGTGTGGCTGCAGAAAACCATCTCAAGTAGACAATGTCGCGGGCGATAACAAACAACAACAACCTATACATCAAAGAGATGACAGCATTCCGAATTGGAGAATAATGGTTATAATTTATCATTGCTTTATATTGACATGCGACTAACCATAGGGGAATAACAGTTAGCATTTATCATTGCTTTATATTGACGTGCGACTAACCATAGGGAAATAACAGTTATCATTTATCATTGCTTTATATTGACGTGCGACTAACCATAGGGGAATAACAGTTAGCATTTATCATTGCTTTATATTGACGTGCGACTAACCATAGGGGAATAGCAGTTATCATTTATCATTGCTTTATATTGACGTGCGACTAACCATAGGGGAATAACAGTTATCATTTATCATTGCTTTATATTGACGTGCGACTAACCATAGGGGAATAACAGTTATCATTTATCATTGCTTTATGTTGACGTGCGACTAACCATAGGGGAATAGTAGTTAGCATTTATCATTGCTTTATATTTACGTGCACTTAACCATAGGGGAATAACATTTATCATTGCTTTATATTGACGTGCGACTAACCATAGGGGAATAACATTTATCATTGCTTTATATTGACGTGCGACTAACCATAGGGGAATAACAGTTATCATTTATCATTGCTTTATGTTGACGTGCGACTAACCATAGGGGAATAGTAGTTAGCATTTATCATTGCTTTATATTTACGTGCAACTAACCATAGGGGAATAACATTTATCATTGCTTTATATTGACGTGCGACTAACCATAGGGGAATAATAGTTATCATTTATCATTGCTTTATATTGACGTGCGACTAACCATAGGGGAATAACAGTTATCATTTATCATTGCTTTATATTGACGTGCGACTAACCATAGGGGAGTAACAGTTATCATTTATCATTGCTTTATGTTGACGTGCGACTAACCATAGGGGGGGGGGGGGGGGGGGGGGGGGGATAGCGGTAAGCATTTACCAGTGGTTCATATTGACGCGCGACATTTTACTTGAATCCTTAAAGAACAAAACACCAGCTTATATATACGCTTCATAGATTGTAGTTTGTTGCCTATTTCACATTTCATGACCTCTCATTAATTTTTTTTGTAATATTTCCTTCAGACATCATCATTTGTTGAATAGTTTGTTTCTTCCATTGTAGGTCTGCTGGAACGTCTACGAGATGGCGACAATGTCGTCATAGCTGAAGGATATCTATGGGAGTTCGAACGACGCGGTTATCTACAAAGCGGAGGATTCTTTCCAGAAGTGGTATTGGAACACCCGGAAATAGTACTGTCCTTACACAGAGAATTTGTCCATGCCGGAAGTGACGTTGTCGAAGCCTTTACAGTGTGTATTTTATTATAGATTTTATCAATATAAAAAGTCAATGCATTTACTTACAGGGTGTAAATATTCATACATTAATATGTGGGAATATATTTGAGTTTTAACATATATGATGTTTCTTGTTTTACATAATATACGGTTATATCGCATTTAAAAACACACACGTTCATATTATATTTAGTATTCTAAATCAGTAAGTATTGTGATACTTTTTCACCTGTTTAACACCGACATATTATATATATAACTGATTATTATTTGCACATAAACAATTCAGTAGATAACTATACAGGATAATGTATGAAAATAATGTTAATTTAATAAAACCTATACTTGTATATATGTACTTAGACATGCATTTATTTGATTATAAACGTGACATATAAACAGATGCATCTGTAACGTTAATGCATGAACATATACACTAAGGCTAAATAACACCCAGACACATTAAGATAACTTCACAATAGGTTTAAAATATGCACTTAAAAAGCAAACAACTCTCCCGTGTGACCGGGATTTGTTCCATTTTCAAGATCAAGTTTCGTTATTATTTCAGTGACTGTGTTGCACTGAGTAGAAACAAACAGTAAAACTGCCAAGGTCAAGTTGTTTTCAGCTGGTGCATAGCCGCCGTTATATCTGCGCAGTTTTATTTGCAATTTGATATCCGAAGAGTTTTGGCGTGGTGCGTGCATTTGCACTTGTGTTTATGAATTGAAATGTTAAACATGGTAAATAATTGATGTTACGTGTATATGACAGGTGCAGGTTATAAACTATGCTATACTGTTATGTCGTTTTTAAACGTGGGAAATGATCTACATAAAATTATGCAGTATTGTTGATAATGACACCGCTGAAGAATCTGCCGGATGAATAAAATTTATGTCTATATATCATGTCAGCAAGGTTTTCACAATAGCAGCCTTTTCTTTTAAAAAAATAAATAAATGCCAAAGCGGTATGTCTGGTGATCCAACTGCCGTTTAGTTTCACAACAGATCGCGATATATTTGGAAACAGTTCATTCCACACAATGAACATTACATTAACAAAATAGTTCAGCGAAATTTTTTTGACAACTGATTTTACTAAAGAATGACGTGCCTTGTATAACAAAGTCACTTTATAACCAAATGGAAACGTAGCATTCAAGTTACACAGCGTACAAATCAGCATGAACACACAGTTTAATACATGAATAGATGAAGAATCTGATCTGACTCGGGCTGTCAATCAAACATGTCGATACTCCAATAAGCGACCGATACTGTTTCCAAGGCCGCCATTTCTTCAGACAAGCAAATGAAACGCTACATTTTAATACATTATATTTACTTAGACAAACAATTGGCAGAGCGATAGCCGCTTTCACGTCAGGTCAATTACATCTTGGGTCACCGTCTTTGAAGGACAAGTAGCAAAATATTCTACTGGGAGATAAGTTAGAATAGCAACTAACACGATGGCATTGACATTTCGCTCTTTTGCATACCTACCAACCGTCTAGACATTACAACATTCCTGGTTAAATATATTTATAAAAACAACTTGTTTAATATGTCATTTTAAATGTACGGTGTTCCGTTAGGGCCATCGCCATTTTTCTAGTAGTTATTATGCAATATGGTGCCATGACATTGGAAAGCTGGTGATCCGCGATGGAATGATGGATGTTCGATAATTATCATCGCGAGCCGCCATCGTACCATCGCGCTTCCCTTCGCGCAACACCATCTTAACATTGCCACATACCATCAGACATCACTATCCTCCACCGCCTTCTGAACGTGCAGGTTATATGCTATAATTATTGCTGTTATATTTTGTAATAATGATTGGTTTGATGTGTAAACAATGGTAACATATCCCCTAAATTATAAATGATTAAAATAGAAACTTGGCTGATAAGAAATTTGAAAGAAACCAAACCACTTGGTCATCTCATATCGTGCAGAGGCGTAGCTGCCTTAACGCCGTGTAGGCCCTGGGCGCCTACACCTTTCTCAGAAAAATCGTAAAAGTTAAAACGCCAACAATGAAATGAGGCGTGAAGTTGTTTATTTTGTTTAATAATGCTGTAAAATAAGTTTCTGTGTATTTTATCATATGAACGTACACTTTGCTTAATAATTAATCATATGGCCCATGCGTAATAGCTGTAAATATGTCTTGATATGTACCAGAAGCCACCATTTCAAGGTCATACTTACATAATGTATGGGGAGAAGGGATATGCCCCCAGATCCCATACACTGCCCGTGCCTACACATCCAACTTTAGCCAGCGACGCCTCTGCCTCATGTAATCATTAATGACTTACCAAAGTAGTCAATGTAGTCATTAAATTCCAGTTGCCTGCTAATCAGTGTGTCACCTTAGTCTTAATTATTTTTTTAATTAAATGTTGACTTCAAGTGACATAATCCCATCCTTGATATTGGGTTTTGTTAGATCTGCGCAGAAAATATCATTATGACTTGTGTCTAGTGACAAGTGTCTAGAATTTATTCATCACTCGATATATTCATGCAGCATCACGGTATATTTACATACATTGCAGTATTATGGTCATCGTGAGAAATTACGTCATGCAGGCCGTGAAGATGACTTGGAAAAGCTCAACAGAAACGCACTTAAAATGGCGCGTGAGATTGCAGATGAGACGGGGACATTGATGGCGGGAAATATTTGTTATACTGGGCTCTACAGTTGTAACGACAAAGTTTCTCATACAACCGTTAGAGAAATGTTTACAGTAAATAGTCATACTATAAAAATGATGTGACTTTTTGTTTTTTGTATGTGACATTTCTTAATAAATTACATGACCGCTTTGACAGACTATCCTCCAATATCGGAGAAAAAGATTATTGACTTGATAGAAGAGAACCGATATGCACGATACCACAGGTTACCGCACAGTAGCGGCGGTTAAGACCTCATGATTTATCTCCCTTGTCCATATGTAAATTTCTGTATGGATAGTGTTCTACCATCTGACAATGGGGAACAGCTTTTTGTTCAATAATTAACCTAATATTACATTCACGTGACACTGTTCTGTTTGAAGAATACCAATTATATGCAATTGAGTTTCTAGATGTCAGCAATCTGCTTCTATTCCCAGGAGCAAGTGCAATGGGCGGTGGAAGAAGGTTGTGATTTCATCATAGCGGAGACCTTCAACTACCTCGGGGAGGCCATCATAGCTCTGGACGTTATAAAGAAGCACGCTCCAGGTATGTAAAGATGTATACTTCATTTCTAGCAGTATTTTCAGTAACCATCAAATGTTTCAAGGCGAACTTTAATGTCACATGGCGATTATGGTCGGATATATAATACACTAGTTGCGGCTTGTATATCTGTTGTATGGCTTTTCGGCTTTTAATTATGTAAACATAATGTTTAATGCATTGACTAAAACGAATATAGATTCAGTAAGGAACTTGATTCTCTCTATTAATGTCCGTTTAATTAGTTTCAAGCAGGCTCGTTTATTTAATATGCAACTTGTTACGCTCATTCGATTATTATTTCAATTTTCTATTGATATTATTAGGTATCCCGGCCGTAGTCACATTGACCGCTTTTGTACCAGATTTGACGTTGGACCATATCCCAATACCGGAAGCTTGTAGAAGATTAGAGGAGGCTGGGGCTGCAGTGGTGGGCATCAATTGTAGCCGTGGACCAGGCACTATGCTGCCGCTTATAAAGGATATCAGAGAAGTTTGTAAGGTAAATTGGTTTACTTGAATACATTTTCCACTTAAGACGGGTTTTCTTATGCTGTTACTTAGCAACACGTTCAGTAGGTTCATATATCATTCACATATGTTAAGAATGATCCAAACATGCCCGTTGTTAATCCTACAGTTTAGAATTAGATCTAAGAATAGCCTTTCTTAACAATGTTCATCAATATTGCATATTAAATAATCACACCTGGATACATTTTTAAAGTATATAAAAGAAAAGCGTTCTATAATGCTTGGCAGTCGCAGTATATCTAAGTAGCTAGGTGCATTGTGTCTATGTCAACATGATGTGTTTCCCTTACACCAATACTCTCTACATATCTTATGTATTATAAATGGAGGTAAACACTGTTTTTTTGCCATTATTGTTCAATAATTAAACAAGTAAAGGTATAAAAATCATTAATCATGACGAGCTTAGTTTTATAGTAAATATTTAACATAAAACATTCATATTTTAGACCGTTTCTTTCAACGCAAGTCTTCTGTGTCAAAATATACTTGACACCTCGGAGACAAAGATTATTTCTTGCTACAGGCTTGACCATAGTCTATATGTAACTGTCTGTTAAACACATTTTCTTGGCACTCCGTGGTGTAACCATAGTCAATATGTAACGGTCTGCCAAACACATTAACTTGACATTCCGTGGTGAGACCATAGTCAATATTTAACTGTCTGCTAAACACATTTACTTTACACTCCGCGGTGTAACCATAGTCTATATGTATAGCGCATGAGTACCACCACGTGATTTACATTTGTTTTGAAGGGCCCAGTTGCTGCCTTACCGGTGGCATTCAGGACAAAAGAAGACTGCAAAACATTTTTCTCGCTGAAGGACGATGAAACTGGTACGAAGCTATAAAACATAATATTACATATAATTACATTTTAGTACAAGGCCAAGCTAATTAACATAGTTCTCTTACATTGCCGCTCGCCTACAATGGTTGTAAATAAAAAGAAAACATATAAGATAGAACTTCATCCAATATCAAACAGCCTAGTACACGTTTCAAAATCAAGCGGACGTGTGTTCTTCTCTTTTCTACAGTAAATTAATCGCATCCATATTGTACTGATGTGGACAAACTATTTTTAGAGCTTGTCATGTCGTGATTAAACACGTTATAAGTATAGGCTAGTGTCTACTGGTACACTGGATAAACACAATAAATTGTGTGGCATACTTCGTCTGTAACTCTATTACTGGTACACTTTCATTTTATTAGTTGTTCATGTCTTTATATTCAGTACATACAGTAACGCAAGTCTGCAATTTATAAAATGTTGTGTTTTTTTATAAGTATATACTTTTTATTTAAAAATTGATTCTCATGAGCAATCCCTAAAATAGATCAAACATTTATGATCTTTGTTTTACTGTTTAAGGAGACTTGCTGTACCCAGTGAACATAGAAAGTTGCTCTTGCAATCGTGCAGATGCAAGACATTTTGCAGAGGAAGCAAAGGCGATCGGTGTTGAATATATCGGTCTTTGCTGCGGTAATTCTCCGTACTTGTTACGAGAAATTGCAGGAAGTGTATGGCCGCAAACCCCCGGCTTCCCGGTACACGCCGGACGTATCAATGAACATTATCCTTGGTGAAGCCGGGGTAAATCTGAGTCAGGAGAGCGCTAAAGTAAGGAAATTTTCACTAGGTGACTTCAACAATGAAGAACTTGAGAAATTGAAAATAAAAGTGCAGCATGCCATTGACGAACACCAACACGAGTGAACACGAATTGGAATACATGCTGTATTAAAGATTGAATGCAAATTAATGTATTTATGAAAACAATACAAAGCCTAAATCAATACATTAACGTCACGTGGACCAGTGGGCGGAGCGATTACCCTTCTCGCGTCAGGTCAATGCATCTATTTCCATATTATAGTTGTATGTACATTACTGATATTTGTGATCGGTTTGACAGCAGTCATATCTTTATTAAACAAACAAAACGTTTAAGTGACTTGTGAATATCAACAACTGGTTACTGTGCTATTTAGTTTTAGTATTAAAAAAACGTCCACTGCATGGGATATTTGTTCTATCTGAATGGAGTTTTGGGTTTAACTTTACAACTTGATAATGCATTCTTCTTCTGTGTGTTTTTGTTTACTTTTTGTATGTAACTTTCTAATCATTGTTTAATTTTGAAATCTTTTTATTCAATAACTTATTGATTTCATGTATTTTGATATGAATTATAATCCATTTTTACTAGATGTATACATTTTCATATAATGTGCCCATTAATTGTTAATAAGCCATTGAAATATAATAATCGTTTCAAGGGGATGACCGTACCAACGTAGTGCTCACTTGGTGCCATTCCTTTGCGCCTATGTATTTTAATGTTCCTTGTATGCTTGTATTATGTTTATGTGTAATTGCATTGATAATAAAATATGTTTAAACTGATGTAGTATTTAAACTATGGTATTATCGACTATTCATTTAGTCGTTGTGTATACTGTGTTCGAGCAATATATACATATATATAAGTCTTAAAGGGATTTTATTGACAAGTAACACAAACACGCTGTTAATCCAGACTTTTCCTGTGGTGCAGCTTGCACATAATAATGCTTATGTATTGACTTATAACCTTTATTTACTTGAAAGTTATTATCAGTAACTGAATTTTGGCCAAAACTTTAATACGTCCCGCAATAAAGTATTGCGCAACGTCTACATTGAATTCCGTAAACGTCCGAACAAAGCTTCGAAAACGAGACCGGGATAGAGTCTTCACGATGTTATCCGATGACTGTTCGGAAACCCGAAAGCGATTCGTTGAAAACAAAAACAAAAACGTGGCTTCAGACATCCGATGTTTGTAATTAAAGAGGTTATGCAACTTAGACACTTTAGACGCGTATATCTCTAAGTTATAAGTGTATCTTCACGCTGGGCGTGTGTATTAAGGACAGGGAATTGACGGTAATATGACAATATAATCCCTTTAAAGTTTTAATTTTAGATGGGGGTTAACGCCATTTTCAACAAATTTCGGGTTTTATCCGTTTTTTATTGGTAGGGGAAGACCTCAGAAGGAATCCGAGTAGAACCATCATTTTGCAAAGTAACTGGCTAACTTTTTCACATAAATATGTTTTAGCGAGTAAGACTCGAAACTACGATGCGAGTAAAATAATTTTGAGACAGCGTATTGGACCACTCGGCCACGGAGGACCCTTCCACATTTACTCTGATCATGTTGTATTGTTGCCATTAACGCCTGTTTGGACGTCGGTGTACAGCTGGATTACTACTACTGACATAATAATGGTATGACAGATATCTGCACAGATGATTGTAATGTAAAAATGGGGAAATCAGACAACCCTTTCCATAAAAAATTTAAAAGGCAATCATCTGTCCTATCATGTTGTATATGTAATAGCATGTAGACAAAACTATACTGAGTGCTTGGTAACCCGCTCGCTCACAGGTTTTAAATAAGTCTGACAACAAAAACTGTCAAACTTTCACCAATAAAATATAAATGATTGTGGATAAAGAATTTAAAAAAAATATTTTCCCACCAGGGGACATGTAGCAATTAATGCGAATGCACAATCACCAGACCAGCACCAGGATAGCCCGAATATAAAGACGAATCACAATAAATGCAATAGATACTAAAATAACAATATCAACACTGATCACTGCATTACAACATTCAGTACCAAAGCTGCAGCTTGGGATCTTAAAACTGGTTTACATGTGTACGAAACACTGCTCTTACCCTCGTTGTCATATAAAAAAAGACATTTAAAGTAACTAATATACCACTTACTGCAAACTATGTACTGCAAAATGCTGATAGATTATTTGATATTCACTTCAATGGATAATCCAAGTTGTTGAAAGTATTGGAACTTAAAATATACATGAGACGAATAACATTTCTTTTTATATTTCTGCGTGGTACATAAAGCTCATATTGGGCGAAATATCTTTTTGCAATGTTGAGCAATCAGCATTTGTCTGAAAAGACATTCCCATGAGAACTTTTGTTTGAATACTTTGATACTCGTTTTTGTTATCAATGTTGTGATATTTCTTGTCAAAACATGATTAGACTTTGTTCGTGTTATCAGCTGCCTTGGTTTTGTAAATTGTAACATTTCCTTTTACTCTTGGGAAGATTTACAACAATTGAAATGTTTAAAAAATAGAATAAAAATCGTAATTGGCAGTAAGTCTAAGGAGTGGTTATAGTAATTTTAATGCCATGGAAACGATGTGACATTCAACAGTGAAACAACAACAAAAGAATGAGATGACTGTCTATGTTTCCATGAAGGTGTAGTATATATTTTGCTATAAATAGTTTTTGCCTTATTGTTTACTTGGAAACTGGATAAATCCGCTTTGTTGCATCATCAAGATTAGATTAAGGTAGTTTTTCTCTGGTTTTCTGATCTTCTTACTATTTGATTATCCACAGTCAAAGCTTCTGTTGTGTTGTTAATTTCTTGAATTAGATTAACATCATCTGCTCCCTCCGCGTCATGATTATATCTGCAAGTGGGCGACTCACTTCAGTCTAAGGAGTGGTTATGGTGATATTCATCAGTGAAAACCAAAATACCGGCGAAGGTCTAAATCAATATTATTGTATGAAGACAGTCTTTGCTGTATTAATTATCAGACAACTGGGTAGTATAGCCAAAATAGTTGTAAGATGTTCCTTTCCGGGAGAAAGCAGGGCACATGGCATACACGTATTTACAGTATTTGTGATAGCTTGACTCTTAAATGCAAGAGGCTATTTTGACATATATACGCGCCAAGTTTCATATTTTCACCTCGAGGATTTATCCCTATTTATTCTCCAAAACGAGAGGATAACGCCCGCTTATTACCAAAAATAGTTTGTCTTTGTTTAATTGATTTCCGTGTCCCATGATCGATTATTTGATTTAATTCAAACTGTATAAAACGTTAGTGAATTATTTCACATGTTTACGATTTCCATTTGTTGTAAAATGTTTTAGCATAGCCCCAGCCTGCTTCGTTGTTATTTGCAAAGTTGTCCCGCCTGACATAAGATTTCATTTTTCGTCATCATGCGGAGTATGTGGTGGGGTTGAACGACACACATACAAAGTTGGTGTATATTTCGATGGTTTATTTTATGAATATTACTAAAAGTGCCGATGACATGTTTTAACACTACAATCTGTCAATTATCAAAGCATGAAGGCTTTAAGTTTAACGATATTCCACAATACGTTACACTATATTACATCTTAAATATAAATGTATATAACTATTTATTATATGTCGTACCAGGTTTTTCCATTATACTCTTATTAACCTTTGTAATTGTATGATAGTAAATGAAGTAATAGGGCAGTCAGCGATACAACCCCATCTCTGACAATATCTAGAGAAGGGTGTGTTGAGGGTGTATGTAGTACCGGGTGTGTGGTCTTACTCACATGATTTACGTATCAATCAGCGTCACTCCATAGCTAACTCACTAAACATATATATAACAAAACAAACGTGCACGGTTAACCAGTTCGGATTCCCTATGTTGTTCTATATTCAGGTGTAACTAATTAAACAACACTTTATGTCAGTCCACCTGTATGCATATCATGTATACAGTGATGGATACTTACATTATTCAAAATTGTGTTATGTTTCTGGAACCATATAATACTGTCCTTAAATTGAATTATCTACACAGGGTGACATACTTCCGAATTTGTGAAATGTCGAACTCGGCATTAAGTTATTGATTATCATTGCTGTAAAACATTATATGAAACATGAATAAAACAGATTGCTGTAATATATCGTATTATAACTGTCTCACTTCACAAACGTCTGAAACATATATAGCTATATATTCAATTCAAGCAATTCTGGATCAATAATAGTGTCAATGGAAATCTGTCACGTCTTTATCTTATATAATAACGGTACTATTTAACTGTAAAATGAAAAACATAGAAGAAATTCAAACGTAGATTTATGGAACATGCGGTGGTGTTTATTTCTGGAACTAATTTACATCGTCTGTCCCAAAAGAGTATGAATTATACCATTGTACCATCTGCATGTGAGCTACTCATTCCAGGATAAGTGTTTCGCAATCACCTGAATTGTGGACATTTGGTACAACATATGTCAGCGCTTCATGTGTTGATGTTGGTTTTTCGATAATCTAATTCCTTTGGGGATGGTCATTGCTTTTGTCCTCTTGATTTGAGCAATTTGGAAGAGCTTCTGTGTGTGTGTGTATTTGCTAACAAAGTTGTGTCATTGTGAAGTGTTGTAGGATAACTGTACATAGTACTTGGACAAATTTTTCGTATTGAACTTTTGAAATACTTTTGGGTTGTTTCGTTTTGTTCTCCCCTTGTATTTCCGCCTTTTAAGACTATTAGAATGTCTTCCATGTACATCAGAACAGTTTCTTACATGTATGCATTTATCATTTGCATTTCAACGTCAACCTTTGGAACGTAGTTGGAGCATTAGAAAGCTCATAGCTAATACGCTGACATTCGTACAATTTAAAATTTCAAATACAGTGTATTGTTTGGAATTCTCATCCATTTCTACCTACCTATATCAGCATTTATGGTTCGACTTGGATAATATAGAGCTACATTTGAGGTATCAGTGGCATAGTCTACTCTTAGTAGCATGTATGCGTCTTTCTTAGAGGTCAGGGATTCTGTAATATTTGCATAGTAAACTTTCTTTATTCCTTTAACTACAAAAAATAACTATGTGCTATCGTATTCTCTGACGGTATCTACACCATACATCTCTTTAACATATTGTCTTGCTTCTTCATACATGCCAGGAGTATTCTTTTTAAATGCTATTCTTCTTACACAGTCGTGGTCAGTAGGTCGGTATAAGTTTTTTCTTATGTATTTTAGCTTTATTGAGAAGAAAATTCAATGGTTATATGAGGCCGCTTCCTGGGTAAAACCAGTACTGAGTATTATTTTCCGAGAGGCATCGGATCGAGCTGGCGAGCACGCCCACACTCTCTGGGCTGCGTTCAGGACGGTTAGGCATGTTTACTCTGTTTATAAACGCAAAGGGTGACCAAACGAACGAAAAGTAAACGGAAAAGCGGTCTACACGGTATTGTCCCTTCGTTTTTACCATTAAGTCACGTGATTAAACACAAGCAAACAGCTCGCGGAGGTGTTTAATCTGTTTGCAAACAAATTAAACTTTTCTCAAGCGATCTCAACGCAGCCCTGGTGTGAACGGTCAATACTCCTTCCACTCAACTATCGCCCCGCTTACTATATGTATGTCCTAAATCTAAAGACTTGATAGTTCGAAGTTGTCACTTCATCCTTTTATATTATGACGTTCTGGGCATAACTAATTTGTGTTCATGCTACTTTGATGATTTTATCCGTTGCATGTTATGCTTCTATTTGCTTGTATATTTATGTACCGTTTGTAGCAATAATCAAATACTTGATGTCAACAAAATATAAATTATGCGAGTGACAAATACAAAAATAGAGCTTCAAACCCATTTGTTTTAAAAAATGCCAAAAGAAAATTTGAAAAAATGTCCAAATGTAACCATTTATTTATTGATTTTTGTACAAATAAAATCAGTTCATTCCCATCGAAGTAACTTCCTTACGCATTCACACAAGTTCTGTATTTCTGTAAAGTTGCAGGGTACCAGTTCTGGCGACTATGGTGCATGCTCCAACACTCGCATTTTTCCCTGTTCAAATAATCATTCGCAGTATGAGCCTTTTGTGAGGATTATCATGAATGAGCGAAACGTACTAATGCCGTGTTTAACTTGCAGTAGTGAATGTGTATTTTGAGATTTCGTAACGGTTGCATTATATATAAAACACCATTTGTATAACTCTAACAATTCATGTATGATGAATTGCTCACTACAAACACAATTTGATAATATTAGGCGCCTAATCTCTTATAATCATTTTAAAGTGTTTCCTTATATAAATACGATGCACGTATATTATCTCACGGTATCTGTCTCGGCTGTCTCAAGGCTATTTGAATGAACATGCATTTGATAAGATGTGTTGTCGACTAGATATCTATAAAACTGCTAGATTATGACACTTTAGTGTAAACATTTTTTATTAGTCTCAATGTGATAAAATAATGAATTATGGATATATCCAAAATTTTATATAAAAAGAAAATCTTGCGAGCAGTCTAGACTATATCGCTATATCATTAAGTTGCGATCATATAGATATTTATTTTCTAGTCTAATTGTCCATAGATGTCAAGGTCATATGAAAGACTGCTGCGTGGCTTTGTGTCGTTATATTATGAAACAAGTTAGGCGACTCTGGATCAATGATTTTTTATGTTGAAGAGCTAAACACTCTACATTATGGTTTTAAAGGTTAAGTTTATTATCCTTAAGGGTCAAATTCATCCAAAAGTAAGCTTTATTGTAAATTTACTACTACCTGTTTAACAATCAACTGTAGACTATTTAAGCTGACTGTGGACCGAACAGATTCAAAGAAACGGAGCGTATTACTTCTACTACCATTTAAAATACTGCATACAAGACCTTGTAATTTGAGACAAACCATTTCAGAGACATCAGTCTAAACACACATTTATTTTTTTCGTTTTCTGTAGAGATCAACGTCAACCAAAAGAATGATTAATTGCAGTGAGTTGTACTACACATAAAACAACTACAGACGAAACCTTGTGACTCTGGACAAACTAAATTATACGCACTCAATGCACACTTAATAAACAAAGTTAATTATCGGTAGAGTTGAAGGATATGTAGACGAATGCTGTTTTGCTTAAGTAGAGCATGAATACTTATTTAAACTATGTATGAATCAAACTTGCGTGTTGATGATAGGTCAAAAGGTTTTAGCGAAACAGACCTAAACACAACATATTATTAAAATACATGTTTTATAGAGTATGGAAATTTTTCAAATAGGTCAGGGTTTGCTATCTCTCATCAAACAATAGTATATAATTATATTTTAGTGATTATGTGTCAAACTTTGTAAACATAGAGGAAATACAACGACTGAGGACATTGCCATCAAGTAGAATGATGCATGCATTTGAATAACACTTACAACGAAACAATCATTGACTATACTTGTTTACATGAAACAAACGGTGGTTTCAAAAAAGTGAAACACTATAGCATTACAAGCTCAAATGCAAAGTCATTGTGAAACACGATGCTTGATTTGAGCTAACTACCCATTACACAACTATCAAACATATTTAATTGAACTGACTGAAACAGTTTAAAAAATCAACATATTTGATAGCACTACCCATAGCACCAAGATCGACTAAATTCGTTTTTGACTCCAGACCAGACATCAACTAAGAAAAGTAGCTAAATCCACAAACATGTTCAGATTATATCAATGAATTTGATTGACAAGTATATGAGAGTGATAAAATCAAATAAAAATCAAAGAAACAGTAACTTAAGTTACGAGTGGTTCATAATATACAGTTCGTCAAACTGCATATGCTGTTGATAAATAGTAAATCAAGAGAGTCATTTACTGTGGCATTATATGGTAGGTTCATAGTCGTTATAATTCGGCAAAACTGTTCTGTGCACTTATGGAATTTGCGTTATAAAATGAAAATTGTATTTAATTGAGATATGTATAGAAATTCAAACTTAACAAACAGACGGAAAGAGAAAGAAAATCCATTCTTTAGTTCATAAGTAATTCGTCATCAAAGTAAAGCACGTCCAAGAATGTCCCATACATGTTCAATGCACACCAGATCAGGTGACATTTGCGGCTAATCCATTCGTTGCATTATCATCCTTGAAAATATAGGTTGTTTGATGCCCATTTGCTGCATATGACACTTGACTCGAATACAACATATCGAACACGGCTTCCTTATTGTTTGTAAATGTACTGGTCAAGTTCCTGGTTACCCAAATATGTCTCACTATTCGTTGGAGTCATTGGCCCATTACCAAAACGACTCCTTAGCAACTCTAACGCCGATAAAGTGGTATTCGCGCTTCGTAGTCACTCTTTGTCGTCCTGACAATCCCTGTCATATGAAAATTATAGTTTACGTGTACGATAGTACCACGGTTAACATTAAAGTGGTGAGCAACTTGCTGTAGCAGCATCATGGCTTCCAGCTGACCAAAGGCACGAGCTCGATCCGTCATCAGAAAGTCTTCGCAGTTAGCGATGAGGTCTTGCATTCGCCATAGGCAAAACAGTTAACATATTTATATAACTAAAAATTTATTGTTATGAAGATAAACCAAACAAAGCACGTACATTTGCTTGAAAACTTACCGTTAAATTTGAGAAAGAACTTGCCAGTGCGGTATTTGTATTAAGTAATTGGTTGTTAATCGTTGTATCCACCTGTAGTTTAGTCATTTGTGACCGATGACACCTGTTTACTTGTGTCTAGGACAACTAATGAACTAATAAATGGATTTTCGTTTCTCTTTTGGTCTGCTTGTAAAGTTTGATTTCTTTATTATTATGATATATAGAATTATACATAAGAAATACAGATTTCATTCATTACAGCAAATACCCCAAGAAACCTGTGCAGAAACTTTTTTACCGAGCGTATGATAAACCTATGTATATGATATGTTTTAGCTGAGTAACTGTAACTGGACATCAATGTATCCTGTGTTACTCTCGTGATAGTTATCGCCACCAAATTGTTAAGCTACATTATATTTTCTTGAACACGAAGGAGTCGATGGAATACTTCAAATTCGCAATGTTAGCAAGTTTAGTCCTATATATATCAAAACATATACCTGTTTGAAGCTCTGTTTAGAAATATATAAACACTAATCATATGACTGCTATTATATCGTATGTGTTGATTGGGCCTTTCAAAACATAACCCTCTCATTGAACATATACAGAAACAGAATTGCGCCGTTATTTTTTTTCATTTAATACGTTACAAAATATGTTGCACTTTTGAGCAGAAAATCTATTTTAGTCTAACCTAGGCGCGTACGTCAAGTTAGGAAACCCCTTTTTAATATATTATTTTGGCAGCATGTTCAAGTATATATATATTTTTGGCAATACGGGGTCAGTAAGTATATACATTGGTATTTTATAATGGAAAAATATGTTTTTAGCCAATTTTGATTTTGACAAATCCTGATAAATTCTCTTTAAGAAAGCATTATTATTATAAAAAGTATAACACTATATAACTAAAAAGAAAAAAGGTAAATAATATTGTTCTTCTCTTCAACTTAATTCAATTTGTGCGTGACTCGCCAAAGTTTAGATATGTATGAACGCTTTGGGCTATGCATATTTTCCTATGATCAAATATATATATCAATATAAATTTGGTTTAGTATTCAGATTATATTAAATTTCGGTGTAAACATGTATACTACACACAATATAATTTTGGAATTATTCTGCTATTCGATATTACCGACGCTATTTTAACCGCTCTGCGATTCTGCAAACACAAATGACTCTATGCAATGTGAAGCACAGCACTATTAAATAGGTGTTTTCAATAATCGTTCATACCGTTATGAAACAACAAACTGATAAGGAAAACTGCTTTAATGTTTTATATTGATAGTGTTCATAGTTACACAATATATAATTTTTAAAAACAACAGTTAAAAATTACTATTTTTCAAAAACTTTGCATTCGGCGATATATCTGATTCAGACGACGTCTTGAAAATATGTCACACCGGTAAAGTATCTTTATATTTCTGTTGTGTCGAAAACAATAAACAACTGTAGCTGTTTAATTTTGTTATTATTTTCATTGTTATGGGTTGAGCATATTATAATAATTTAGTAAATACATCGTTTTTTGAAAATTATATGCAAAGTTATCTCAATTAGTGCATTAAACGTCGTAATTAATTATTACACTTACCGCATTTGAATTTTCCTCTTAGCCGGAAGTGGTCGGAACATGATTAAGTTTTAATATCAATAGCGGTTTGTACATTCTCATGATGCACTGTTTAGAAAACCAATGGCGACCTCCATGTGGCGAATGCTGTGTTTTAGACACGTGGTCGTGACGTTTCAATATGGCAGCACCCTAAGTAAATTTCTTAACTCGCTCTTATATAGGATTCGGTCGCTCATGCGACCTAACCAATAACAGAGGTATGGGATACTACCGTCATACGGGTTATGGGTGCGTTGTCGCGCGCATTTGTAATGTATATCGTTAAAAGTTTTAGTTTGTTTTATTTTACAGGTTTCTCAGTCTGTCTGCAGTATTATATATATATAATTTTTTTATATTCTTGTGTTGTTGTTTTGGCGTATAGCCGGAAGCTAGCTAAGGATATCTCGTTGTAAATTTTAGCACTGTAAAATGGTTATTCTCTCTACTGGGATGGCCAAATTAATATAGATGACATTGACAGCAGAACTACTATTATTTCAAATTTAGATTAAAAAAATAAGTCTAAGTTAAAAGTACGATACTACCGACATATAGATACGTTAAACGCTTCGTTGAAATACCAGTTTAACACCCGAGATGATGATCTTAGTATAGTAGTACACGGCGAAACCCCGACGGTTGTAGTCTGAAGTTTAACGATGAACGGTAAGTCAACATTTTGTTATCGTTATTCTAAAACTTCAACGTTATGTATTTTAAAGTCAACAGTGACTATTACAAAGTATACATAATAAATCAGATTAATATAAATATTATTTAATGTCTGTATCATCCTTATTTAACGTGACTATTTCGTTAGATTGTTATGTAATATATGCACCTGTTGATTCATACCGCTCTAAGATACTCGTGTTCAATGATAACGCTCCAAACTACTGGGGAAGTTTTTTTCACTGATCTAAATTGTTATTCATTTATTCACATATATATCCCATTATATACCTCTTTTAAAGAAACTTTCGTACTTTTGAGAATGCCTTGCGCTGACCATGACTTAGTTACGTGAACAAATGCAAATCGTTATCTGACACTCGTGTATATCATTTACACGTGGTGGCATTTCCATGCTTTGCTTTAGGTTGTTAAAACTTCAAGAAATGTACTTAAACAGTCTTTGCGCTATTGGAGGTTTGAATTGCATCAAATGTAACGAAGCTATCGGTATGGTAGCACGTGCAATGTCAAATTATGAAGTTTAACGTAGCATTGTTCTCTTTCCAATGTCATGCAATTAGTCAGGAGCTTTACCAAGAAACTCTGAGACCGACCTGCCACGCCCAGGACTTCAAAGAATGACGTCAACAATATCGTCCGTATGGAACGCCATAGCTGTCTTATGTCGTCCATTTTATTTGTATTATGTGAATTCTTTATTATATCATGTGCAATCATCATTATATTATGTAGATACGTTATTACATTATGTCGATACTTCATTACTTCATTACATTTTGTAAATACTTTATTATATTATGTAGACTGTTTATTACATTATTTAGATACGTCATTATATTGTGTAGATAATTTATTACATTATAATTCTAATCTCATTATCATATAGTATGTATTTAAAGCATTTTCATTGGACAACGTCAATTTTTTAAAGACTTTTATTTTTCGATAAAACCCTGTAACCGGACTGCTTTTACGTTTCTCGCGTAAACAAAGAAGCATCGACATTTTGATGGCCGGTTTAACAATATACGAACTTAAATGACGTTCACTACGGTTCCACGCTTATTTAATAATAAAATACAACAAAAACAAATGTTAGATATATTCTTAGCTGTTTTCATCGGTTTATTGTTTTATAGATTTCTTTGGTTCAGCGATTTAACCGGGCGCTACAATCAGCCCATAAGTTGTTTTGAGAAACAATGAAGTAGGTCATAAAATGTTCACATTTGAGATGTATAGCATACCATTGAACACAATCCTGGTTTACCGAACGTGAATATTAGTCGTTGACAAAAAATTCCACAGACCAATTTATTCTACAGATAAAAATGAAATAAAAACATGTACATGAAGTTGAAGTTCAGAAGCAGATGACCTTAAGACAATTTTCCAAATTCGGATTCTCATCAATAAGCGTGGATTTATATGACCTTCGTAAATATTTACACTTTTTTTGAAAACAAGCGTGTAGACAAAAACTAAACAATGACGTCAGCGTCTACACTGTGTGGGTATTTCCTGGAATTATTGATTTTTTATTTGTCTAAATCGAGATATAAAAGGCGGGTGTTTAATTTTTTCACTGCAAAATATTTCGTCATTTTACAATAAACCAACTAATGTTACAGAGTTCATCTGATAATGGAAACAATAGCCGTAACGATAGTATTAGATATTAGATCTAGAGAATTTGAGTTCAACCAGGACAGAGGGGATGTATTCTTATGCGTTTACTTTGCAACGTATAGTTTTTTTTTTTTCATTCACTTGAGGAGTTTCAAATTAAATATAATCATAAGGATTGGAAATCTAACATAAATTCCTTCGGACTTAATTTGATTTGTGCGTGATTCGACATTCTTTACACATGCTTAAAAAACAGAAAAAAAAAATGAATTTAATCCTATAATGTAGACTGTTTATTACATTATATAGATACTTTATTATATTATGCAGTTTCTTCTTTACATTATGTTGATACTTTAATATATTCTGTAGATACTTCATTACATTATGATATATATCAAGATATGTTTCCGACTGTTCTAATCGGGCCCGGTTATATCATTAAGTAGCTTATACAATTGAATGATTTGTGAAACTCATGAACTTATGAGTATAAAACGATTTTGTTTGACATTAAAGCTCTACAAAGAGTATTAGGTAGAGTACCTCACCTTGCAAGAGTTTCAAGGGCAGTTCACACCACCAGCCGTTTAAATCAAGGTAATGCTTACGTTATACAAACTTTCATTTTTAGCATAATTGTATAGAACCAGCTTATTTTATAATTATATCTTTCGTTTATATTATGCTGATTATGATTTTTTCTTACATATTTTATTCACGTACATCGTTTGCCTGTTGTTGAATGAATACCATTTTTCTCGGTCCTGTCATTTTATTTGCTATAAACTAAGTATACTTAGATTTTGTCCTACTTTTTCAGGCAATCGCTCATATTTTTTTTAAATTAGACCGTTCCATTTTACAAAGATTGTCATGACCGTCAGCAGATGCTGATTTACTTCTTAAGCCAATGAAATCGCTCAAGGCACGAGAATGTAGATAAACACCTAAGCCGGTTAGAAGTTTCATGGACTATTATGACTTCTAACTTACATATTTATTTTAACGAAACGTCAAATTGTAGATGGTCAATTGATTACATGTTATCCCAGAAAGGTCACTTCGTAACAATGTTGATTATTTCATTGCAAATCAAAATCATATCTGATATGAGGTAAAATATATCAATATGTGTAATGTTAAAACACACTATTTTGAAATAATAATATTTCATATAGATCTAAATGTCATATGTTTTATTTTATATTATAGACCTAGTACAAAGACTACAAAACAATGGCAATATTGTCATTGCGGAAGGATATTTATGGGAGTTGGATCGTCGTGGATTAACACAACTTGGAAAGTATCTTCCCGAAGTAGTTCTTGAAGAGACCATCAGCCGTCAAAAATTTACACGAGGAGTTCGCTCTAGCAGGAAGTGACGTCATTCAAGCTTACACAGTAAGAAAATAAACACAAACAAGTATTCATTGTAATACAATGGAGGGAAGCACTACTATTTCGTGCTATTAAATCATAGATCTAGGTAACTGGCTAAACTGTCAGTCAAAATATTGATATTATTATTATCTAGTTCCATTATTTTGTTTCATATGATACAGGTTAGCCAAGTTTCAATCATGAAATATACATTATGGTATAATTACAGTATTTACTCGGAATCGTTTGGTCCAGTGGACAAACATTGGGACCAGGATATTCGATCTTAAGCAACTGCCATGTAGTGTCCTTAAGTAAAATACACATGTTTAGTACTAGTTCTACAACGGCCATGTGTAGTGTCCTTAAGAAAAATACACATGTTTAGTAACTAGTTCTACAACGGCCATGTGTAGTGTCCTTAAGTAAAATACACATGTTTAGTACTAGTTCTACAACGGCCATGTGTAGTGTCCTTAAGAAAAATACACATGTTAAGTACTAGTTCTACAACGGCCATGTGTAGTGTCCTTAAGTAAAATACACATGTTTAGTACTAGTTCTACAACAGAACGTGTAGTGTCCTTAAGTAAAAAAACACATGCTTAAGGGATTATATTGGCAAGTAACACAAACACGCATTTAATCCAGATTTTTCCTGTATGCAGTGTGCACAAAATAAGGCTGATGTATTGTCGTATAGGCTTTATTTACTTGAAAGTTAAAATATTAACAGTAATTGAATATTTGCCAAAACTTTAATACGTCCCGTAATAGAGTATTGCGCAATGTTTACATTGAACTCCGTAAACTTCCCGAACAAAGCCTCGAAAACAAAATTGGGAACGAGTCATCACCATGGCTTCAGAAACCCGACGTTTGTAATAAAGAGGTTATAAAATTAGACATTTTAGACGCATATATTTCTAAGTTATAAGTGTATTTTCATGCTGGATGTGTGTATTTAGGACAGGGAATTGACGGTAATATGACAATATAAACCCATTAAGTACTAGTTCTACAACGGCCATGTGTGGTGTTCTTAAGAAAACTACACCTGTTTAGAACTAGTTCTACAACGGCCATGTGTAGTGTCCTTCAGTAAAATACACATGTTTAGTACTAGTTCTTCAACGGCCACGTGTAGTGTCCTTAAGTAAAACACACATGTTTAGTACTTGATCTACAACAGCCATGTGTAGTGTCCTAAGTAAAATACACATGTTAAGTAACTAGTTCTTCAACGGCCACGTGCAGTGTCCTTAAGTAAAATACACATGTTCAGTACTAGTTCTACAACAGCCATGTGTAATGTCCTTAAGAAAAATACACATGTTTAGAACTAGTTCTACAACGGTTATGTGTAGTGTTCTAAGTAAAATACACATTTTTAGTACTAGTTCTACAATGGCCATGTGTAATGATACACATGTTTAGTACTAGTTCTACAACGGTAATGTGTAGTGATGCACATGTTTATACTAGTTCTACAACGGCCATGTGTAGTGATGCACATGTTTAGTACTAGTTCTACAACGGTCATGTGTAGTGATACACATGTTTAGTACTAGTTCTACAGCAGCCATGTGTAGTGTCCTTGAGCAAGATGAACATGTTTAGTACTAGTTCTACAACGGCCATGTGTAGTGATACACATGTTAATTACTAGTTCTACAGCAGCTATTTGTAGTGTCATTAAGCAAGATACACATGTTTAGTACTAGTTCTACAACGGCCATGTGTAGTGATACACATGTTTAGTACTAGTTCTACAACGGTCATGTGTAGTGATACACATGTTTTGTACTAGTTCTACAGCAGCTATATGTAGTGTCCTTGAGCAAGATTAAAATGTTTAGTACTAGTTCTACAACGACCATGTGCAGTGATACACATGTTAAGTTCAAGTTCTACATCAGCTATGTGTAGTGTCCATGAGCAAGATAATCATGTTTAGTACTTGTTCTACAACGGCCATGTGTAGTGTCCTTCAGCAATATAAACATGTTAAGTACTTGTTCTATAACAACCATGTGTAGTGATACACATGTTAAGTACTAGTTCTACAACGACCATGTGTTTTGATACACATGTTAAGTACTAGTTCTACAACGGCAATGTGTAGTGTCCTTGAGCAATATCAACATGTTTAGTACTAGTTCTACAACGGCCATGTGTAGTGATGCACATGTTTAGTACTAGTTCTACAACGACCGTGTGTAGTGATACACATGTTTGTACTAGTTCTACAACGGCAATGTGTAGTGTCCTTGAGCAATATAAACATGTTTAGTACTAGTTCTACAACGACCATGTGTAGTGATACACATGTATAGTACTAGTTCTACAACGGCCATGTGAAGTGATACACATGTTTAGTACTAGTTCTACAACGGCCATGTGTAGTGATACACATGTTTAGTACTAGTTCTACAATGACCATGTGTAGTGATACACATGCTAAGTACTAGTTCTACAATGGCCATGAGTAGTGTCCTTGAGCAAAATAAACATGTCTAGTGCTAGTTCTACAACGGCCATGTGTAGTGATGCACATGTTTAGTACTAGTTCTATAATGGTCATGTGTAGTGATACACATGTTAAGTACGAGTTCTACAGCAGCTACGTGTAGTGTCCTTGAGCAAGATAAACGTGTTTAGTACTAGTTCTACTACGGCCATGTGTAGTGTCCTTGAGCAAGATAAACATGTTTAGTACTAGTTCTACAACGGCCATGTGTAGTGATACACATGTTAAGTACTAGTTCTACAACGGCCATGTGTAGTGTCCTTGAGCAAGATAAACATGTTTAGTACTAGTTCTACAACGGCCATGTGTAGTGTCCTTGAGCAATATAAACATTTTTAGTACTAGTTCTATAACGACCATGTGTAGTGATACACATGCTAAGTACTAGTTCTACAATGGCCATGTGTAGTGTCATTGAGCAAGATAAACATGTTAAGTACTAGTTCTACAACGGTCATTTGTAGTGTCCTTGAGCAAGATAAACATGTTTAATACTAGTTCTACAACGGTCATTTGTAGTGTCCTTGAGCAAGATAAACATGTTAAGTACTAGTTCTACAACGGTCATTTGTAGTGTCCTAGAGCAAGATAAACATGTTTAGTACTAGTTCTACCCAGTAAACCTTTGAGAATTACTTATCTTATCATTAAGACTATTGTCTCAAGCACACACTTTCGCGATATAACGTCAAAATTGTTGAAAACGACAATAAACACCATACAAAAACAATAATAATCTGATTAGCGAAGGTATATGACTTATGAACAAAATTCACCAAACAACATACAAATTAAAATCGTTTACTCGTGTATTTTTTGTTCTTTTTCGATGGTCTATTATAGATTAATGTTTATTAGTATTTGTGACATGTGTGAATCTTATGTCAATGTTATCAGTTTGGCATTGTTTATGCTGGTGCGGGGCGGGTTTGATGGGTCTTCTATATTTCATTATTCCATCCTGACATAAACATATTCAGTAAAACGAGGTCTAGCAATGTGGCATAGTGTTGTTAATGTTATCGATCTTTTTAAATAAAATCATTGCCCTGAATCGTCGAAAATAGAATATTATTGAATAATATATAAATCGTCACCGCTTTCTTTAACTCGATTATACCCGCCAAAGGAACCTTAAACTTTTTAATTTGAATTTTTTTTCATAGATTAAAAAAGGGAAATAAATGACTTTTTTACGCAAAACAAGATCACTTCGTTATTAATAACATGTCAAAACATAACAGAAATTCATTTATAACGGTTTGACTTATTTGATCATTAATGTGACTACCAGAATACTCCATTTTCACAGTCAATCACGCGTGTGATCACCACTGGACTAGTATGCATTGCACGCATTTCATTGCATGAATCGTCAATCAGACTACCCATATGTTAGTTGTTGCTGGGTAACTTGTTTTGTGCTATGTTTTACTGGACATGTGTTGTAACCAGGAATGCAACATTTATTTTACATGCAATTCATGAGAGAGGGCGGTTCGTACGGTTTCGCAATATTTGAGCGTTGCGTGCGTGCACGGACTCACACTCCGAATAAAATGGTGACAAGGGATACACAGTTGATAATTGAGCATAAATATTAAAATGAAATTGGATATGCAAGTAACAGGTATTAAGGAAACAAAAACAGTTTTTTTCTGAAGTTGAGAGTATATTTTAAAATAGTTAGATAATATATAAAACATCACACATTATGTAATTAAGAATACCACTTGATTGACTATATTGTAGCAGGAATGACTTTTTAGTAAATTATAAAGCTAGAGTTCTGCAATCTTTATAAATATATATTGAATATTCACTATTGATAATTATAGTTTTACTAGTATTCATACACTTTGATACATTTTACTACTTTAAGGTTATTCATTGCCTTGAATACTATTAATCGATATATATATACTTCTATTGTTGTGCTAGCATAAACTGTCAACTTGACATCTTGGACATTTAAAGGTCAAATAAAAAAATTACTATAACTAATTAATTATAGTTCTTATTACATACAGATTTTAATGTTCTCTTTTTGTTTCATGATAAATATGTTTAAGTGTATAATATTATTCATTATTACTTATAAAAGTGTGTTTTTTTAAAAAGTACAATATAGATGTCAAAAATTTACAATGAATTAGTTCTAACTACTTTCTCAATGCTTTTTCTGTGATACTTAGTCTTGGTTGGCTATTTAAGTCAGAATAAATGTCTATTCTGCACTTAGTTTCACAGACGCTAAAGGTAACTTCCACTTACTACTCTACGTGTTAAGTCTCTCTCTCTCTCTCTCTCTCTCTCTCTCTCAAATTGTAATTTGAAATAGCAACATCTTCTAAAATAATATAAAAATATACTTAATGAAATACATTTAGTTATACTTCATAAAAAAAACCTTTCATAATCCTCCACTTTTGTTCTGTTACTTTCTATATTCCCACAAGTAACATGTAAGGCCGAATATTGGGAAGACTAGTTTACAATATTACAATAATGTAGTTATCCTGAAGTATCTATTGACTGCAAAGCCTGTGTCGTTCTGGCTAAGAATAGAAGTACTGTCGATCTGTGCAGAGGGGTAGGAATCCTCCGAATAGGTGTCATGGTCATTTTATCATTTTTTTTGTCATGTACACTATTGTGGTTAAATTATCAATCCCTGTGTGGTTTCAGGGAGCCATATGAGTATGGCAAGAATAGGATCACTGTGGCTTATCCATGTCGTAGGAAGCGACAATTTGAGTAATACGATAGAATTTGCTGGAACTCTGCAGTTCTGCAGGTATCAAGGTTCTAGGTTCATTCTGCATATTCATTTGTTGGTGTATTTTTTTTAATCTCTATTTTAATTATTGTTTTTTTTGTACATATAGAGTGAACCAGGAATCTTCCTTCCTGTTGGCGTCGAATAACCTATAATGTGTTAGGTACGCCGTAAAACTTCATTCATTCATTCATTCATTCATTCATTCATTCATTCATTCATTCATTCATTCATTCTATTAACTGCAAATAATATAAATTCAGTCTGCTGTTACAGAACACCCGTTATACGATATATTTAAACAAATTTCAGTACTTAGCTAACAGAGAGATGATGAAACTTCACGGACGTGAAAATGATCTTATTAAATTAAATCGGGATGCTCTGCGCATGGCTAGAGAAGTTGCAGACGAGTTCGGCAAGCTTATGGCGGGAGGACTCTCCAATACACCCATGTACAAGCCGGATTGTCTTGAAAGCCACGAGAGTATCTTAACTATGTTTAAGGTTGTATATATTACACTGTATGGTTTCTTTTAATTAGTTTCTGGTCCCGCAACAAAAATAGTCAGATCTATAAGCGAATAATTGCAGGAATTACTATATCCGCAAAATATCACAATAATATGTTCATGTCCAATTACGGTCATGACGTATGCCCAAGTCTCCATTGAAATAAATAACGATTGTAGTAGGAGTTAGGCTGGAAAGGTTAAATGAACTTATTTGCTATAGATGGAAAAACAGACATACTTTCTGAAAGAGAAAATCCAATTAGAATACAATGTAGCGTACACATTTCTTGTTGATGAAATGTATCACTTTTCTATTGAATTACATTAAAACTATAGGCGAAGTTAGCACAACAAGGTTAAACTGCACTTAAAGTAGTTCACGGAAAATAATTACAATCAATGCAGCATTATTTGATTACAATGTCGATACAAAGTACATAATGTATAAATGTGTAAAACAAATTATCAATGTAATTTCTATTGTGATTTCTATTGTGATTTGAACATGATGCTTCATCTTTAAGTAAACACAGAGGCCGACTTGACAGTATTTATACATAAGTAACGGGTCTCTATAGCATATAACTATGCTTCATATTTCGTCAGATCCGTGGCCGAGTGGTCTCACGGCGCCGTCTCAAGACCACTTACCTCTTACCGCTATGGCCGATGTACGAGTAACACTCGCTCCAAACACTATGTGTACTAACGTTAGCCAGTTAGTTGTGGAAGGACGGAAGGTTCTAATCAGACTCAGTCTGAGGTCTTCTCCACCAATAAAACTGGATTATAAACCTGAAATATGTTGAAAATGTCGTTAAATCTTATTAAAAAACACAAAAATCAACAACAAACAAATTTAAGCAAGTAGTGTCAAAAGAAACGATAGTTTTGCTATCTCAGCGAGTTTAACAACACTTGTATTATAACGTACGTCCCGCACAATTATTCAAGTGTTTGCACGGAGTAAGGTACACTTTATTCCGATGCAATCACAATATATCATATAACAACGACACGTCTTGATGCAGAATTTAGCATGGAATGTAAATGAATTACACGTCTTGTTATGTATCATTCAGGAACAAGTAGAATGGGCAGTTGAAGGAGGCGCAGATTACATGGTTGGAGAAACATTTGACAGTTTTGGAGAGGCATTGTTGGCGCTGAAGGCAATCAAGGCTTTTGGTGAAGTTTTCTGTGTTATTCATCAGTATCATTTCAACAATAACGTTTCAATTTGTTTTTAAATTAAACAACTTGCTTTCAATAAGGTTTATTGTCGTTTATAACACATTGAATGTTATGTATGGCCAATTTCATTAGTGATGGAAGATGTGGGAATGAATCTGAGAGCTACAGTCTTTCCCGTGAGTAAAACATTTTCACACAAACTAAGCATAATTAAGAAGTTATATTTCTAATAGAGAACTTGATATTTGAATGACAAAGCTAACCCATTAGTATAACGCTATAAACACACATTTAGAATAATCAAGTGCAACGCCAAAGTGACAGCAGCTGTCTTGAAACGGTAAGAAGCAATGCTAGTAAATAAAAGAACACTTGTAAGGATAGAACGGGGTCAAAATAAGAAACCGGGTAGACTAGTTATATTGATTACGAGTAGTAATTGAAATTGCAACATCCGTCACGCCTTCTAAATACATTGGAAAGCATTCATTTCCGACAATACTGTGCGTATTACGGGAATTCTGATTACCGTTACGTTAAACTATGTAACTCGAGGGATATGAGCGAGGTGGGTGCATCTTTTTGCCAGGTTTGTTGCGGACTAATACAAGACGGTGTTTGCATTGTACCTACACATTGTTATCATTGTTAACGTGATATTAACTATATTGTCTATGAATGCTATAACTCATGATGGTTATACGTATTACATACAGTAGAATTTCGATGGCACTGAAACCTGACAAGATTGGACACAATAGTTCGAGTTAAGGGTTGTTCGAGCCAAGTATTGTTCAACGTCATACCATACATATACATGTATATACATCGAAATAGGAATTCAGCGGGGACAAGATAATTATTTCAAGATATATGTGGTGTTCCCGTTATCCGTGTTCGAGCCAACGCAGTTGTACTGTGTGTCGTTTATGTTAATGTTTGTTATATTTACCTATCGCAGATATTCCAGCAGTTATAACATTAACAGCATACTTCCCAGACAGAACAACTGATGATATACCGATTCCGGAAGCTTGCAAACGTCTCGAGGATGAAGGTGCAGCCGTTGTTGGATTGAACTGCGGCCGGGGATCAGATATCATGTTGCCGCTTATTAGAGAAATAAGAAAAGCATGTAAGGTATGTTTGCTGTCTTAGATACTTGTTTCTGTTACTGACAGCATGTAAGGTACGTTCGCTGTCTTAGATACTTGTTTCTGTTACTGACAGCATGTAAGGTATGTTTGCTGTCTTTGATACTTGTTTCTGTTACTGACCGCATGTAGGGTACGTTCGCTGTATTAGATTATTATTTCTGTTACTGACAGCATGTAAGGTATGTTCGCTGTCTTCGATTATTGTTTCTGTTACTGACAGCATGTAAGCATGTTTGATGTCTTCGATAATTGTTTCTGTTAATGACAACATGTAAGTTATTTTCGCTTTCTTGGATTATTGTTTCTGCTACTGACCGCATGTAAGGTATGTTCGCTGTCTTGGATTATTGTTTCTGTTACTGACAGCATGTAAGTATGTTCGCTGTCATGGATAATTGTTTCTGTTAATGACAGCATGTAATGTAAGTTCGCTGTGTTGGATTATTGTTTCTGCTACTGACTGCATGTAAGGTATGTTAGCTGTCTTGGATTATTGTTTCTGTTACTGACAGCATGGAAGGTATGTTCACTGTCTTGGATTATTGTTTCTGTTAATGACAGCATGTAAGATATGTTCGCTGTCTTGGATTATTGTTTCTGTTAATGACCGCATGTAACGTATGTTCGCTGTCTTGGATTATTGTTTCTGGATAAATCAGTGTTTGGTTTTTGAGCCATATTAAAGTGTTCCACGTTAAAAAAATCACTTAACAACAACAATACGGAGTATTATATCTTGTATATTATCGGTGTTAATCAGTGTTGAAATTAAATATTCAGGGTCCAATAGCAGCGTTACCCGTCTGTTATAGAACTACTGGGAAAGAAAAAACGATGATGTCATTAACAGACCCCAAAACTGGTATGTAAATGGAGTCTGTCAGGTGATTGTTTCACAGTATGGTTTTGTCCCAGATTAGTGTATTGTAAATAACTGTTCTTTATTGACTGGACATATTGTATATTACACTTGAAATATAATATAACGCATGCATACATTTGATAATATCAATTAATAAAATAGAGATAGCAAAAAGTATGCATTTCCATAAAATAGAAGGAGTCTTGCAATTAATGATATGATTCATTTCCAGAAAGTGTTATTCTAATGTGTTATTTTTTTTTCACGAATAAACTGTCATCACAGTATTACATGTGGAATATAGGTATTGCATTTTATTAAGATGACTGACTGGTAATGAAATGTACCGCATTATGCGTGTTACGAACCAGTCCTATTAGAGGTCTATGTATACATGGATGGCATAGTAAATTAACATATAATCTACATTAGTCACATATTCGTGCAGCACAGTTGCTATGTTACTGATACATAATAATATTTATTTGCTAAAACTCACTCTTATTCCTCATTTAGCAATACGTTGTGTTTATACGCTCTTACTTGATAAAACATTGATAAAAACTATGGCATTGTTAAAAGGAAATTTGACGTAACAGTGACGTACAAATGGCCTACTAATGGTAAATTATTTCATAATCTAATACAGGAAAGGAAGCGTACCCAGACAACCTAGATTGCGTCAGATGTAACAAAAGTGACATTCGTCGATTTGCTCAAGACGCAAAAGAAGCGGGAGTCCAGTACGTCGGTCTTTGTTGCGGCAATATTCCAAGTCTCACAAGGGAAGTCGCTGAAGTTTACGGTCGCAATCCGCCGTCTTCAAAATACGCTGCCGATACCTCTAAAGGGTTTATATTCGGTGACAATGCTGGAAAATATGGAAAGGAAATGGCAAAGTTGGCAAAATATATGACTGGAAAATGATCTGGAGTTGCTTCCTTTTTTAATATGTCAAACAAAACCAATCAATATATTGCATTTATTTCAAGAAGTTTTTGTTGTGATTTTGGTTGTGATCATTTCATAAAGATGATTAATTTTGTTGACAAAATCATCTACATGGTCGATGTGTACAAAATATAGCCTGCGGAAGATTATTATTAAACATTGTTAGTTTTCATGGCACAGTGTAACATCATACATATATGACATATTTGTAGCTGGTTTACACGTGAACAAGGCAAATGACACAAGACGTGGTACACTTTATTCCATTTCATTTCTCCTGTTTCGATGTACTAATATGATAGAAGACAATACCCTTAAGTTACTTGCTAGTTTATTATACTTGTGAATGTAACAATTGAAGTGGGCAAGTCTCACATCAATATTACACTTTCAATATAGCTCCATTGTAATGTTAATGTACAAATGACAACATGTCTCTTGTCCAACATAGCAAATATAGACAGAAAACAGCATATTGTCACTACGTTTTTTTATTCCATCATTCTACCCATTCTATCATCCACCAATCTCTCAAATTTACATTCAATTTTAGAGACGAACACGCCTCCTAAATCCATTTAATCCAATGAAAAGTTACGAGATACGCACGCGCTCGTGTTTGTGTCTATCAATCAATGCTCGTTTCTTTCATTGGCTTATTTATATAAATAAAAATTACAATTATACAAAAAACAAAATGACTGGTATCCATGTACGAGAACGTAGATCAGCATGTAAGCCGGTAACAAGATACATGCAATTTCCTACTGGCGTAGAAAATTCCATATAACTTCTAATCTATACATAAAATATTGTTGGTTGTTGATACGATTTATACAATAAGGTGTGTAGGTGATACCTTTCTGTTGATGAAGGTACGATGGTCTTCCTTGGATTGTATTATAGCCCGCTTGCATTGAGCTCGACATAGTCGTCACATTGGCGGTTCGGTGAATGAGCGTGCCTCTGTGCGTGCGCGGGCTCATCCGATCTGAGCTATAATTTTCTCACACAATTTGAAAAAAAAACAACATAGAACAATTAGTCACCATAGTAAGACAATGTGTCACGTGCAAGACCCTGGTCCCTGGCTTAAAGGTAAATGTCAAGGTCACAGGTACACAATTCCTAAACCACTTTGAAATAACATGACAGATATGTTTACCACAATTGGACGATGCGTAAGGCGCAAAACATATGGTCAAGGTCAGATTGAGAAATTAAATGTCAGAAATTTTTAAAAAAAAAAATTGTGTTCATATCTTGTAAACCATATACATATGTTGAAACAACATGACACAAATGTCATCACAATCAGGCAATGTTTCGCACATAAGACATTGACACGAACCTCACCGGTCAAGGTCACAATTAGAGGTTAATTGTCAGAAAGGCATACACAATTTTTTGTACCTCCATATCTTCTAAACCACTTGACACATTTTGAAATAACATGGCATATATGCTAACCATAGTCAGACGAGGCGTCACACGTAATATTCGGGTGCGTAGCTTAAATATCAAAGGTCACACTTAAGGCATTCCTTCCATAACGAAACTGGAAAAAGTCGGGTAACTTCGGATCCGTAATTTGGGATTTCCCCTGATTTTTAGTCTTTATCATCTTGGACGCTTGGTTTTCTTGGGCTTTTCTTATGAAAAGCAAGCGCCGAATAATTTAGACTTTTAATTTTCTACACACAATGGTTATTTTCTTGATCGTGACTTTCGTGACATTTCATGAAACACAATGTTTTACGGTTGCATGAATTAATTAATCACTGTTTTGTCGATGGTCATATTGTATAAAAATAAAGATTGTGGGATAATGACGATTGCCTGTTTTTAATAACCGTAATCAGGGTTATTTCGGTGGTTATTTCTATGTTAATTGACAAAATACTGACAAATTTGTTAGTGTTTTTTTTAGACTTTTAGAAGAAAGTCTATATAATTAATATAGTAAGAAAGATAATTTGCTTGATCTGCTGCAGATCTATCTAGTATTTGATATCAGGTTTGATATCAGGCTAACTAATTGTAAAATGAAACCCTTTGAAATTGTCAAAATTGGCAGAAAGCCGAAATTGTATAGGGGTACAATATTTTATTCTTTTCAAGTTTTAAAATGTGAAAGTTTGATATATAAGTATTTTTTACATTGTCAACTGATGTATTAAGAAAGATGATATACTTTTTATATGGTATATTTTGTAATTTTATGTCGGAACAACGTGTTGTAACATGGTAATATTCGAAAATTGGCAAAATTGGCCAAAGTTAAAAAGGGGTTAGGGGTATTATATTCTATTTGTTTTTAATTTTAGACGGTAAAAATTTATTATATTGGTATTTTTGCATTACCAGTTTATGTATTAACAAGTTAATGTGCTGTTTCTACTGTACCTTTATATGTTGACGTCATGATAACTTATTGAAATATGTTATATTTTAAAACTACAAGTAAAATGCCCGTTTTATAATATTAATAAATATGAAGATCTAACAAATATATTTTTCTGTTCCTGTAATGAAATATTCTTGCCATATAGGTAATATCCAATATTTTGTCTACTTACTAGTGTATAACAATAGATGTTTTGTAAGAAATGAATAACAAAATAACCAAATGAATATGGCAGACTTCAGTCAGAATATTGTACTTTAATCAGAGAGGGGATGTACAGATAAAATACACCAAACCTGAAGAAAAAAACATACCTTAAAAGTTCCTAAAAATTTGGGATTGAATCCAGAATTTAATGCGAAAAATGAAAGTAAATATTTATTTTAGTTTTTAAACATTGTGTATTATGGATGGAATACCTTAAATGGTAAAGATGTGAAATACGTACACAATTCTGAGTGTTCCATATAGTGTAAACCACTTAACAAATTATAAAATAACGTGGCACAAAATTAATGTTCACCATAATGAGACGATTTGCCATGGCAAAACCCAGATGCGTAGCAAAAATATGACCAGTCACATTTAGAGGCTCAATGTCAGAAGTATGTACAAAATTTCGTGCCTGTCCTCTACCTCGGAATATGCCATAAATGTAATCATAGTAATATCGAATGCACGAACATCAAATGATAACACATTTTGTATTACAGTTAAGTAATCTATTATATACTATTGGAAATTTAAACCTAATATCATTTTCAAAGAAAGATAAAATGGTGTTTAATGCCCCGGTCACACATTCGCGGATCGTCTCGCCGGATCCACTACGGATGGAAACTCACGGATGACCCCGGAATAGTCTATATCCGTGGTCCGCTACGGATGCACAACGATTTGACTACGGGTTTTGACGGATCAACCAAGGATAATGCAGGATAGGGGCTAGTTGACAACGGGGAGTGATACGGGTTGCTACGGTTCGGTACGGTTTAGTACGGAATGACACGTGACACGGCGTATGCACTGCGGATTGACAACGGTTTGCTACGATTTGAGTACGGATAAGCACGAATTAGAACGGTCTGGCACGGACTAATACGGACTCCCACAGAGCGCCACGGACCTGCCACGGTAAGGAATCCGTATACAAACACCCGAGCTCGCGTGTTCATTCCACAACTTCAAAATGCCACCAAGAGATCCACGAGATTGTTCTGTTCACGAGGATATCTGACCCTCATGATGTTGCGAAGGCATACACAGGTGAGGACTATGGCACGTACTGTATCAGGGTCTTGCTGCATGACGGAGTATAAACATCGGAATCTCTTTGCAAGGAAACCAAATGCATTTTCCACAACTCCTCTTGCCCTCGAGAGGCGGTAGTTGAAGATCCTCTCGTCATTGGCAAGACGCCGTCTGGAAAAGGGCTTTATGAGCCAAGTTTTCATACCAAAAGCATCATATGCAATGATATAGCAAGACATCGGTCTGTCATCACCGGGAAGGGGGCTGCTGGTGGTATGTCGATTACACCCCTTTCAATGGCGTTTCTCAGCTCACACTGGTTCCAAAGCTGAGCATCGGAGCATCCACCTTGTGCACCAACATTCACCCACTGGAACTTGTAATCGGCGTCCACCGGGGCCATTAGAACTATTGAGTGATATCCTTAATAGTTGTAGTACAGGGAGTCACCGTTCTTAGGACACCGTATGGCAACATGTTTGCCATCTGGAGCACCGAGAGCATGTGGGAACTGCCATTTTACAGAAAACTGATCGGCTATTGCCTGCCACTGTTCAGACTCAGTAGGTGTGTCGATAACATCCTCAGCATATGTTGCAACAATGACCTCACATACGTCCCGAACAATGCCACATATGGTATTGTGCGCCACCTTGAAGCCATACTTCAAGGTCCGGTAGCTGTCCCCCGTAGCCTGGTATCGCAGGTTGACTGCCAGCCTCACTCCAGTGTCGATGGACTGTCTGTACCAGGTAGTGTTCTTCATAATCCTGTGACCCACTGCTTGTAGCAGTTCTTTGATTATCGGTGGGTCTATTCTCACAAGGTTCTTGAAATCAGCTGGATTTTCCACACTCAGTTCAGCCACGAGTGCCTCATACTGGCCGTGGATAGATCTTCGGAAGAGTCAGTCCCTGGTCCACCATCTCTTCTGCCTCCGGTCACCTCTCAATCTGTCCTCAAGCAGCTCCACTATGGCCCTGGCATTTTGTGCCATATCAATGTTCAGGTCCAGCCAGTTAAGTGACAGCCTCAGTTGTTGGTTGTTCATGTTGATTGTTGTTAGATGTAGACCTCTTGGATGAGAAAACATATGAAGTAGGGTCCTAAAAACTGGAAGTATTCATAAAGAAGTCTGGTGACAGTACCTAGAATGTAATATTCCGTAGTGGACCGCAGTAAGCCGTACTTTGCCGTGATGTAACGCAGTAACCCGTAGTAATCCTTGAGAAACCTTGCTAATCCCTACCTATCCCTAACAGAACGTAGTGCGATCGTGCTAATCCGTGACAAATCCTAAACAAACCGTATTGTATCCTTTGCTCATCCGTGGTGTAACCGTACAAGTACGTACTTCACCGTAACTAACCGTACAAATCCTTGGCGTCTTTGGGCCGGGGATGTACTACGAATAAGTACATTTTTTTATTACGGACTACAACGGATAAGTACGTTTACTACGGATCAGTAAGGATGTACTACGGTTGTCTGATCCGAGATGAATTTTTGAACATGCTCAAAAATTGTCACGAATATACAAGTACTACTACGATTGACCCAGGATACAATACGGACAGCTACGGACCACTATATATTGCCACGATAATGCCGGATCGTATCCGTGGCTAATCCGGCGTCCGATCCGTGAATGAGCGACCGGGTATAAACATAAAATTGATATTGGTAATTCGTAATTATACATTACAGTAGAATACTTTTTTAAATGTAATTATCAATTTAGAAATCAAATTAAACACAAAGGTAAAAAAAACAGTATGACCCTAATTTCTACAATATGAGAACCACCTGTATATTTAATGGGGGTAGGGGGGATACGTCATTATTTGATAAATGGCAGGAAATTGTTTTGGCGAAAGGAGAACTAAAATAAATTTGAATAAAACTAATGTCATTCTGCCAGTAGCTGATGAACGTTCTCACATGAAGGTGGGGTAGAACCAACGACAATAGCATCCATCTTAAAATAGTACAATAGTTTTTTGACCACTTAAGCCAAGAAGGACCCAATGTTAAAACTGCAATAATGCATAAATATCGTATATATAAATAAATAGAATATTGAGCAAACAATGATTGATCGATATGGTGGTTGATTGATTGATTCGTGATTTGTTAGTTATTTATAAATCAATCGTGTAATTTCCCTGTGGTACAAATACAGAATGTTCCTTGTCAAATGAATATGTAAACCACTGAGCATTACAAGAACGTTTAGTTTAAACAATATTATATTCGCATAAGTACAAATATTTAGAATTCATTTGGTAATAAAGAATAAAGTCATCAGTTTAACAAATTTTGTGGAAAAAATCTTCTGAAGGTTGTGTAAAGTTGCTTCCATAAGAGTTATTTTACATATTACACTTTATTGAATTGTTTCGTAATAATTTTAATATGACCAAACATGCAAAATTTATCAAATATACCAAAACTACATCCCAGCAAAACACATTCAAGAAGTATATGTAAGTAGACATAGTACAGACTGAATACCAACAACATGTATACAAGTAGTACATGTATGTAGACATAACACTGGTTGTACACAGGTTGTATATGTAAGTAGACATAGTGCAGACTGAATACCAACAACATGTATACAAGTAGTACATGTAAGTAGACATAACACTGGTTGTATACAAGTAGTATATGTAAGTAGACATAGTGCAGACTGAATACCAACAACATGTATACAAGGAGTACATGTATGTAGATATAACACATGTTGTATACAAGTAGTATATATAAGTAGACATAGTGCAGGCTGAATACAAACAACATGTATACAAGAAGTATATGTAGGTAGACATAACACTGGTTGTATACAAGTAGTATATGTATGTAGACATAGTGCAGGCAGAATACCAACAACATGTATACAAGAAGTATATGTAGGTAGACATAAAACTCGTTGTATACAGGTAGTATATGTAGGTAGAAATAACACTGGTTGTATACATGTAGTATATGTAAGTAGACATAACACTGGTTGTATACAAGTAGTATATGTAAGTAGACATAGTGCAGGCTGAATACCAACAACATGTATACAAGTAGTACATGTATGTAGACATAACACTGGTTGTACACAGGTAGTATATGCAAGTAGACATAGTGCAGGTTGAATACCAACAACATGTTAACAAGTAGTATATGTAGGTAGACATAACACTGGTTGTATACATGTAGTATATGTAAGTAGGCATAGTGCAGGCTGAATACCAACAACATGTTAACAAGTAGTATATGTAGGTATGCATAACACTGGTTGCATACAAGTATTATATGTAAGTAGACAAAGTGCTGGTTGTATACCAACATCATGTATACAAGTAGTATATGTAGGTATGCATAACACTGGTTGTATACAAGTAGTATATGTAAGTAGGCATAGTGCAGACTGAATACCGACAACATGTATACAAGAAGTATATGTAGGTAGACATAACACTGGTTGTATACAAGTAGTATATGTAAGTAGACATAGTGCAGGCTGAATACCAACAACATGTATACAAGTAGTATATGTAAGTAGACATAACACTGGTTGTATACATGTAGTATATGTAAGTAGGCATAGTGCAGGCTGAATACCAGCATCATGTTAACAAGTAGTATATGTAGGTAGACATAACACTGGTTGTATACAAGTAGTATATGTAAGTAGACATAGTGCAGACTGAATACCAACAACATGTTAACAAGTAGTATATATAGGTAGACACAACACTGGTTGTATACAGGTAGTATATATAAGAAGACATAGTGCAGACTGAATACCAACAACATGTATACAAGTAGTATATGTATGTATGCATAACACTGGTTGTATACAAGTAGTATATGTAAGTAGACATAGTGCAGGCTGAATACCAACAACATGTATACAAGTAGTATATGTAAGTAGACATAACACTGGTTGTATACATGAAGTATATGTAAGTAGGCATAGTGCAGGCTGAATACCAACAACATGTATACAAGTAGTACATGTAGGTAGACATAACACTGGTTGTATACATGTAATATATGCAAGTAGACACAGTGCAGGCTGAATACCAATAACATGTATACAAGTAGTATATGTAGGTAGACATAACACTGGTTGTATGCAAGTAGTATATGTAGGTAGACATAATGCAGGATGAATACCAATAACATGTTAGCAAGTAGTATATGTAGGTAGTCATAACACTGGTTGTATACAAGTAGTATATGTAAGTAGACATAGTGCAGACTGAATACCAACAACATGTATACAAGTAGTACATGTATGTAGCGAGTTTAAAATATTAGCTTTGTGATTTCGAACATATACGAGGAATATATCAACATGTGAGTAAAATGATTAACAGGAACCATACATTGTAATATACGACCTTAAAAATAGTTACATGTAATCTACTCTCGTGGTTTTCAGAATTACCTGGTACATGGGTGTTTAGGAGCCTTCCTCCGTATCTGATTATCAAATACAATAACATGACGTTTTGTGTACTTTTAGTCCATTTCATTTGCAGTTATTTCATCAAGTGATTCAGGGTTCAAACGTGATCTTTCGTTTTCATCGAGAAAATGCTTTTGAATACTGAACCACCGATACATTAACACTGATTATCAACACTGGAAGATTATTGAATACTCTATAAAACATCACACCGTATACAAACCCAAGTATGTGTCAAAGAGTTGTTTTAAGCCATTGTGATTCAATATATTCTAACAAATTTGTATGCCTTGCTAATAAAGAAAGTAATGAACATAACGGACGTGAAAAGGGCCACAGTAAAGCTTCAATAGTTGCTGTAAAATGTCGATCCAGGGGCGCATCCAGTACTGGCGCATTCTTCTCTCTTGGTGTTGGTTTCTTCGTCGGAGATGTACGGCTGCAACCACAGCACCCAGCTGCAGCCTGGCCAACATAAGTTCGAGTCTTCTGGGCAGCACCGGTACAACTGCCGCAGTGATATGCTCTCTTTGGTAGTCGAAGTGAAGAGTGGTCTGAACCGCAGAAGCCACTCAAATTATACTAGTCTGTGAACTTATGACTGACGGTACGACTTATTCTAAAGTCGTGCAACAAGTCGGGACAGATCGTGACTGGTCGCAAGACCGCTTGGGATACTATTAAGCCTCAGTCACACTAGATCGTACGTTTTCTGGATCCTGCGATTTGTGACAATTTGGCGGAGATACGACTGATCGGCAATTTGCTACAATCTTCATTCTTGATCGCATGTTGCGGATGCTCATAAAACTTATGGTAAGTCGTAGTGTGATTGGTGATACGCGTGGTCATGCGATCACCAACACTTGGAGAAGATCGCTTGCAAGGTAATCAATCAATCCTAGGTAATCGTGCGACATTTGGTTGCGATCAGCGATCGACAGTACGATCGATTGTGCTGAACTGCGACCGCTCGCACAATCGATCCATATAATACCTGTCTGCGACCACTTACGATTAAGAATTGCAGAGGATAAGTTTTAAACAAGACCATCGACCTTGCTGCAAGTGATATTGCTTTGGCGATCAACCAAGAGTTTGCGATCAGTCGCGCGTTCTTTCTACGATTTGCCCTCGATTCCAACATTTTGCGATTTTTCGTTATCTGGTCGCAGGCTCGGTGTGACTAGGGCTTTAGCATGACAAAAGAAGATGCAGACGAGTTCGGCAAGCCTATTGAGTATCTTAACTATGTTTAAGGAGATAAATTACATTGCGTGGTCGCTTAATCTAGTTTCAGGTCGCTCGACAAAAACGGTGAAATCTATAAAGGGAACAATCGCTGGAAATACAATTCAAGAAGAATACCATAATAACACCCTCGTGTCCAATTACTGTTAACACGTATCTCCAAGTCTCAATTGAATAACATACAAAAATGAAGTAGGAGTTATACTGACAAGGTTAAATGCTATATATGGAAAGCGGCATAATTTTTGGAAACAATAATCCAATCAGAATGTCATGAGAATACGCATAGTGTATTCATCGTATCTTGATGATTTTTTCCACTTTTCTATTAAATTACATTAATACCACAAGCAGAGTCAGCCTTACAAGATTAAACTACACTATGGAATCATAAACAGAAAGCAAATAAAAATAAATAAAATAAAAGCAGCATAATTTGATCAGAATATCTAAATTTGTAAAACAAACTGTAAATGTTACTTCGTTACAACTTGTGAATTCAACCAGATTCTTCATTCCCACTAACACAGTGACCTGGTTTTAAACAGTTGATAATGTTACGCATATAACGTGTCTCTGTACGTCTCACCACACATATACGTTTTTGCCACGGTAACATGTATATTGTGTGTAAAAAGTATTATGTTATTTGGTTTGAATATATTCAAAATTAGCTACAGATGAATAAATGAAAAGCTGATATAGCATTTACTGCAGTAAGGTATCACTGATGTTAAAAGAGATAGTTTTTGAGGATTATTGGCATTCTGTAAAACAAACAAGCTAATCAACCTATTAGTTATTGTGCTTTTGTTATATGAGGATATATTTCTGCTATAATAAGAAATCCGATATGGAATACGTGTTTCCTGGAAAACCTAGACCTTTTTTTACATAGAACAAATCACAGAATTCAAATGTGTAGTGAGAATTGTATTATATAATAATAATATAGTTCAGCTTACCGACAGAAGCATCAAAAACTTTACGTGTAGAGGCGACTCAATACCAGTTTACAAAGCAAAAAGTATGAACGTGTTTTTACCATTTTAAGGACTTTAACAACCACTCATATCATACGTGCGTCCAATACATTTGTACACGTGTCCACTATCATTAATCGTCTATACGACATACCTTTTATCATATCAATTCAATAAATAGAGAATTACGAAGAAAGATACATTTTCCCGTATAATAGAATGAATCTAGCACCGTTCGTGCCAACATCACTATATCTTCATAGTGATTTGTTTATTTATTTACATAATCGTTGTACAGGTATTGTTACTTTGTTAAATTATAGAAGCAGAATTCGTTCCTGTAGATACAAATAATACTTGTCAGAAATTGAAACGAGTACTGATCGATGTTGTTAAGAAATATGTTTAACAAAATATATAACTTTATTAATTGTTTATTATATACGTTTCGACACATGCACCATTAAAACATACATATTATAATATAAAACAAACAAACAAACAAAAAACATAATGCTAACTGAATTGAATGAAGATGTACGGTGAAACAAAGATTATACTGGCAATAAAACATAATTCTCCGATGTTTGTTCGGTTGTTTTCTTAGCGTAAATGTGTGATACATATTGAGGGTTCTCTGTGACATAGTGGTCTAAGGTGTCCTCTTAAGATCACTTACCTCTCACCCCTAAGATCGTAGGTTTGAGTTTCGTTCGCTCAAAAAAAACAAAAACAATGCGTGCTACTTGCGGAAGAACGATGGTGACTCTATATATCATATTATGTGTTGAAAATGGCGTTAAGGCCCATTCAAATAAATAGATGATCTTACATGAATACTCATTTATTATAGAATTTATTTATAAAACAAATTGGCAAAACAATATTATGCGAGGCTCTACCGGGCGGTATATCATTTTTGCCAACGAGTTAAATAAATTCAATAATAAATGAGCACGAATATAAGATTCTTTTTATTACATAACATATTTAAGGTACGAGAAAAATCCCACCATATTTGTTTCCGTCATTCTTCGTATCACGTAACGTCTAAAAAAAAACTTCATTTTACCACGACAAATCGACGTCATTTATTAATCGGGAAAGTCGGAACGTAGTTCGGCATTTTACGTACGAGAGGCGAGTTATACGGAAAACACCGAACGATGAAACGGAAGTGATACTCAAGGTTAATATATAAAACGTGTCATTTTTTACGCTCCTGCATAGTTCAGTATGTGAAAAATAAATGTATGCCTATGGTAAATTATGCATCTGTTATCGTTTAATATGGTGGCCTTAATAATCACATTTTATATGATGAAAATGAGGAATTGATAGAATCAGAACATGATTTAAAAGAAATATGAAGATATTGTAGTATATATAGTCTACAATGTACACTGTGCTTGTACTACTTGTCATATTTTCCTTACGAATGTTCGTATATAAACAGTAAATATTAAAGCTCAATGAGGTATTAATAACTGTTGATACACTTTTTGGAGAACACTTTGACAATTGCATAAATCAAACACAAACTATCGCTCATGTATACAAAGTGACAAATTAAGTAGAAAATCATTTACTGCAACTCTGTAGTTCTACAGGTATCAATGTTCTGAGTTCATCATTCATATATATATGTGATTACGTTTTGTTTGATCTGTATCCTAATATGTTGATTTTATACATTGAGAGTGAACCTGGGAACTTCATTCATGTTGGTGTCATATACATTTACATGTTGATATGCCGTAAAACCCGAATCAATTATTTCAATGATTTGGATGCAAACGAATATGATTTATATACATCAATTTATCAGCATGGTCCGTACAATAACACGTGAGTAAGACTTGATTGCGTCACCCTAAACCGCATTTGTGTTAGCAACAGAAACTCCCGCCTATGTATTAGCACAGTGACGTCGTACTTTTATTTTTTATTTTTTAATCGCAGAGAACCGTATACACCGCAGCATATTCAGACATATCGTTGTATCGTATCTTTAATTTTAAAAAAGTGTAGTAGGGTTGAATGTAAGTAAATATATGGATTGAATAGAAAACCAGTACCTGTGTGTGTGTGTGTGTGTGTGTGTGTGTAAAGATCCCGTTCTATTTATCTGTTGAACATGATGCTCTGTATAATGATCTGATAAAACACAGGTAGAGACCATACCGTCATCGTGTTATTTGACTGTAAACTAGTTTGTAGGACACATTCTATATATTCTCTATTGATAAAACATGACCGGTGAGTTAACATTTCGTATACAAGTATGGACGCTAAAATATGTAATTTACTCTAAATATGTTTATGCACATGCTACTGTTTCCTTTTGGTGTTATACTAGTTATGTATACAGCAATGTTTTTATAATCGTCTGTAGTTCTACATTTAAAATAACTGACTATGATGTTTTTTTATAATCGTCTGTAGTTCTACATTTAAAATAACTGACTATGATGTTTTTTTTTATAATCGTCTGTAGTTCTACATTTAAAATAACTGACTATGATGTTTTTAAATCGTCTGTATTCTATATTTACATTTACTAATTATAATCACATGTAGTTCTACATTAATAATAACTGATTATGATGTTTTTAAAATCGTCTGTAGTTCTACATTTATGACTCATTATGATATTTGCGTTTGTGCAATTAATTTTTAAATGTTGACACGTTGCATATTTTTATTTTAGTTCCTACAACGAGACGTTTACATTCGCTATTGTGATGTATTGCTCACTTAACTTGCATAACTATGTACAATAATTCATTCAGATAAAACTTTACATCAATTAGTATTTTACCTACATAGGTTAATGTTGTTCCTTCATATATCGAATTATATTTACTAACATTTCCTATTTATCAAAAAATAAATATATATATAATAATATATTTATATACTCGTATAATAACAAACTACAGACAGAGTATTTAAAGTGAGCAAAACACAAAGCAACACAAACACAATCAATATTAAGGTAAATTATATTAAATACAATACATGTAACGGCACTGGAACGGCCAGTAGCAAGACTATGTCACTGGGAACAATAAACCTGGATAACGGATGTATACAACCTCGCTCTTTGCCCATCGTCACAGTATAAGTCGAGACAGTATAAACAAACGTCTCTCTACCAGACTCTTCTCTTAAAATACGATAATATGCTCTTGTGTATGTACTTGTTTATATTGTAAGACAAAGAGATGCTGCTCCATTGCATTACCTGATTCTCTTAAAAATATGTGTGGAACATGACGTGACAGAAAGCATTGTTCTTCGTGTACGACTATGCCATGCTGACATAAGGTATATTTATGACAATTCTGGCAGCGTCACACAATATGGTTATTTGTTAAACACTTATGAAAAGTATATTCAATCATTAAAAAATAGAAATAAAAGTGTTTTCTGTAAAGAAAATATGGCTGAAGCTGACTACGAGCGTCCGTCGCATATTAACGGAGAATTACATATATCATATTAAGGTGTTGTGTCACGATGGTAAATATATTGTTTGTCTTTAACATGAAAACCATGAGAGTTTGATTTATGGGATTGTCGTTTCAGACGGAACCAGATATGCCCTTACTTATCAAAGTACGTGTCAAATGACTGATCGCACGATCTGTTGCACTTCCCGTCTCATATGAAGAGAATCAATAACAGTTTAACTTACGTTGTTTACATTATAAAGGATTTTGGTATATGGAAAAAACAAAATGTCCCCGGTTACTAAGCCTTCATTGACATTGCAACACAACAGAATATCTCAAATAAACATTCAATTTTTAAATGATTTTTTTGTTTATATGTTTTAAAACGATACTGAAATGCATATCTCTCTAACGCCCAATTGCATCTTACCGCTGAGGTTGTGAGCTCGAGCCTAGTTTGGTCCAATAACTTCATGTGCGGAAGAGTGTGATTAAGTTGTGCAATGATGGTGGTTCTACTAATATTTATTCATAGGTCAACCTACACAAATAAAAATGGATATGTTATATATATATATATATACAGTCAAACCTGTTTATGTGGCCACCTCTATTAAGCAGCCACTTGTCTTTAGCATCCACATTTATCATTTCCCATCTCTATGTTTTTAGAGCAAATTAACCTTTATTAAGCAATCACCTGTCTTAAAAGGCCACTTTTGCTCCTTCCCTTCACTGGCTGCTTAAGACAGGTTTAACTGTATATATACACCTGCGCCGAGTTGGAAATGGAATTAAATCCCTTTCATAAATGTATATCATGACAAACTACTTGTTTCACTTATCAATATGTGATAATAATATGTTTTCCTGTTGTCTAAGCATTGCAAACTCGGAAAGCATGTGTCAGTCTTACACACAGAAATAGTTTATGCATTACTTATAGTTATTTACCTTCTACTCTAGGCCTTATAGAACGACTACAAAATAATGGCAGTGTTGTTGTTGCGGAAGGATATATATGGGAACTTGATCGTCGTGGATTCAATCAGCTTGGACAATATCTACCAGAAGTAGTTCTTGAGCGACCATCAGCGGTGAGAAATTTGCATGAAGAATTCGCTCTTGCAGGAAGTGACGTCATACTAGCATATACGGTATGTATTTAAACTGCGGTTTAAAAAAATACGTTTGAAGATTTCTCTAGATTATCAATCGATATTTGTAACCAAAATAAATATATCACATTATGTGTACAATTATTAATTTACCTAGTTATAATATCTAATCTGCAAAATATAAAATGAGATGCATGTGATATATATTTTAAACTAATAGAACATGTATACAATTCCCAGCCAAAAATAACTTACTCATTTTAATCTAATAAGATAGAAATAAATTATTACAATAAATTAAAATAGATTAAAAATACTATTTTACATTGAATATGATTATCCCATGACGATACCTAATAAATTTTCTTTCAGTATTATGGAAATAGAGAGACTATGAAACTCCATGGACGTGAAGATGACCTTGTAAAATTAAATCGGGATGCATTACGAATTGCAAGAGGGGTTGCTGATGAATTCGGTAAACTGATGGCAGGCGGTCTTTGCAATACGCCCATGTTTAAACCGAATGATCCAGAAAGCAATGCAAAAGTCTCGGCTATGTTCAAGGTAAAATGGGTTTTCTGTATAGAAGAAGCAACAATAAATAAACACAAACACTACTTTACAAACACAATTCATCTTTTGGAAGATGAAATTCCGTGATAAAGATTTTTACATGCTTATGCTTATATAACTTTGTTTTTGACGCCATAAGACTCGTTCTCGAGAACGTATACTGGGTAGAACCAGTGTTGAGAGAAAAGTCATCGGGTCGAACCTTTGATTGAATCAGCAACATCGTGCTTGAGTATTTTACACTTTATCCACTAAATTACTGTTCCTAGTATCTAATCCATGTACATGTACCAATAAATAAAACGCCGCTACTGCTTTTCTGAAACAAATGTAAAACTTGTTACTTCGTGGCCGAGTGTCTCAAGGTCATTTAACTCTCATCGCTAAGATCGTAGGTTCGAGTCCAGCACGCTCCAAACACTTAATGTGAGAAAGTTTGCCATCTACTTACGGAAGACAGGTGGTTCTACTCAAATGTATTATGAGGTCTTCCTCAACTTATAAAACTGGATATGCAATATATAACCTGAAATCTGTTGAAAATACAGATAGGCCCCATTCAAAAAATAAATTCTTCAGTCACATGTTCACATCATCATTATTGTATTATAGTTTTGTTATCATACAAAAAGTATAGATAAATATGTTTTTGAGAATAGTCGTCGACATAAGTATGTATTTAAGGAAGCGGGACCGTAATGGGCTATATTTCAAATCTTTTAAAGCCTTTTATTTTCAAATTTTTAGAAACTTTTACCGTCTAAAAAAAGTTATCCGCATTTACTTTACCATATCCCAATTTCAAAACGCTGCAAAGAAAATTACAAAGTCCAAAATAGGTAAACTTGCTACAATTTTATTAATTTTCAATATTTTTTAGTATCAGTGTATTCTAAAAGCATATGCTTTAAGAAAAAATATGAGCATGCAACATTAAATTGAAAAAAAAAAAATCTAAAATGAACTCATTTGTATTCTAGCGGACAGGAGAAATCCATATTTTTGATAGTTTTGAAAAAAGTTGTTCTAAAATGAAAGTGTAGAGAATCCATTCTACTATTGGGGCATCAATACTACATGACTAACTTTTATATATATACTATTCCACATATGATATCAAAAGATTAGGAAGTTTTACCATCCGGTTTAAAATGTTTAGCTTAAAAGTAATGTTAATGTTTCCAAGTTTTTATACAAAAACTATAATGATAAATATTATTGAAATAACGATGTTCCCACATATACAGAAATAGCATAAAAGCAATAATATGTACTTTTTATGTGAAAATAGAACATGGAATCAGAACCCCATCCACCCCGGATTCATTCTCATGCTTAAACACTTAAATTATTTATCTTGTGAATAGTGTCAATTTCAAAACAAACATAGTATGACATAAACTATTAAATATTAATACTATGTAAAAAAGTTCACATTAACAGTATAACAGAATAGAACCCCCCCCCCCCCCCCCCCCCCCCACCCATCACTTGATACACACACTTCAAGTCATAAAGAGTCATTGTTTGAAATATATAGCCATCTTTGATATAATCTCATCTAATACTTTTTTGCTTTGGTGACACTTGGTACACCATCACCATTATTGGCAGCCTCTCAGTCCATCCTCACCAGAATATTTATAAATTGTTTTCATTTGGAGAAAAACTGTAGGATAGGAGCTCTTTCAGTGTCAATTATTTGAGGATTTGCCCAAGTGACTACGAATCGGCATTTTGTGCACTGTAGCTGGTATTGCATAGCAATTTCACAAGGTCTTCCTTTTTATGTGAATGACTTGGAAACAGTTTCCTTAACACTGTCAGGGAATAATTAAACGTGATAGACACTTGAAAATTGCTCTGTATTGTTGGTACGTCATAAACCACTGGATAATAAAATCATCTTCCATTGTAAGCGACTAATACGACTTTAGAATTCTTTTCCAGTCAATTACAAAGTTTCTGGATAGCTGTTTGAATGTAGACTGGTTTCACACTATTACCATTGACTCTCATGGTTCCAGAATCACCATCACTATACCAGTAACCTTCTGATGGTATAGGCAATCCTGGTCAAACATAGGTGGCAAATGTTTGTGAAGACTCCACTTCCACTGCAGCTATCATAGATGTAATGTGTGGCATCAGTTGCACCAAGTACTACAAATACAGAATGAAGTACTGATATTATTTGAGACTGCTTTGAGCTAATATTTTCAAGAAGTGACTAATAATTGAATACTATGATTTTCTCTTTATCTTCTTCCAATGTCGTTTTTTGCTCATCCTAATGTCCCAAAATGAATGACCTCACTGTTGTAAACACAAATTCTCAAAATACTCAAAGTGAGACGGTAGTTTCGTGGATAGTGTTGGCAGCTCACGCCAAATATTGCGGGTTTGATCCCCAGCTCGATCCAGTGCCTCTGAAAAAGCAACACGCAGGACTGGTTCTATTCGGGAAGCGGACTCAAGAGCGCTTAATAAAAGCTCAAAGCTAAAATAAGTTGGTATAAACCAATTCAATTCATTAAAGAGGGTTTTCATAAACAGGTAGCCCGGACGTTTTGTATTGATTGTTTAATATGAAACTAAACATCTACACAGATGAATCTGACTGCATTCTATAATAGAACATATGACAGAGAGATAATGACAGATAATGGGTATCTAGTCCTGGTTAAACCATTGAATATCTACAAAAAAACGATGACTATGAACAGCATGGACTTGTATAGCTCTAAATAATTCCTTGTGTACATGTAAGGGCATCAATACAATTGTCACGTTAAAAACAGTGTAAAATTCAATGCAATTAATCAATTATAAAATATTAAATACATACATGTTAAACTTTCAAAGTCTTGTGTGTGCCATTCAGCGTCTACTGCACAGAACATTGCACTTCTTGCCCGACAGGAAAACGTGGCTTACTCTGTGTGTTGACCTGACATACCTCAAAACAGTAGAGAGCCGACAGTGAATCGCTGCCTTTAGTGTATAGTGTAACTGGATGACTGAAATCAACATACACAATATTCTTACTGCAATATATTGTATCTTGTATCATGGTATCTACATGTATATAAAAACAATTCTTACTACTTGTTTACATTTTAATTTTATGTATTTTGTTGATATGAGACAATGTGTCTCATTATCAGTATCATTCGTCTCTCATCGCAGATTGATGTGGGAAAATTATCAACTACTTTTAGGAATGGGTGTACTCGAGTACAGGTTAGCTTCCAGGATCCAGTAAAGAGTGGTTAGGCTCAGCATTTTTTAAATTCTAGATAATTGAACAGTTTCATCGCAACTAATTACTATCAGTTCTAATAAAAAAATCAACGTTATACAACAGACAGTCATCAATACTATCTTACCTGGCCTAGCTTTGTGTTGACTGCAAAACAGGGCATTCTTTTAGATCTTTGATTGTGTGTTTTTGCCATAGGCAACTCTGCTGACATGTCCACAGTCACTGTTCTGACGCACAACATACACATATTCGCCTAACCATTTCTGAGCAATGATGGTACAGAGCTAAGTATGCATAATTGACAACGTTTTAGATTTGACAACAAAACTTCGAACACAAGCAACTTTCGATCACTTTTTCCAACGCGCTTTGTCGATTCTTCGTTTGATATTGATACACTGGCTCTGACACATCACAAGCGGTCTGATTGCTATATTTGTGATCAATATTCCCACCAAATGAAGATGACTTCGTTGTTTATTCTTTTTATTCGAACAAAAACATCTTCGACGATCGTAAAAATCTATTTTTGTTTATAACCGGAAGTGAGCAATTATCGTTTTTTTTTTTTATTTTTTTTTTATTTAACGTTAATGACGATAAAATGATATTAAAAGCAATGAAACAAAACAGGAAATGGGATTTATTGTTACGAAATAAAATGAACACACTTAGTAAAACTGAGTCTAACATTTCATTTTCTTGTAAGCTTTCTTAGCTTCAAGAGGATCATTTTATGATGTATTATTGATAGTTTTGAAAGAATGGCACGACTCATTACCAACATTTCTCAAATTATCACACAATGTTTGTCTCCAGGAACAAGTGGAATGGGCAGTTGAAGCAGGTGCCGATTACATGATTGGAGAATCCTTCAGCAGTTATGGAGAAGCGTCGCTGGCACTTGAAGCCATAAATGCACGTGGTAAAGTTCACATTGCAATATTGTATTTGTCACAGATATATCTATTTAAACGTTTTCAAACAAACTCATTTAATTCTAAGGTGCAACAAGTGTGATTAACTCATTTGTAGTTAGTATTGTTTTCACTTAACTCGCCGGAGTTCATTTGTGATATACATGCAGTTTACTTATGATTTGGTACTGTGGGGGATGGAATACATTTCATTACCCAAGCTAAAGATACTCAATAAAATGAGTCCGGTGTGGTCGGTTTTGATTTCGCTTTGTCTTTCCTTTCCAAGCTAGTGACCTTTTTGTAAGATATCATTAAGGTAAAAAAAGTAAAACTGTCGATGTTTGTGGAAGGTTAGAGTTTTAAATCAGTCTCAGAAACAATATATTTTAATTATTATAATTGTCATAACATCAACTCATGTGTGGCTGTGTCCGAGCGATACAAGAGAGATTACTGTAGACCATGCATAGCGAGTAAGTCGACAAATTGAGTTTTAAATGTGAATTTTGATGAGACGATTGATGTTCTATAATAATAAGGATTGAAGGTTCAGTCTGTCTGCTAATTTCTGTAAAACGCTTTATTCCATTGTATATGATTTCTTTGACATAGAACAGTGAGTTACATTTTACGTATGTGATAAAATATTTTATTTTGGTATTCTATTATAGTATAGCGTACACATGTTAAATTCATATTAACGAAAACGAATTCAGACATTGCTTCTTTTTATATATATTTATGAGGGCATTTCTGTGTTCTACAATATGCACATGAGCATAGTGTCGTATATCAGAAGTAAAGTCTTGTTGGATATTTTATCTTAACTGCCTGGACTTGTGAATTGATGACGGAGGAACGGTGAGGATTTGGTGCACATATTTACCAGATTCAAGCGTCCAAGTGGCGTATTTAGCTACTGATTCGAGGAAGTGACCCATATTGTCACTTCTTCTCTGTAGCTTTTTGTACTCACCTTAGATATTATCTATATGAATTTTAGCCATGGTACTATTGATGACTGTGTCCTTTGAGTACTAATATTCTTTTTTGGGGTCCTTTCTTATATCTAATTAATATTATTGGTATAGCTGAAAACTTGTTAAGTATTACCCGAATATTTACAGATGATACATCACTTGCTGTTGTATCTACGAATTTAACAGGTTTAGACGGTATAATAAATAATGACCTAATCGTTATATCAAAATGGGCAAAACAAGGGTTGGTTGATTTTAGGTCCAAAAAGACTTAAGTTTTCCTTTTTCTCCTAATAGAAATGTTTTAAATGTTTGAAAAGGTTTTAGTTAATTTTTGTAGAACATCATAAACATTTAAGTAAGCTTTTGTCATGATGTAAAATGGCATAAAAATATATATAACATTGTTTCATCAGCTTCTAAAAGTTTAGGTATGATGCAAAAAATTCAAATTTACTCTATATCGGAATTCACTGCACCAAATATATATATCATTTCTGCAATCAGTTTTGAATATGAATCAATTGTTTTTGATAATTATTTTAAATACGAAAAAGATAAACTAGTTACCAGTTTGACGCGTTCGGTTTCTATAAATAAGTTGTACACTGAAATCAGATAGTTATCGTTATTACAAAAAGAAAACATAGAAATATATATTATTGCATATAAACTTAAAACAGGAATTCTGCACGATAATTCATGTTTTCCTTTTCCAGAAACAGTAGGAGTAAATTCACCCTACAATGAACGAAAGTCTTCCGATTTTGTTGTTTGTAACACAAGAACACAATTATTTGCAAATTCGTTTATTTCGTCATGTGTATCTATCTGGAATACACTTCCCGAGTATATTCGTAATTGAGAGACTTTATCTGTTTAACAAAACATATATTTTAAAACACTAATGGTACCATCGTACAATCTAACTGGTAATCGAATTTTATTAGTTTTCCACGCTCGTTTGAGAAGCAATCAGTGATACAAGTACATATATTTACGTATGCAGGTACAACAATTCATTAAAAACGCGAAATGTTTGTCAACAACTGACTCTCGGCATCAGATACCCAATTTTATGCAACCCTTCAATGCACCGTAACGATATTATGACAGCATTTAAGTATTTTCTCTCCATTATTTATTCTCTACTTTTATTATTTTAATTTTTTGTTTATCTCTCCATTTCTTTGATTGTTGGTTTATATTTTATTTAATGTTATAATTGCTATCTTCATTGTAATGTAATTTGTATATTGAAAAGGAGGGTCGTAACTAATGTTGCTAGAACTTGTGGCCCAACCCGTTTGCTTGTAATGTGAATTATGCAATGTCATATGTTTAAACAAGTTATATTATTCTTTATATGAATTGTGTTTATGCTAATTTCGGTGGCTGTGTTTTAATACTAAGTTTACTATTGTGTGTTTATTTTCTTTTTGTACTTATAAGTCCTGTCATAAAATGATTTTAATGTATTATAGATTAATATGATATGTAATTTAGTACATTCCTCCTAAACGAGGTCTTCCAGCGGTTATTACTCTTGCTGCGTACTTTCCTGACTGCACACTTGACGATATACCAATTCCAGAAGCTTGCAAGCGTCTCGAAGACAAGGGTGCAGCAGTTGTTGGGTTGAATTGTGGGCGGGGCTGGGGTGTCATGATGCCACTAATCAAGGAAATAAGACGTGTCTGGAAGGCTAGAACATTCAAATTACGAAATTTGTATCAGTTAGCTAAAACGGATGTTGTTAACAAATTAGTATTTATTCATAATACAGTTACATTTAAAATATCACAAATTAATTAAAACATGTGTATAAAGTTAAGAAAGAGATAGAAAGAAAGCTGTAAACTAGTGTAAGTCAGTCTTACTGGAACTTGTGTAAGATGATATTATAGGTGTATACTCAAGAATTTAGATTGATTTATAATTTTATCATTAAATACCAGTCAAGTATATGTATCATTTGATATACAGTTGATTAAATTAATGGTTTATATGCATGATATTTTGTTAAAGTATGATTTTTTATACAATTGCATCAGCTCAAGCTTCCATTAATCTTAGAAAAACATTTCTTAACACACAGTGGTTTGCTTAGTGGTACTTTTATGGATTTTAAATAAAAAAATCTTGGGAATATTTTCATATACATATGTTATTAATGCCTTGGCATATACTATATTTTATTCGCTCCGAACTTTAACATTAGCAATGTCACATATATCATATTTGTTTTTCATGATAGAGATGTCACATGTGACCGTAATATTCTTATCGATGAACTCTATTACTCATTATTAAATATTTTATGAAATAAAACAAACTGTTTAAAGATTAGATTCAGTTTTCCAGGAATATTCGTAGGTGTCAACTTACTTGTCAGTATGTGCTTGATTGGGCAAAACTAATATTTTGATTAGAAGATGATTAAACGTGAAAATGTGAAAACACTGAAAATGTGTTTGTCAAATATAACTGAACAAAATCAGTGTTACGTGCTGTGTAGTGGAAGTATATAGTGTTATGATATTTTTTATGGATATCGTATTACGTTACATTTGTTTATGTTTATTTATTGAAATTAAATTGTCTTGTGCAATATTCAGGGTCCAATAGCAGCATTACCTGTTGCTTTTAGAACTACAGAGAAAGAAAAAACATTCATGCCTCTAACTGACCCCAAAACAGGTAGGTTTAGTTTTAATAAAAATAGCTGAACCTACAGTTTAAACGCGTGTTGGTCTATATCTTATTTACTTCATGTTTGTTTTTTTAAAGGCAATACATGTGATAAATGTATGTCTGCATTTGATATATGTTCAAGTAACACACTTTGCTACACTTGCATGAGCTAAATGTCTACCTATTAGAAAAATAGGGTTCTAGAAACAAATTTTGATTCATCTTTGTAGTGTAGCCTCCTATAGTGGATGTTTCTTCTGTTAGGATGAATGTGTTTTGTTAATGAGGAAACTGCTGTTTTACATACATATTCTAAATTTAAACCGTTTTGAATTTATTCTATTAACATTTAAGGACTGCAAAGTTCAATAATCATTGACTAACAAATAAAAAGTAAAACCTATAATGTCATCAATCGCCAATAGTGTGAAATTTTCTGTGTCATTCTGAAACCATACTTGGTACAATAAAAAAAGACCACAGCGAATATTATGTCTTTTACTCTATATGTCTGTATTGACCTCTTATAAGTATAATAAATAAACGAGCCCGTCGTGTCATAGATATGGTGCTGGCCACTCGTGCTAATGCTCTCGGGTATAATCTAAGGCTCGGCCATATGATCTCTTAAGTCACTGCAACCATTATTGGGTCTACTTTGCACACGGACTAACGAGCGATTCATAAAATCTTTTTTTTAACTTAAACTAAGCTTAAAATAACCGAATAAAAACCAAATATAGTTATTTTATTTATGCTGTTGCGGGGATGCTTCTTGCACTCCAGTTATCATTGTGAAAATATATTTTCTCATTTCTTTACGCATGTCACCTACCACCCAGAGGACCTGGACTGTGTGAGGTGTTGTAAGTCAGACATTCGTCAATTTGCAGAAGACGCAAAAGATGCTGGAATACAGTACGTTGGTCTTTGTTGTGGTAATACCCCATGTCTCACGAGAGAGGTCGCTGAAGTGTATGGTCGGAACCCACCTGCCTCTAAATATGCCGCGGATACCTCTAAGGGATTCGTACTCGGCGAAAATGCCAAGCAATATGGAGAAGAAATGGCGAAATTAGCAAGGTTTATGACTGGAAAACGACTCGATTGTTGATTTATAATGTGATGACATGGAAATAAGGAAGTATTTTTTTAACCAAGCATTAAACTACCAAGTGGCATCTTAAACATATAGTTTTGAATGCGGTCACTTTTTAATTTTGTATATAATGCACTTATTTCTTCTATTTCCTTTACTAATTATTTTCATACGGCTGTGGTGGTTGTGACCTTTGAATGCTACGTTTCCTTTTGGTTATATATTTTCTTAATTTTGTATTTGGAGAAAAAAAAAACACTAACAGGTTGTTCTCTGATACTAATACGTTGTTCTCTGATACTAATACGTTGTTTTCTGTTCTATGTTGACTATGTAGGTAAATAGCTATATAATGCTAATGTTTCTTGTGTTGTATCTCATGCCGACTTTATTTATATAAAACATATATCTTGTTTCCTGTTTGATATGTTCGACAGAAATTGTTAAGATCGAAATTAAAATAAAAAATTTCAATGATCAATAAATTTATTTTCTATTATAAAGAATTTTCACTATGATTTTAGACCGCACGTTCTCGTACTTTTGAAAAAAAAGTAAAACGCATCAAATGAATGAGTAAATTCTCGTCAATTATACGTGGTTTATAATACTACAATAATTGAAAAGTTCAATCTATTTCTTCCACTAGTACATGCTGTCATGCACATTGTCAATAATCTACATGTATAGTATTAATAAGCTCATGCCATATTTTTTATATTAACCTAGTGTAATATCACTTCCGATTCATTGTCCGGTGGTTTCCGTATAACTCGCGTCTCGTACGTAAAATGCCGAACTACGTTCCGACTTCCACAAGTATATCAATTTCATCGATTTGTCATGTTAAAATTGCATTATTTTTAGACGTTACATCACACGACGAATGACGGAAACACACATTCAGACTTTTTACTCGTTTCTTATAAACATGATATGCTAAATAATTATAATATATTTTGACAACTCGTTTAATAAATTCAAGATTAAATTAGCACTCAGTCTGATGTAAAATCCTCTATTTTTTCATGTACGGACAATTCTCAAATTGGTAGTTAATGGAATTGCCAATGTACGCGTGGTTTAAAGGTCGATAATATTAAATCCCGAAACAATCTCACATAGTTATTAACGGAAATGTCATTGCAAATATGACATTAACCTTCTTATCAAATTAATCACACATTTTAACACCACGTTTTGCATTGTGCAAGTGACTTAATCGTTGCTTATCACGGCACACAGAACACTAGGACCCTATATATAGGAGGGATTAACTGCTATTGAAATGGATATAGTCACTAAGCTTTTAGTATACTAAAACGACAAAGAATTGCCGGGTCAATTTCATATCCATATTATCAAACTAGTAGACTATTTACCATTACAAGTATGTCTGCAAAGGTATTTTATTAATATTATAATTTTGAAAGTGAATGTAAAGTGTAATATGATCGGTTAAAACATTATTGAACAGACATCCATCTTTTCATAGCAATCTCAGTAATCATATTGTTTTGTTTAAAATGTAGTGTCACTATAGCTCAAATCTATAATAGAACGACACATAATTGATCCAGTTGAATGTCAGAGTCACTGTTGAAAACGCCCATTATAAATTTAAAATATGTATGTAAAGGTTTAATGATTCTGTCAATAAGAGTAATCACATTGACAAAATCATTGACAGAAATACGTTTCAATACACATCTATAAAGTTTAATGATTCTGATAATAATAATGCTCACATTAACAAATCATTAACAGAAATACGTTTCAATACAGATCCATAAAAGTTTAATTATTCTGATAATAAAAATGATTACATTGACAAAATCAATAACTGAAATACTTTTTAATATACATCCATAATTCATCATTCTGATATTAATAATAATGCTCACATTAACAAATCATTAACTGAACTACGTTTCAATACACATCCATAAATGTTTAATGATTCTCATAATAATAATAATGATTACATTGACAAATTATTAACAGAAATACGTTTCAGTATACATCAATAAAGGTTTAATGATTCTCATAATGATAATGCTCACATTGACAAATCATAACAGATATATGTTTCAATACACTTCCTTAAAGGTTAGGTTTAATTATTCTCATAATAATGATGATTACATTGACAAATAATTAACAGAAATATGGTTCAAAACACATCGATGAAAGTTTAATGATTCTCATAATAATAATGCTCACATTAACAAATCATTAACAGAAAATACTTTTCAGTATACATCCATAAAGGTTTAATGATTCTCATTATGATAATGCTCACATTAATAAATCATTAACAGAAATACGTTTTAATACAGATCCTTAAACGTTTAATCATTCTGATAATAATAATGCTTACATTAACAAATCATTAACAGAAATACGTTTCAATACACATCCATAAAGGTTTAATGATTCTGATACAGACTCTAAACCGCTCAAGTATCCCATAATTGCACTCCGTTTGTACTCCGTTGTCGCTCAGTTCACGCTCCGTTTGCGCTCCGTTTTCGTGCACACAATTAAGTGCAGTTAATTTAATGCACTCACAAACGCAAGCATCGCTCATGATCGATGTAAACTTCATATCCGAGTGGTCTATACTATCTGTTCTGCGTTCACTCCGTTCGTTGATCGTTCACTCAACGTTCAGTCCGCTCCGTTCGGTTTCCGGCGCTTAACTAATCGCAACATCTTAACAGTTAAAATAATTCTATATTGAATTCTTAAATTAAGCTGTTCCTTTGAAGCACTACATAAATTTATCCATTGGACTTAATCACGGTAATTTGATTGATAATCCGATTGCTTTTCTTCATATTGTGTCACCCGCTAGGTTGTCAATTTTGAATTGATGTCTGATCAGTGGCTCATGTGATCAAAGGATATCGCACGTAACCGACTTCTCTATTGTCCAGACCGTAATGTGTTTGCGTCAGTAATTTCTTTGATATACCCAGTGACTCAATTGTTTAAAAAAAAAATTTTTATTTTTTTTTTTTTCAGTCTCATATATGTACATTGCAATAATAATAACATTAATAACATACAATATATGTACATAGCCATTCAAATATATAAATTACAAAAGACTATACACAATGCAAAATACAATTTACTATTCAATAATAAGACTGTTGATGCTGCAAATCGTTTTAATAAAAAGGTGTTAAGATACGCTCAATTTTAAAATTCTGAGAAGAAAAAAAAAGCACTATTGTGAAATATAAAAAATATCTTAAAGTATCGATTACCCCTTCTGATCAGATCAGAAAATAACTGATTTGCAGCATACACATAGGAGTTGATAAAAAGATAACACTATACATATAATTCATTATTCATTGATAATTACATTATTTACAAAGGTAAGATGCACGTCTTTGTAATGTATTAAAACAGGTTTTGGCACAGACGCGAATCAAAAATGAGTGCGAAAATAAAAATACTATCTTATCAACATTTGACAGATTATAAAAATTATCATTAATAGAGCTGCTTTTCAAATAAAGCATTTGAAAATGATACACTAAAATAACATGACATTCATCTACCACAGTATTACAAAATGGGCATTTTCTATCTTCTAACCTAAGCTTATCAAATTTACCGGTCTCAATTCTTATTGGGGCAACACCACAACGAAACTTACTGAAAGAGGACCAAAACTGATTTTAAAAAGAAAATCTCGCGAGCAGTCTCGACTATATCGCTATATCATTAAGTTGCGATTATATAGATATTTATTTTCTAGTCTAACAAGACCTTGTGATTTGAGACAAACCATCTCAGAGACATCAATCTAAACACAAATTTATTTTTTTCTGTAGAGATCAACGTCAACCAAAAGAATGACTAATTGCATTGAATTGTACTACACATAAAACAACTACAGACGAAACCTTGTGATCCTGGACAAACTAAATTATATGCTCTCAATGCACACTTAATAAACAAAGTTAATTATCGGCAGAGTTGAAGGATATGTAGACGAATGCTGTTTTGCTTAAGTAGAGCATGTAATACCTATTTAAACTATGTATGAATCAAACTTGCGTGTTGATGATAGGTCAAAAGGTTTTAACGAAACAGACCTTAACACAACATATTATTAAAATACATGTTTTAAAGAGTATGGACATTTTCCAAATAGGTCAGGGTTTGCTATCTCTCATCTAACAGAAGTATATAATTATATTTTAGTGATTATGTGTCAAACTTTGTAAACATAGAGGAAAGACAACGACTGAGGACAATGCCATCAAGTAGAATGATGCATGCATTTGAATAACACTTAACAACGAAACAATCATGGACTATACTTGTTAACATGAAACAAACGGTTGTTTCAAAAAGTGAAACACTATTGCAGTACAAGCTCAAATACAATGTCATTGTGAAACACGATGCCTGATTTGAGCTAACTACCCATTACACAACTATCAAACATATTTGATTGAACCGGCTGAAACAGTTTAAAAATCAACATATTTGATAGCACTACCCATAGCACCAAGATCGACTAAATTCATTTTTGACTACAGACCAGACATCAACTAAGAAAAGTAGCTAAATCCACAAACATGTTCAAATTATATCAATGAATTTGATTGACAAGTATATGAGAGTGATAAAATCAAATAAAAATCAAAGCAACTTTAGTTACGAGTGGTTCATAATGTACAGTTCGTCAAACTGCATATGCTGTTGATAAATAGTAAATCAAGAGAGTCAGTTACTATGGCATTATATGGTAGGTTCATAGTCGTTATAATTCGGCAAAACTGTTCTGTGCACTTATGGTATTTGCATTATAAAATGAAAATTGTATTTAATTGAGATATGTACAGAAATTCAAACTTAACAAACAGACGGAAAGAGAAAGAAAATCCATTCTTTAGTTCATAAGTAATTCGTCATCAAAGTAAAGCACGTCCAAGAATGTCCCATAACGCCGATAAAGTGGTCTTCGCGCTTCGTAGTAACTCTTGGTCGTCCTGACAATCCCTGTCATCTGAAAATGATAGTTAACGTGTACGATAGTACCACGGTTAACATTAAAGTGGTGAGCAACTTGCTGTAGCAGCATCATGGCTTCCAGCTGACCAAAGGCACGAGCTCGGTCCTCATCAGAGAGTCTTCTCAGTTAGCGATATGGTTTTGCATTCGCCATAGGCAAAACAGTAAACATATTTATATAACTAAACATTTATTGTAATGAAGATAAACCAAACAAAGCACGTAAATTTGCTTGAAAACTTACCGTTAAATTTGAGAAAGAACTTGCCAGTGCGGTATTTCTATTAAGTAATTGGTTGTCAATCGTTGTATCAACCTGTAGTTTAGCCATTTGTGACCGATGACATCTGTTTACTTGTGCCTAGGACTACTAATGAACTAATGAATGGATTTTCGTTCTCTTTTGGTCTGCTTGTTAAGTTTGCTTTTTTTATTATTATGATATATAGAATTATCCATTAGAAATACAGTTTGCATTCATTACAGCAAATACCCCAAGAAACCTGTGCAGAAATGTTTTTACCGAGCGTATAATAAACCTATATACATATATATGATATTTTTTAGTGAGTAACTGAAACTGGACATAAATGTATCCGTGTTACCCCCGTGATAGTTATCGCCACCAATTTGTTAAGCTACATTATAACCTCTTGAACACGAAGGTGTCGATGGAATACTTCAAATTCGCAATGTTAGCAAGTTTAGTCTTACATATATCAAAACAAATACCGGTTTGAAGCTCTGTTTAGAAATATATAAACAATAATCACATGACTGCTATTATATCGTATGTGTGTATTGGGCCTTTCAAAACATAAAGCTTTAACAACTGAACATATATAATGTATAATATAATCTAAGGACAAATACGATAAAGTGGATGTACGGTGTTCGTGTGTGTCCTTGAATAAATATGAATATATTTGAAACATACAGACATCCCTGCCGTGTATGTCATGCATAGTAAGAGTTTTAATTTTCAACACTGAACTTTATCAATATGTTATCTTTATAGTACTTGCAATCGACACATAACCCTCTCATTGAACATATACAGAAACAGAACTGAGCCGTTATCTTTTTCTCATTTAAAACGTTACAAAATATGTTGCACTTTTGAGCAGGAAATCTATTTTAGTCTAACCTAGGCGCGTAGGTCAAGTTAAGAAACCCCTTTTTAATATATTATTTTGGCAGCATGTTCAAGTATATATATCTTTTTTGGCAATACGGGGTCAGTAAGTATATACAGGTATTTTATATTGGAAAAAATAGGTTTTTAGCCAATTTTGATTTTGACAAATCCTGATAAATTCTCTTTAAGAAAGCATTATTATTATAAAAAGTATAACACTATATAACTAAAAAGAAAAAAGATAAATAATATTGTTCTTCTCTTCAACTTAATTCAATTTGTGCGTGACTCGCCAAAGTTTACATATGTATGAACGCTTTGGGCTATGCATATTTTCCTATGATAAAATATATATCAATATAAATTTGGTTTAGTATTAAGTTTATATTAAATTTCGGTGTAAACATGTATACTACACACAATATAATTTTGGAATTGTTCTGCTTTTTGATATTACCGACGCTATTTTAACCGCTCTGCGATTCTGCAAACACAAATGACTCTATGCAATGTGAAGCACAGCACTATTAAATAGGTGTTATCAATAAGCGTTCATACCGTTTATGAAACAACGAACTGATAAGGAAACTGCTTTAATGTTTTATATTAATAGTGTTCATAGTTACACAATATATCATTTTTAAAAACAACAGTTAAAAATTACTATTTTTTCAAAAACTTGTGCATTCGGCGATATATCTGATTCTGACGACGTGCTGAAAATATGTCATACCGGTAAATTATCTTTATATTTCTGTTGTGTCGAATACAATAAACAACTGTAGCTGTTTAATTGTGTTATTATTTTCATTGTTATGGGTAAAGCATATTATAATAATTTAGTAAATACATCGTTATTTGAAAATAATATGCAAAGTTATCTCAATTAGTGCATTCAAACGTCGTAATCAATTATTACACACACCGCATTTGAATTTTCCTCTTAGCCGGAAAGTGGTAGGAACATGATTAAGTTTTAATATCATTAGCGGTTTGTACATTCTCATGATGCACTGTTTAGAAAACCAATGGCGACCTCCATGTGGCGAATGCTGTGTTTTAGACACATGGTCGTGACGTTTCAATATGGCAGCACCCTGAGTAAATTTCTTAACTCGCCCTTATATAGGATTCGGTCGCTCATGCGACGTTATCAATAACAAATGTATGGGATACTACTGTCATACGGGTGATGGGCGCGTGGTCGCGCACATTTGTAGTGTATATAGTTAAAAGTTTTAGTTTGTTTTATTTTACAGAAGGTATCTCAGTCTGTCTGCAGTATTTTATAGATAGATTTTTTTATATTCTTGTGTTGTTGTTTTGGCCTATAGCCGGAAGCTAGCTAATATCTCGTTATAAGTTTTAGCACTGTAAAATGGTTATTCTCTCTACTGGGATGGCCATATTAATATAGATGACATTGACAGCAGAAGTACTATTATTTCAAATTTAGATTAATAAAATAAGTCTAAGTTAAGAGTACAATACTACCGACATAAAGATACGTTAAACGCCTCGTTGAAATACCAGTTTAACACCCGAGAAGATGATCTTAATATAGTAGTACACGGCGAAGCCCCGACGGTTGTAATCTGAAGTTTAACGATGAACGGTAAGTCAACATTTTGTTATCGTAATTCTAAAACTTCAACGTTATGTATTTTAAAGTCAGCAGTGACATTACAAAGTTTACATAATAAAACAGATTTAAATGAATAGTATCTAATGTCGGCATCATCCTTATTTAACGTGACTATTTCGTTAGATTGTTATGTTATATATGTACCTGTTGATTCATACCGTTCTAATATACTCGTGTTCAATAAAAACGCACCAAACTTCTCGGGTATTTTTTTTCAATGATCTAAATTGTTATTCATTTATTCACATATATATATCACATTATAGACCTCTTTTAAAGTAACTTTCGTACTTTTGATAATGACTTGCCCTGCCCATGACCTAGTTACGTGAACACATGCAAATCGTTATCATACTGACACTCGTGTATGTTATTTACACGTGGTGACATTTCTATGCTTGGCTTTAGGTTGTTAAAACTTGAAGAAAAATACTTACACAGTCTTTGCGCTATTGGAGCTTTGAGTTGCATCAAATGTAACGAAGCCGTCGGTATGGTAGCAGGTGCAATGTAAACTTATGAAGTTGTACGTAGTACAGTTCTCTTTCCAGTGTTATGCGATTAGTCAGGAGCTTTACCAAGAAGTTCTGAGACCGACCTGCAACGCCCAGGACTTCAAAGAATGACGTAAACAATATCGTCCTATTGTACATAAAAGGCTACTCCGTATGGAACGCCATAGCTATCTTATGTCGTCCATTTTATTTGTACTATGTGCTTTCTTTATTATATCATGTGCATTCATCATTATATTATGTAGATACGTTATTACATTATGTCGATACTTCATTACTTCATTAAATTTTGTAAATACTTTTTTATATTATGTAGACTGTTTATTACATTATGTAGATACGTCATTATATTGTGTAGATACGTTATTACATTATAATTCCAATTTCATTATCATATATGTATTTAAAGCATTTTCATTGGACAACGTCAATTTGTTAAAGACTTTTATTTTTGGATAAAACCCTGGAACCGGACTGCTTTTACGTTTCTCGCGTAAACAAAGAAGCATCGACATTTTGATGGTCGGTTTAACAATATACGAACTTAAATGACTTCCACGCTTATTTAATAATAAAATACAACAAAAACATATTTTCGATCTATTCTTAGCTGTTTTCATCGGTTTATTGTTTTATATATTTCTTTGGTTCAGCGATTTAACCGGGCGCTACAATCATTTGAGATGTATAGCATACAATTGAACACAATGCTGGTTAACCGAACGTGAATATTAGTCGTGGACAAAAATTTCGACAGACCAATTTATTCTACTGGAAAAATGAAATAAATGAAATAAAAACATGTACATGTAGTTGAAGTTCAGAAGCAGATGACCTTGAGACAATTTTCCAAATTCGGATTCTCCATCAATAAGCGTGGCTTTATATGACCTTCGTAAATATTTACACATTTTTTTTTTTTTTTTTTTTTTACATTCACTTGAGGAGTCTCAAATTAAATATATTCATAAGGATTGGTATTATAAGGATTAAATTCATTTTTCTGTTTTGTATGCATGTGTACAGAATGTCAAATCACGCACAAATCTAACATAAATTCCTTCGGACTTTATTTGATTTGTGCGTGATTCGACATTCTTTACATATGATTAAAAACCAGAAAAAAATGAATTTAATCCTATAATGTAGACTGTTTATTACATTATGTAGATACTTTATTATATTCTGCAGTTTCTTCATTACATTATGTATATACTTTGTTATATTCTGTAGATACTTCATTACATTATGATATATATTTAGATATGTTTCCGACTGTTCTGATTGGGCCCGGTTGTATCATTAAGTAGCTTATACAAATGAATGATTTGTGAAACTCATGAACTTATGAGTATAAAACGATTTTGTTTGACATTAAAGCTCTACAAAGAGTATTAGGTAGAGTATCTCACCTTGCAAGAGTTTCAAGGGCCGTTCACACCACCAGCCGTTTAAATCAAGGTAATGCTTACGTTATACAAACTTTCATATTTAGCATAATTGTATCGAACCAGCTTGTTTTATAATTAAATATTTTGTTTATATTATGCTGATTATGATTTTTTCTTACATATTTTATTCACGTACATTGTTTGCCTGTGGTTGAATAAATACCATTTTCTCGGTCTTATCATTTTATTCCCTATAAACTAAGTATACTTAGATTTTGTCCTACTTTTTCAGGCAATCGCTCATATTTTTTGAAATTAGACCATTCCATTTTACATAGATTGTCATGACCGTCAGCAGATCCTGATTTACTTTCTCAGCCAATGAAATCGCTCCTGGCACGAGAATGTAGGTCAACACCTAAGCCAGCTAGAAGTTTCATGGACTATTATGACTTCTAACTTACATACTTATTTTAACGAAACGTCAAATTGTAGCTGGTCAATTGATTACATGTTATCCCAGAAAGGTCACTTCGTAGCAATGTTGATTATTTCATTGCAATTCAACATCATATCTGATATGAGATTTTAAAGAAAAGATATCAATATGTGTAATGTTAAAACACACTATTTTGAAATAATAATATTTCATATAGATCTAAATGTCATATGTTTAATCTTATACTATAGGCCTAGTACAAAGACTACAAAACAATGGCAATATTGTCATGGCGGAAGGATATTTATGGGAGTTGGATCGTCGTGGATTTACACAACTTGGACAGTTTCTTCCCGAAGTAGTTCTTGAGAGACCATCAGCCGTCAAAAATTTACACGAGGAGTTCGCTCTAGCAGGAAGTGACGTCATTCAAGCTTACACAGTAAGAAAATAAACACAAACAAGTATTCATTGTAATACAATGGAGGGAAGCACTACTATTTCGTGCTATTAAATCATAAATCTAGGTAACTGGCCAAACTGTCAGTCAAAATATCGATGTTATTATTATCTAGTTCCATTATTTTGTTTCATATGATACAGGTTAGCCATGTTGCAATCATGAAATATACATTACGGTATAATTAAAGTATTTACTCGGAATCGTTTGGTCCAGTGGTCAAACATTGGGACCAGGATATTCGATCTTAAGCAACTGCCATGTAGTGTCCTTAAGTAAAATACACATGTTTAGTACTAGTTCTACAACGACCACGTGAAGTGTCCTTAAGTAAAATTCACATGTTTAGAACTAGTTCTACAACGGCCATGTGTAGTGTCCTAAGTAAAATACACATGTTTAGTACTAGTTCTACAACGACCACGTGAAGTGTCCTTAAGTAAAATACACATGTTTAGTACTAGTTCTACAACGGCCACGTGTAGTGTCCTTAAGTAAAATACACATGTTTAGTACTAGTTCTACAACGGCCTCGTGTAGTGTCCTTAAGTAAAATACACATGTTTAGTACTAGTTCTACAACGGCCACGTGTAGTGTCCTTAAGTAAAATACACATGTTTAGTACTAGTTCTACAACGACCACGTGAAGTGTCCTTAAGTAAAATACACATGTTTAGTATTAGTTCTACAACGACCACGTGAAGTGTCCTTAAGTAAAATACACATGTTTAGTACTAGTTCTACAACGGCCACGTGTAGTGTCCTTAAGTAAAATACACATGCTAAAGGGATTATGTTGGCAAGTAACATAAACACGCCTTTAATCCAGATTTTTCCTGTATGCAGTGTGCACAAAATAAGGCTGATGTATTGTCGTAAAGGCTTTATTTACTTGAAAGTTAAAATATTAACAGTAACTGAATATTTGCCAAAACTTTAATACGTCCCGCAATAGAGTATTGCGCAATGTTTACATTGAATTCCGTAAACTTCCCGAACAAAGCCTCGAAAACAAGACTGGGAACGAGTCTTCGACGTGGCTTCAGAAACCCGACGTTTGTAATAAAGAGGTTATAAAATTAAACACTTAAGACGCGTATATTACTAAGTTATAAGTGTATTTTCATACTGGGTGTGTGTATTTAGGACAGGGAATTGACTGTAATATGCCAATATGAACCCTTTAAGTACTAGTTGTGCAACGGCCATGTGTAGTGTCCTTAAGTAAAATACACATGTTAAGTACTAGTTCTTCAACGGCCACGTGTAGTGTCCTTAAGTAAAACAAACATGTTTAGTACTAGTTCTAAAACAGCCATGTGTAGTGTCCTTAAGTAAAATACACATGTTTAGAACTAGTTCTTCAACGGCCTCGTGTAGTGTCCTTAAGTAAAATACACATGTTTAGTACTAGTTCTACAATGGCCATGTGTAGTGTCCTTAAGTAAAATACACATGTTTAGTACTAGTTCTACAACGACCACGTGAAGTGTCCTTAAGTAAAATACAAATGTTTAGTACTAGTTCTACAACGGCCACGTGTAGTGTCCTTAAGAAAAATACACATGTTAAGTACTAGTTCTACAACAGCCATGTGTAGTTTCCTTCAGAAAAATACACATGTTTAGAACTAGTTCTACAACGGTCATGTGAAGTGTTCTAAGTAAAATACACATTTTTAGTACTAGTTCTACAATGGCCATGTGTAGTGATACACATGTTTAGTACTAGTTCTACAACGGCCATGTGTAGTAATGCACATGTTTAGTATTAGTTCTACAACGGCCATGTGTAGTGATACACACGTTTATATTAGTTCTACAACGGCCATGTGTAGAGTCCTTGAGCAAGATAAACATGTTTAGTACTAGTTCTACAACGGCCATGTGTAGTGATGCACATGTTTAGTACTAGTTCTATAACGGCCATGTGTAGTGATACACACGTTTATACTAGTTCTACAACGGCCATGTGTAGTGTCCTTGAGCAATATAAACATGTTAAGTACTAGTTCTACAACGGCTATGTGTAGTGTCCTTGAGCAATATAAACATGTTAAGTACTAGTTCTACAACGGCTATGTGTAGTGTCCTTGAGCAATATAAACATGTTAAGTACTAGTTCTACAACGGCTATGTGTAGTGTCCTTGAGCAATATAAACATGTTTAGTACTAGTTGTACAACGACCATGTGTAGTGATACACATGTTAAGTATTAGTTCTTCAACGACCATGTGTATTGTCCTTAAGCAATATAAACATGTTAAGTACTAGTTCTGCAACGGCTATGTGTAGTGTCCTTGAGCAATATCAACATGTTTAGTACTAGTTCTACAACGGCTATGTGTAGTGTCCTTGAGCAATATAAACATGTTCAGTACTAGTTCTACAACGATCATGTGTAGTGATACACATGTCAAGTATTAGTTCTACAACGGCCATGTGTATTGTCCTTGAGCAATAAAACATGTTAAGTACTAGTTCTACAACAGCCATATGTAGTGTCCTTGAGCAAGATAAACATGTTAAGTACTAGTTCTACAACGACCATGTGTAGTGATACACATTTTAAGTATTAGTTCTACAACGGCCATCTGTATTGTCCTTGAGCAATATAAATATGTTAAGTATTAGTACTACAACGGCCATGTGTATTTTCCTTGAGCAATATAAACATGTTAAGTACTAGTTCTACAACGGTTATGTGTAGTGTTCTTGAACAATATACACATGTTAAGTATTAGTTTTAAAACGACCATGTGTAGTGTCCTTGAGCAAGATAAACATGTTTAGTACTAGTTCTACAACGACCATGTGTAGTGATACACATGTTTATACTAGTTCTACAACGGCCATGTGTATTGTCTTTGAGCAATATCAACATGTTTATACTAGTTCTCCAACGGCAATGTGTAGTGTCCTTGAGCAATATAAACATGTTAAGTACTAGTTCTACAACGGCCATGTGTAGTGTCCTTGAGCAATATAAACATGTTTATACTAGTTCTACAACGACCATGTGTAGTGATACACATGTTAAGTATTAGTTCTACAACGGCCATGTGTATTGTCTTTGAGCAATATAAACATGTTAAGTACTAGTTCTACAACGGCTATGTGTAGTGCCCTTCAGCAATATACACATGTTTATACTAGTTCTACAACGACCATGTGTAGTGATACACATGTTTAGTACTAGTTCTACAATGGCAATGTGTAGTGTCCTTGAGCAATATAAACATGTTTAGTACTAATTCTACAACGACCTTGTGTAGTGACACACATGTTAATTACTAGTTCTACAACAGCCATATGTAGTGTCCTTGAGCAAGATAAAGATGTTTAGTACTAGTTCTACCTCGACCTTGTGTAGTGACACATATGTTAATTACTATTTCTACAGCAGCTATGTGTAGTGTCCTTGAGCAATATAAACATGTTTAGTACTAGTTCTACAACGACCATGTGTAGTGACACACATGTTTAGTACTAGTTCTACAACGGCCATGTGTAGTGTCCTTGAGCAAGATAAACATGTTTAGTACTAGTTTTACAAAGGCCATATGTAGTGATACATATGTTAAGTACTAGTTCTACAACGGCCATATGTAGTGTCCTTGAGCAATATAAACATGTTTAGTACTAGTTCTACAACGACCATGTGTAGTGATACACATGTTAAGTACTAGTTCTACAACGGCTATGTGTAGTGTCCTTGATCAACATAAACATGCTTAGTACTAGTTCTACATCGACCATGTGTAGTGACACACATGTTTAGTACTAGTTCTACAACGGTCATGTGTAGTGACACACATGTTTAGTACTAGTTCTACAACGGCCATGTGTAGTGATACATATGTTAAGTACTAGTTCGACAACGGCCATATGTAGTGTCCTTGAGCAAGATAAACATGTTAAGTGCTAGTTCTACAACGACCATGTGTAGTGATACACATGTTAAGTACTAGTTCTACAACGGCTATGTGTAGTGTCCTTGACCAACATAAACATGCTTAGTACTAGTTCTACATCGACCATGTGTAGTGACATACATGTTTAGTACTAGTTCTACAACGGTCATGTGTAGTGTCCTTGAGCAAGATAAACATGTTAAGTGCTAGTTCTACAACGACCATGTGTAGTGATACACATGTTAAGTACTAGTTCTACAACGGCTATGTGTAGTTCTTTGACCAACATAAACATGCTTAGCACTAGTTCTACATCGACCATGTGTTGTGATACACATGTTAAGTACTAGTTCTACTACGGCCATGTGTAGTGTCCTTGAGCAAGATAAACATGTTTAGTACTAGTTCTACTACGGTTGTCCTTGAGCAATATAAACATGTTTAGTACTATTTCTATAACGACCATTTGTAGTGACACACATGTTAATTACTAGTTCTACAGCAGCTATGTGTAGTGTCCTTGAGCAAGATAAACATGTTAAGTACTAGTTCTACAACGACAGTGTGTAGTGAAACACATGTTTAGTACTAGTTCTACAACGGCTATGTGTAGTGTCCTTGAGCAAGATAAACATCTTTAGTACTAGTTCTACATCGACCATGTGTTGTGATACACATGTTTAGTACTAGTTCTACTACGGCTATGTGTAGTGTCCTTGAGCAATATAAACATGTTTAGTACTAGTTCTACAACGACCTTGTGTAGTGATACACATGTTAAGTACTAGTTCTACAACGGCTATGTGTAGTGTCCTTGACCAACATAAACATGCTTAGTACTAGTTCTACATCGACCATGTGTAGTGACACACATGTTTAGTACTAGTTCTACAACGGTCATGTGTAGTGTCGTTGAGCAAGATAAACATGTTTAGTACTAGTTGTACAACGGCCATGTGTAGTGATACATATGTTAAGTACTAGTTCTACAACGGCCATATATAGTGTCCTTGAGCAAGATAAACATGTTAAGTGCTAGTTCTACAACGACCATGTGTAGTGATACACATGTTAAGTACTAGTTCTACAACGGCTATGTGTAGTTCTTTGACCATCATAAACATGCTTAGCACTAGTTCTACATCGACCATGTGTTGTGATACACATGTTTAGTTCTAGTTCTACTACGGCCATGTGTAGTGTCCTTGAGCAAGATAAACATGGTTAGTACTAGTTCTACTACAGTTGTCCTTGAGCAATATAAACATGTTTAGTACTAGTTCTATAACGACCATGTGTAGTGACACACATGTTAATTACTAGTTCTACAGCAGCTATGTGTAGTGTCCTTGAGCAAGATAAACATGTTAAGTACTAGTTCTACAACGACAGTGTGTAGTGAAACACATGTTTAGTACTAGTTCTACTACGGCTATGTGTAGTGTCCTTGAGCAATATAAACATGTTTAGTACTAGTTCTACAACGACCATGTGTAGTGACACACATGTTAAGTACTAGTTCTACAGCAGCTATGTGTAGTGTCCTTGAGCAAGATAAACATGTTAATTGCTAGTTCTACAACGACCATGTGTAGTGATGCACATGTTTAGTACTAGTTCTACAACGGCTATGTGTAGTGTCCTTGACCAACATAAACATGCTTAGTACTAGTTCTACATCGACCATGTGTTGTGATACACATGTTTAGTACTAGTTCTACTACGGCCATGTGTAGTGATTCACATGTTTAGTACTAGTTCTACAGCAGCTATGTGTAGTATCCTTGAGCAATATAAACATGTTTAGTACTAGTTCTACTACGGCCATGTGTAGTGTCCTTGAGCAAGATACACATGTTTAGTACTAGTTCTACAACGGCCATATGTAGTGTCCTTGAGCAAGATAAACATGTTTAGTACTAGTTCTATAACGACCATGTGTAGTGACACACATGTTAATTACTAGTTCTACAGCAGCTATGTGTAGTGTCCTTGAGCAAGATAAACATGTTAAGTACTAGTTCTACAACGACAGTGTGTAGTGATACACATGTTTAGTACTAGTTCTACAACGGCCATGTGTAGTGTCCTTGAGCAATATAAACATGTTTAGTGCTAGTTCTATAACGACCATGTGTAGTGATACACATGTTAAGTACTAGTTCTACAACGGCCATGTGTAGTGTTCTTTAGCAACATAAACATGTTTATTACAAGTTCTACGCAGTAAACCTTTGTGAGTGACTTATCTTATTGTTAAGACTATTGTATCAAGCACACGCTATCGCGATATAACGTCAACATTGTTGAAAAGCGACAATAAACACCATACAAAAACAATAATTATCTGATTAGAGAAGGTATATGACTTATGAACAAAATTCACCAAACAACTTACAAATTAAAATCGTTTACTCGTGTATTTTGTTGTTCTTTTCGATGGTCTATTATAGATTAATATTCATTAGCATTTGTGACATGTGTGAATCTTATGTCAATGTTATCAGTTTGGCATTGTTTATGCTGGTGCTGGGTGGGCTTGATGGGTCTTCTATATTTCATTATCCATCCTGACATAAACATGTTCAGTAAAACGAGGTCTAGCAATGTGGCATAGTTTTGTTAATGTTTTCGATCTATTTGAATAAAATCATTGCCCTGAATAGTCGAAAATAGAATATAATTGAATAATATATAAATCGTCACCGCTTACTTTTAATTTAATTTTTTTCAGAGATTAAAAAAGGGAAATAAATGATTTTTTACGCAAAACAAGATCATTTCGTTATTAATAAAATGTCAAAACATAACAAAAGTTCATTTATAACGGTTTGACTTATTTGATCTTTAATGTGACTACCAAAATACTCCATTTTCACAGTCAATCACGCGTGTGGTCACCACGGACTAGTATGCATTGCACGCAGTTCATTGCATGAATCGTCAATCAGCCTACCCATATGTTAGTTGTTGCTGGGTAACTTGTTTTGTGCTATGTTATACTGAACATGCGTTGTTCCAGGAATGCAACATTTATTTTACCAGGAATGCAACATTTATTTTACATGCAATTGATGGGAGAGGGCGGTTCGCACGGTTTGCAATATTTGAGCGTTGCCTGCGTGCACGGACTCACACTCCGAATAAAATGGTGACAAGGGATACACAGTTGATAATTGAGCATAAATATTAAAATGAAATTGGATATGCAAGTAACAGGTATTTAAGAATACCACTTGACTGACTATCTTGTAGCAGGAATGAATTTTTAGTAAATTATAAAAATAGAGTTCTGCTTCCACCTCACTTCTCTACGTGCTAAGTCTCTCTTTCTCTCTCTCTCTCTCTCTCTTTCTCTCTCTCTATCTCTCTCAAATCGTAATTTGAAATAGTATCAAAATATACTTACTGAAATACATTTAGTTATACTACATAAAAAATCATAATCCTCCATTTTGTTCTGTTACTTTCTATATTCCCGCATGTAAAATGTAAGGCCGAATCTTGGGAAGACTGTGATTTACAATATTACAATAATGTAGTTATCCTGAAGTATATATTGTCTGCAAAGCGTGTATCGTTCCGGCTAAGAATAGAATCACTGTCGATCTCTGCAGAGGGGTAGGAATCCTCCGAAAAGGTGTCATGTTCATTTTATCATTTTTTGTCATGTACACTATTGTGGTTAAATTATCAATCCCTGTGTGGTTTCAGGGAGCCATATGAGTATGGCAAGAATAAGATCACTGTGGCTTATCAATGTCGTAGGAAGCGACAATTTGAGTAATACGATAGAATTTGCTGAAACTCTGCAGTTCTGCAGGTATCAAGGTTCTAGGTTAATTCTGCATATTCATTTGTTGGTGTATTTTTTTATTCTGTATGTTAAATTGTTGTTTTGTAAAAAGAAAAAAGCCTGTGGCAGTGATCTTATTTATTACGAAAATATGATATACGGTGGTCCGCTATTACTTTCCGTAATTACAAAATTATTTCACAATATGTCTTTACTAGCACATGTACCTGTTGAAATGAAAAAGGGTATTATAACGACCCTTTATAAAGGCAACAATAAAAACAAAACGGACCCAAATAGTTACAGGGCCATATCACTTTGTTCTACTATTTTAAAATTGTACGAAAAGATTTTACTAAAAATGTTAGAGCAATCTGGTACACTCAGGTTAAACACATTGCAAGGCGGTTTTCAAAGAAATATTAATTGTAAAATGACGTCTTTTCTATTACGAGAAAGTATCTTTTTTGCAAAAGAAAACAACTCTAAACTTTTTACATGCTTCCTCGACGTGAGACAAGCATTTGACCACGTATCTCATAGCATATTGATGCTTAAATTATATAAAACAGGTGTCAACAAATCTATTTTTAAAATTATACAAAACATGTTTGAAAATATTTTTAGCTGCGTTTGGTCACAAGGCCAATCTTCGGATTGGTTCCCAATTTTACAGGGAACAAGGCAAGGCCAAGTAATGAGCCCGTACTTCTATCTACTCTTCGTAAATGATCTAATGAATAAGTTAGATCAATCCTATTACGGTCTGAAAATAAATGATACGGGTTACTGTTGTCCAACTTCTGCAGACGATATGGTGCTCAGTTCATTGACTAAGAACGGATTAGAAAAACTTATGACCATATGTCATAATAACTCTATCCGAGAACGATATACTTATAATGCAAATAAATGTAATGTCATTGTTTTTAATGAATGCAGTTCTGTATCACAAAATAACTCAAGGCAATGGCGTTGAGGCCAAAGTACTGTCATTGAAACCGATACATATGTTCATCTAGGCATTTCATGTAGTAAAGACATGTGTCTGAATGAAAACATTAAAGACGCGTGCACTAAACTACGTAAAACATATTTTGGATTAGCCGACTGTGGCGTCCATCAAAATGGTTTACACCCAATTACAGTAAAACATTTATATCAAACTGTTGTCCTCTCGCGAGCTTTATACGGCTGCGAACTATGGAACGCCATTACGGACACGCAACTCAAATCGCTAGAACGAGTACATGTTCAATGTATTAAACATATGCAGTCTTTACCAAAACAAACTCGTAGTGACGTAGCGCTGGCTTTAATTGGCCTGACACAAATCGAGCATGAAATTGATAAGCGAAAGCTCTTGATGTTTGGACAATTATGTAGTATTAATAAACGCTTCAGGATAAACACACTTTTTGATATTAGGCTCATACAATTCTTGTCTTATCCACGTAAAACGCAGGGTTTTATACCAGATATCTACCGTATTCTAGGCAAATACAAATTGACCGATGTTCTTACGAAATACATTTCCACTGCATTCTTCCCTACGTTAAGACAATGGAAAAAGAGACTTAAATTAAGTATACATAAATCAGCCGAATTTGACTTTAGAACAAGACTGGTTCAAGACGACAGTCTCAATAGTTTTCTCAATATACAAAGAGAAATCGTACCAAACAGTATTTGGTATTTCTCTCAAATATATTGCGATTCTCTACCATACTGTAGAACTGTTACTTTTATAATTGGTAAATTATTTGCCCGCAAATATCAAACTGTTTGTCCGCAGTGCAGTCTCATTACAGAAACTGTAGCTGAACATTTAATTTTGTTCTGCTCGTCAAATAATTCCCTCCGACATACTTTATTATGTAATATACACAAAGTATGTTGATCAGATATGTACGATAAGCTTTGTAACATGGACGCCTTTAATCAAATTATAGAACTAGTTTCCGGTTATCCTTCTTTAAACATGACAGATAAACAAACGGTTGCTATTTCAAAAATTACATTTAGACATTTACATCATATGACTAAAGCATTAAGATATACGTTTATGTAGATAATACACACAATACTTCATCTTTTGTGTGTTGTCACTTTGTTGCTGAGCTCGTCGTTATCTCGTATTGACAACGAAAATAACAATACACAATAATATTTTAATTTTAAATATTATATTATATATTTATTGTTTGTATTAAAAAAAAAAAAAAAAAAAAAAAAAAAAAAAAATAATGTCTTCAAATAATGCGTTCCTTTCATTTAACTTTTAAGGTACGAATACAATTATGTTTTTGAAAGATATTATTTGGAACTAATACCACTTTTAGCACCCATAAAGTGTATGTATGCTCTTGTGTTTCGTTTCGGCAAGTCATATCAGTCATTATATGCAATATTCTTCTAAAAGTGTCAATATATTTTGAAATTTGAATGGACCTATCATTTATTTATTTTGTTTGTATATATGTAAGTTGTTTGAACTATCGAAGTAATATGTTTGTTTGTATTGTATATATATGATTGTCATTTAATTGTCTATATGTGTATTATGTTTTTGTATATTTATTGTACTCCCATTTGCTGTTTAAATGTTTATACTCTTCTGTATATTTGTACTATGGAGGAAATAAAGAATCAATCAATCAATCAATCAAGCATAAATATTAAAATGAAATTGGATATGCAAGTAACAGGTATTTAAGAATACCACTTGACTGACTATCTTGTAGCAGGAATGACTTTAGTAAATTATAAAAATAGAGTTCTGCTTCCACCTTACTTCTCTACGTGCTAAGTCTCTCTCTCTCTCTCTCTCTCTCTCTCTCTCTCTCTCTCTCTCAAATCGTAATTTGAAATAGTATCAAAATGTACTTACTGAAATACATTTAGTTATACTACATAAAAAATCATAATCCTCCATTTTGTTCTGTTACTTTCTATATTCCCGCATGTAAAATGTAAGGCCGAATCTTGGGAAGACTGTGATTTACAATATTACAATAATGTAGTTATCCTGAAGTATATATTGTCTGCAAAGCGTGTATCGTTCCGGCTAAGAATAGAATCACTGTCGATCTCTGCAGAGGGGTAGGAATCCTCCGAAAAGGTGTCATGTTCATTTTATCATTTTTGTCATGTACACTATTGTGGTTAAATTATCAATCCCTGTGTGGTTTCAGGGAGCCATATGAGTATGGCAAAAATAGGATCACTGTGGCTTATCAATGTCGTAGGAAGCGACAATTTGAGTAATACGATAGAATTTGCTGAAACTCTGCAGTTCTGCAGGTATCAAGGTTCTAGGTTAATTCTGCATATTCATTTGTTGGTGTATTTTTTTATTCTGTATGTTAAATTGTTGTTTTCTTTGTACAGGTAGAGTGAACCTGGAATCTTCCTTCCTGTTGGCGTCGAATAACCTATAATGTGTTGGTACGCCGTAAAACTTCATTCATTCATTCATTCATTCATTCATTCATTCATTCTGTTGTCTGCAAATAATATAATTTCAATCCGCTGTTACAGAGCATCCGTTATACGATATATTTAAACAAATTTCAGTACTATGCTAACAGAGAGATGATGAAACTTCACGGACGTGAAAATGATCTCATTAAATTAAATCGGGATGCTCTGCGCATGGCTAGAGAAGTTGCAGACGAGTTCGGCAAGCTTATGGCGGGAGGACTCTCCAATACACCCATGTACAAACCGGATAGTCTTGAAAGCCACGAGAGTATCTTAACTATGTTTAAGGTGGTATATATTACACTGTATGGTTTCTTTTCATTACTTTCTGGTCCTGCAACAAAAATAGTCAGATCTATAAAGCGAGTAATTGCAGGAATTACAATATCCGCAAAAAATCACAATAATATGTTCATATCCAATTACGGTCATGACGTATGCCCTAGTCTTAATTGAATTAAATAACGATTGTAGTAGGAGTAAGGCTGGAAAGGTTAAATGAAATTATTTGCTATAAATGGAAAAACAGACATACTTTCTGAAAGAGAAAATCCAATTAGAATACCATGTAGCGTACACATTTCTTGTTGATAAAATTTGTCGTTTTTCTATTGAATTACATTAAAACTATAGGCGGAGTTAGCACAACAAGGTTAAACTGCACTAAGAGTAATTCACGGAAAATAATTACAATCAATGCAGCATTATTTGATTAGAATGTCGATACAAAGTAATAATGTATAAATGTGTAAAACAAATTATCAATGTAACTTCTATTGTGATTTGAACATGATGCTTCATCCTTAAGTAAACACAGAGGCCGACTGACAGTATTTATACATAAGTAATGGGTCTCTATAGCATATAACTATGCTTCATATTTCGTCAGATCCGTGGCCGAGTGGTCTCACGGCGCCGTCTCAAGACCACTTACCTCTTACCGCTATGGCCGATGTTCGAGTACCACTCGCTCCAAAAACTATGTGTACGAACGTTAGCAAGTTAGTTGCGGAAGGACGGAGGTTCTAATCAGACACAGTCTGAGGTCTTCTCCACCAATAAAACTGGATATAAACCTGAAATATGTTGAAAATGTCGTTAAATCTTATTAAAAAACACAAAAATCAACAACAAACAAATTTAAGCAAGTAGTGTCAAAAGCAACGATAGTTTTGCTATCTCAGGGAGTTTAACCAGCACTTGTATTATAACGTACGTCCCACACAATTATTCAAGTGTTTGCAAGGAGTAAGGTACACTTTATTACGATGCAATCACAATATATCATATAACAACGAAACGTCATGATGCAGAATTTAGCATGGAATGTAAACAAATTACACGTCTTGTTATGTATCATTCAGGAACAAGTAGAATGGGCAGTTGAAGGAGGTGCAGATTACATGGTTGGAGAAACATTTGACAGTTTTGGAGAGGCATTGTTGGCGCTGAAGGCAATCAAGGCTTTTGGTGAAGTTTTCTGTGTTATTCATCTGTATCATTTCAACAATAACGTTTCAATTTTGTTTTTAAATTAAACAACTTGCTTTCAATAAGGTTTAATGACGTTTATAACACATTGAATGTTATGTATGGCCAATTTCATTAGTGATGGAAGATGTGGGAATGAAACTGAGAGCTACAGTCTTTCCGTGAGTAAAATAATTTCACACAAACTAAGCAGAATTAAGAAGTTATATTTTTAATAGAGAACTTGATATTTGAATGACAAAGCTAACCCATTAGTATAAACGCTATAAACACACATTTAGAATAATCAAGTGCAACGCCAAAGTGACAGCAGCGGTTACTGTCTTGAAACGGTAAGAAGCAATGCTAGTAAATAAAACAACACTTGTAAGGATAGAACGGGGTCAAAATAAGAAACCGGTAGACTAGTTATATTGATTACGAGTGATAATTGAAATTGCAACATCCGTCACACCCTCTAAATACATTTGAAAGCATTCATTTCCGACAATACTTTGCGTATTACGGGAATTCTGATTACCGTCACGTTAAACTATGTAACTCCAGGGATATGAGCGAGGTGGGTGTATCTTTTTGCCAGGTTTGTTGCGGACTAATACAAGACGGTGTTTGCATTGTACGTACACATTGTTATAATTGTTAACGTGATAACAACTATATTGTCTACGAATTCTTCAACTCATGATGGTTATATGTATTAATTATTACATACAGTAGAACTTCGATGGCACGAAACCGACAAGATTGGACACAATAGTTCGAGTTAAGGGTTGTTCGAGCCAAGTATTGTTCAACGTCATACCATACATATACATGTATATACATCGAAATAGGAATTCAGCAGGGACAAGTTAAATCTTTTAAGATATATGTGGTGTTCCCGCTATCCGTGTTCGAGCCAACGAAAATGTACTTTATGTCGTTTATGTTAATGTTTGTTATATTTACTTATCACAGATATTCCAGCAGTTATAACATTAACAGCATACTTCCCAGACAGAACAACTGATGATATACCGATTCCGGAAGCTTGCAAACGTCTCGAAGATGAAGGTGCAGCCGTTGTTGGATTGAACTGCGGCCGGGGATCAGATGTCATGTTGCCGCTTATAAAAGAAATAAGAAAAGCATGTAAGGTATGTTTGCTGTCTTAGATAATTGTTTCTGTTACTGACAGCATGTATGGTATGTTCGCTGTCTTGGATAATTGTTTTTGTTACTGACAGCATGTAAGGTATGTTCGCTGTCTTAGATACTTGGTTTGTTACTGACAGCATGTAAGGTATGTTCGCTGTCTTGGGTTATTGTTTCTGTTGCTGACAGCATGTAAGGTATGTTCGCTGTCTTGGATTATTGTTACTGTTACTGACAGCATGTAAGGTATATTCGCTGTCGTAGATACTTGGTTTGTTACTGACAGCCTGTAAGGTATGTTCGCTGTCTTAGATACTTGTTTTGTTACTGACTGCACGTAAGGTATGTTCGCTGTCTTAGATAATTGTTTTGTTACTGACTGCACGTAAGGTCTGTTCGCTGTCTTAGATACTTGTTTTGTTACTGACTGCACGTAAGGTATGTTTGCTGTCTTAGATACTTGTTTTGTTACTGACTGCACGTAAGGTATGTTCGCTGTCTTAGATACTTGTTTTGTTACTGACTGCACGTAAGGTATGTTTGCTGTCTTAGATACTTGTTTTGTTACTGACTGCACGTAAGGTATGTTCGCTGTCTTAAATACTTGTTTTGTTACTGACAGCACGTAAAGTTTGTTCGCTGTCTAAGAAACTTGTTTTGTTACTGCTGTGTTGGATTATTGTTTCTGTTAATGACAGCATGTAAGATATGTTCGCTGTCTTGCATTATTGTTTCTGTTAATGACCTCATGTTACGTATGTTCGCTGTCTTGGATTATTGTTTCTGGATAAATTAGTGTTTGGTTTTTGAGCCATATTAAAGTGTTCCACGTTAAAAAAATACTTAACAACAACAATACGGAGTATTATATCTTGTATATTATCGGTGTTAATCAGTGTTGAAATTAAATATTCAGGGTCCAATAGCAGCGTTACCCGTCTGTTATAGAACTACTGGGAAAGAAAAAACGATGATGTCATTAACAGACCCAAAAACTGGTAAGTAAATGGAGTCTGTCAGGTGATTGTTTCACAGTATGGTTTTGTCCCAGATTAGTGTATTGTAAATAACTGTTCTTTATTGACTGGACATATTGTATATTACACTTGAAATATAAAATAACGCATGATACATTTGATAATATCAATAAATAAAATAGAGATAGCAAAAAGTATGCATTTCCGTAAAATAGAATGAGTCTTGCAATTAATGGTGTGATTCATTTCCAGAAAGTATTATACTAATGTTTTTTTTTCACGTATAAACTGTCATCACAGTATTACATGTGGAATATAGGTTTTGCATTTTATTGATATGACTGACTGGTAATGAAATGTACCGCATATGCGTGTTACGAACCAGTCCTATTGGAGGTCCATGTATACATGGATGGCATAGTAAATTAACATATAATCTGCATAAGTCACATATTTGTGCAGCACAGTTGCTATGTTACTGATACATAATAATATTTATTTGCTAAAACTCACTCTTAATCCTCATTTAGCAATACGTTGTGTTTATACGCTCGTACTTGATAAAACATTGATTAAAACTATGGCATTGTTGAAAGGAAATTTGACGTAACAGTGACGTACAAATGGCGTACTAATGGCCTACTAATGGTAAATGATTTCATAATCTAATACAGGAAAGGAGGCGTACCCAGACAACCTGGATTGCGTCAGATGTAACAAAAGTGACATTCGTCGATTTGCTCAAGAAGCAAAAGAGGCGGGAGTCCAGTACGTCGGTCTTTGTTGCGGCAATACACCAAGTCTCACAAGGGAAGTCGCTGAAATTTACGGTCGTAATCCGCCGTCTTCAAAATACGCTGCCGATACCTCTAAAGGGTTTATATTCGGTGACAATGCTGGGAAATATGGAAAGGAAATGGCAAAGTTGGCAAAATATATGACTGGAAAATGATCTGGAGTTGCTTACCTTTTTTAATATGTCAAACAAAACCAATCAATATATTGCATTTATTTCAAGAAGTTTTTGTTATAATTTTGGTTGTGATCATTTCATAAAGATGATTAATTTGTGTTGACAAAATCATCTACATTGTCGATGTGTACAAAATATATCCTGGGGAAGATTATTATTAAACATTGTTAGTTTTCATGGCACAGTGTATCATCATACATATATGACATATTTGTAGCTGGTTTACACGAGAACAAGGCAAAAGACAGAAGACGTGGTACACTTTATTCCATTTCATTTCTCCTATGTTTCGATGTACTAATATGATAGAAGATAATACCCTTTAGTTACTTGCTAGTTTATTATACTTGTGAAGGTAACAATAGATATGAAGCGGGCAAGTCTCACATCAATATTACACTTTCAATATAGTTCCATTGTAATGTTAATGTACAAATGACAGCATGTCTCTTGTCCAACATAGCAAATATAGACAGAAAACTGCATATTGTCACACCGTTTTTTTAATTCCATCATTCTACCCATTCTATCATCCACCAATCTCTCAAATTTACATTCAATTTTAGAGACGAACACGCCTCCTAAATCCATTTAATCCAATGAAAAGTTACGAGTTACGCACTCGTTCGTGTTTGTGTCTATCAATCAATGTTCGTTTCTTTCATTGGCTTATCTATATAAATAAAAATTACAATTATAAAAATACACAATGACTGGTATCCATGTACGAGAACGTAGATCAGCATGTAAGCCGGTAACAAGATACATGCAATTTCCTACTGGCGTAGAAAATTCGATATAACTTCTAATCTATACATAAAATATTGTTGGTTGTTGATACGATTTATACAATAAGGTGTGGTGGTGATCCCTTTCTGTTGATGAAGGTACGATGGTCTTCCTTAGATTGTATTGTAGCCAGCTTGCATTGAGCTCGACATAGTCGTAACATTGGCGGTTAGGTGTATGATCGTGCCTCCGTGCGTGCGCGCGCTCATCCGATCTGAGCTTTAATTTTCTCACTCAATTTGAAAAAAAAACAAAGAACAATTAGTCACCATAATAGACCATTCTTAATATTATCTCATGAATATGTATATCTACACCAGAACGCGGTTAGGAGCACGTCCTATCTTACAGCAACACCAGTGTACATAGAGATTACATGGCTATCTCGGATAATAATTGAGATATAATTCTGAGTACATCTGTTAGTTTAAATTTGCTGACAGTTTAATTAATGTAAAGGTCAAAATACACTATTTAATTATTGATTTAAGTAGTTCAGAATATGAAAATTAAGTTTTTATATCATTCAGCATGTGTATTGCTATACTGGTTAAACCTTGTTTTATAATCTGATAACTGAATGTATTTACAAATTCTCAGGGGTGAGAGGGGGTGGGGAGGAAAGGGTCTGCTGTAAGTCAATTCATTCACATCTGACCTGTGTAAACATTCCTGAAGATTAAGGCTAATTAACACCTCTCTTTGAAAGTGATTTAGAAGGGATACAAACTGTCGGTATAATGTCAGGTTCCATGAATGTTTGTGCCTTACCATTTGTACTCATATAAGTGTCCATTGTCTAGAACACAACAGAACAGTTAACCATTTTATTTCTGTTCAAATCCTTCTATTCTTTTTTTTATAAAACAAAAATAATATTGGGGGAGGGGATACTAACATAATAGGGAGTGTAACAGATTACAGAGAAATAATGAAAAAACATATAAAATAAAGGCAATTCAAATTTTATTTACTCAATATACATGTTCGAACTCATCTTATTACAAGTATGTCTCAAAACAATGTCTACATTTAAATAAAACTTATAATTTACTTTACATATCAGTTGTACAAACAGAAGCAAAGTAGACCCAACTGTTTCGGAAGCTGACTATATTTCCGACTTTTTTATGTCTCTGTCATCATGTTTTCCATGTTTTCTCCATGTTCTCCAGCCTAACAATATACTTTTGACTGGATTGGATTCTTCTGGTTTACAGTGCTGGTTTTATCTTCTGGTTTACAGTGCACAATTAGAGATTAATTGTCAGAAAAGCATACACAATTGTGTGTACCTCCATATCTTCTAAACCACTTGACACAATTTGCAATAACATTGCATATATGCTAACCATAGTCAGACGAGCGTGTCACACGTAATATTCGGGTGCGTAGCTCAAATATCAAAGGTCACACTTAAGGCATTCCTTCCATAACGAAAATATAAATCCATATAATCTCAGAAACTGGGACAATTTTGAAATGTTTCAAACAAGAACAGTTTTGTTCTCCAATTCTTTTTTACCATCGTCTATTAAACTATGGAACGAATTATCACCCGAAATACGCAATTCCGAATCACTTAATATATTCAAAAATAAACTTACAAACTCGTTATTTCAAAGAACAGAGGTTACCAATATATTATTATTTTGATACCCGATCATTGTCGGTCTTACATGCACGTTTGCGTAACATGTGTAGCGAATTAAATAATGACTTATTTTTAAATCATTTACGAAATTCCTCTCTGTGTGATTGTGGAATTGAGACTGAAAATGCAACTCACTATTTCTTTAAATGCAGTAGATTCACAACTCAAAGAGTCCAACTTTTTCAATCTATAAGGAACTTTCACCCGCTTAATATAAACATTATCTTGTATGGAAACACCGAATTAAAGCAAGAACATAATGAACATTTAATTAGATGCGTTCATAAGTTTATTAAAGAGAGTGGACGCTTTCGACCACATATACCGCCTAATGATTAATGTTAAATTACAGAGCAATGTTGTTTGGTTGACATGTACATGTATATATCTTCTCTTCTATCTTTCCACTATTATCTTTTCAAATTACTGTTTATTCCTCTGCTTGATCAATGTACTAAGCATTTCGCACTTTACTTATTCTTCCATTGTTTACATGTATATTGTATACTATTCAGAGAATATGTTTGTTTTCGCTTAAGCATTGTATTTGTTTATAAAAGTATAACTTTCTAACAACATTTTAGCCATGCATTAATTTAGGTAACATTGTATTTAGGGAAGAGGTCGTAACTAACGTTGAAAAAACTTGTGACCCGACCCAATTGTATATTTATGGCAATAAAATATGTTTAAACTTAACGAAACTGGAAAAAGTCGGGTAACTTCGGATCCGTAACTTAGGATCTCCCCTGATTTTTAGTCTTGATCATTTTGGACGCTTTGTTTTCTTGGGCTTTTCTTATGAAAAGCAAGCGCGGAAAATAATTAAGACTTTAAATTTTCTACACACGATCGTTATTTTCGTTATCGTGACATTTCAAGAATAAATCGTCATGAAACGCAATGTTTCACGGTTGCATGAATTAATTAATCACTGTTTTTTTCCATGGTCATATTGTATAAAAATAAAGATTGTGGGATAATGACGATTGCCTGATTTTGATAACCGTAATCTGGGTTATTTCGGTGGTTATTTCTATGTTAATTGACAAAATACTGACAAATTTGTTGGTGTTTTTTTAGACTTTAAGAAGAAAGTCTATACAATTAATATAGTAAGAAAGATAATTTGCTTGATCTGCTGCAGATCTACCTAGTATTTGATATCAGGTTTGATATCAAGGCTAACTAATTGTAACATGAAACCCTTTGAAATAGTCAAAATTGGCAGAAAGCCGAAATTGTGTAGGGGTACAATATTTTATTCTTTTCAAGTTTTAGAAAGTGAAAGTTTGATATATTAGTATTTTTACATTGTCAACTGATGTATTAAGAAAGATGATATACTTTTTCTATAGTATATTTTATAATTTAATGTCGGGACAACGTATTGTAACATGTTAATATTCGAAAATTGGCAAAATTGGCAAAAGTTAAAAAGGACTTAGAGGTATTATAATCTATTTGTTTTTAATTTTAGACGGTAAAAGTTTATAATATTGGTATTTTTGCATTACCAGTTTATGTATTAACAAGTTAATGTGCTTTTTCTACTGTACATTTTATATGTTGACGTCATGATTACTTATTGCAATATGTTATATTTTAAAATGACAAGTAAAATGCCCGTTTTATAATATAAACGAATATGAAGATCTTTTTTCTGTTCCTGTAATGAACTATTCTTGCCACATATGCAATATCCAATGTTTTGTCTACTTACTAGTGTATAACAATAGATGTTTTGTAAGAACTGAACAACAAAATAACCTATTGAATATGGCAGACTTCATTCAGAATTTTGTACTTTAAACAGAGAGGGGTGTACTGATAAAAAACACCAAAACTGAAGAAAAAAACATACCTTTAAAGTTCCTAAAAAATTGGGTTTGAATCCAGAATTTAATGTGAAAAATGAAAGTAAATTTTTTTTGTAGTTTTTTAACATTGAGTATTATGGATGGAATACCTAAAATGGTAAAGATCAGAAATACGTACACAATTGTGTGTGTTCCTGCCATATATTGTAAACCACTTAACACATTTTAAAATAACATGGCACAAAATTTATGTTCACCATAATGAGACAATTTGTCTTGGCAAACCCCAGGTGCGTAGCAAAAATATGACCAGTCACATTTAGAGGCTCAATGTCAGAAGTATGTACAAAATTTCGTGTCAGTCCACTATTTCGGAATATGCCATAAAGGTAATCATAGTAATATCCAATGCACTAACATCAAATGATAACACATTTTGTATTACAGTTAAGTAATCTATTATATACTACTGGCAATTTAAACCTTATATCATTTTCAAAGAAAGATAAAATGGTGTTTAATGCCCCGGTCACACATTCGCTGATCGTCTCGCCGGATCCACTATGGATGGCAATTCACGGATGACCCCGAAATAGTCTATATCCGTGGTCCGCTACAGATGCACAACGATTTGACTACGGGTTTTGACGGATCAACCAAGGATAATGCAGGATAGGGGCTAGTTGACAACAGGGAGTGATACGGATTGCTACGGTTCGGTACGGTTTAGTACGGAATGACACGTGTCACGGCGTATGCACTGCGGATTGACAACGGTTCGTTACGATTTTAGTACGGATAAGCACGAATTAGAACGGTCTGGCACGGATTAATACGGATTCCCACGGAGCGCCACGGACCTGCCACGGTAAGGAATCCGTATACAAACTCCCGAGCTCGCGTGTTCATTCCACAACTTCAAAATGCCACCAAGAGATCCACGAGATGGTTCTGTTCACGAGGATATCTGACCCTCATGATGTTGCGAAGGCATACACAGGTGAGGACTATGGCACGAACTGTATCAGGGTCTTGCTGCATGACGGAGTATAAACATCGGAATCTCTTTGCAAGGAAACCAAATGCATTTTCCACAACTCCTCTTGCCCTCGAGAGGCGGTAGTTGAAGATCCTCTCGTCATTGGCAAGACCCCGTCTGGAGAAGGGCTTTGTGAGCCAAGTTTTCATGCCAAAAGCATCATCTGCATAATGATATAGCAAGACATCGGTCTGTCATCACCGGGAAGGGGGCTGCTGGTGGTATGTCGATTACACCCCTTTCAATGGCGTTTTTCAGCTCACACTGGTTCCAAAGCTGAGCATCGGAGCATCCACCTTGTGCACCAATATTCCAATAATAGGCGTCCACCGGGGCCATTAGAACTATTGAGTGATATCCTTAATAGTTGTAGTACAGGGAGTCACCGTTCTTAGGACATCGTATGGCAACATGTTTGCCATCTGGAGCACCGAGAGCATGTGGGAACTGCCATTTCACAGAAAACTGATCGGCTATTGCCTGCCACTGTTCAGACTCAGTAGGTGTGTCGATAACATCCTCAGCATATGTTGCAACAATGACCTCACATACGTCCCGAACAATGCCACATATGGTATTGTGCGCCACCTTGAAGCCATACGTCAAGGTCCGGTAGCTGTCCCCCGTAGCCTGGTATCGCAGGGTGACTGCCAGCCTCACTCCAGTGTCGATGGACTGTCTGTACCAGGTAGTGTTCTTCATAATCCTGTGACCCTCTGCTTGTAGCTGTTCTTGGATTATCTGTGGGTCTATTCTCACAAAGTTCTTGAAATCAGCTGGATTTTCCACACTCAGTTCAGCCACGAGTGCGTCATACTGGCCGTGGATAGATCTTCGGAAGAGCCAGTCCCTGGTCTACCATCTCTTCTGCCTCCGGTCACCTCTCAATCTGTCCTCAAGCAGCTCCACTATGGCCCTGGCATTTTGTGCCATATCAATGTTCAGGTCCAGCCAGTTAAGTGCCAGCCTCAGTTGTTGGTTGTTCATGTTGATTGTTGTTAGATATAGACCTCTTGGATGAGAAAACATATCAAGTAGGGTCCTAAAAACTGGAAGTATTCATAAAGAAGTCTGGTGACAGTACCTAGAATGTAATAATCCGTAGTGGACCGCAGTAAGCCGTACTATGCCGTGATGTAACGCAGTAACCCGAAGTAATCCTTTAGAAACCTTGCTAATCCCTACCTATCCCTAATAGAACGTAGTGCGATCGTGCTGATCCGTGACTAATCCTATTGTATCCTTGGCTCATCCGTGGTGTAACCGTACAAGTACGTACAAATACGTAGTTCACCGTAACTACTGTACAAGTCCTTGGCGGCTTGAGGCAGGGGATGTACTACGAATAAGTACAGTTTATTACGGACTACAACGGATAAGTACGTTCTACTACGGATCAGTAAGGATGTACTACGGACAGCTACGGACCACTATATATTGCCACGAATGATGCCGGATCATATCCGTGGCTAATCCGGCGTCCGATCCGTGAATGTGTGACCGGGTATAAACATCAAAGTGATATTGGTAATTCGTAATTATACATTACAGTAGAATACTTTTTTAAATGTTATTATCAATTTAAAAATCAAACACAAAGCTTAAAAAAAACCAGGACGACATTGACTTAATTATTTGTCTCTGACGACAGAGTTATGGTAAATAGTGAATATAGAAAAAATAAGTGATGTTTAACTGTGAAAAATAAATCTTAGATTATCACCATGGAAACAAAATTGGTTTGAAGGTGTTTCAACAGTATGACCCATAATTTCTACAATATGAGAAACACCTGTATATTTAATGGGGGGTAGGGGGATACGTCATTATTAGATAAATGACAGGAAATTGTTTTGGCGAAAGGAGAACTAAAATAAATTTGAATAAAACTACTGTCATTCTGCCAGTAGCGGATGAACGTTCTCACATGAAGGTGGGGTAGAACCAACGACAATAGCATTCATCTTAAAATAGTACAATAGTTTTTTGACCACTTAAGCCAAGAAGGACCCAATGTTAAAACTGCAATAATGCATAAATATCGTATATATAAATATATAAAATATTGAGCAAACAATGATTGATCAATATGGTGGTTGATTGATTGATTCGTGATTTGTTAGTGATTTATAATTCAATCGTGTAATTTCCCTGTGGTACAAATACAGAATGTTCCTTGTCAAATGAATATGTAAACCACTGAGCATTACAAGAACGTTTAGTTTAAACAATATTATATTCGCATAAGTACAAATATTTAGCATTTATTTGGTAATAAAGAATAAAGTCATCAGTTTAACAAATTTTGTGGAAAAGTCTTCTGAAGGTTGTGTAAATTTGCTTCCATAAGAGTTATTTTACATATTACACTTTATTGAATTGTTTCGTAATAATTTTAATTTGACCAAACATGCAAAATTTATCAAATATACCATAACTACATCCCAGCAAAACACATTCAAGAAGTATATGTAAGTAGACATAGTGCAAACTGAATACCAACAACATGTATACAAGTAGTATATGTAAGTAGACATAGTGCAAACTGAATACCAACAACATGTATACAAGTAGTACATGTATGTAGACATAACACTGGTTGTTTACAGGTAGTATATGTAAGTAGACATAGTGCAGGCTGAATACTAACAACATGTATACAAGTAGTATATGTATGTAGACATAGCACTGGTTGTATAAAGGTAGTATATGTAAGTAGACATAGTGCAGGCTGAATACCAATAACATGTATACAAGTAGTATATATAGGTAGACAAAACACTGGTTGTATACAGGTAGTATATGTAAGTAGACATAGTGCAGGCTGAATACTAACAACATGTATACAAGTAGTATATGTATGTAGACATAGCACTGGTTGTATAAAGGTAGTATATGTAAGTAGACATAGTGCAGGCTGAATACCAATAACATGTATACAAGTAGTATATATAGGTAGACAAAACACTGGTTGTATACATGTAGTATATGTAAGTAGACTTAGTGCAGACTGAATACCAACAACATGTATACAAGTAGTACATGTATGTAGCGAGTTTAAGATATTAGCTTTGTGATTTCGAACATATACGAGAAATATATAAACATGTGAGTAAAATGATTATACAAAACCACCATGTTTGAGTAGCTGTTATACAACAAGGATCACTTTGGACATGTAAATTGACGAGGCTGACTAGACTTATTCATGTTCACATTTGAATTAAAAAAAGTGCTTGAAGTTGTTCTGTATTTGATCTGGCAATTTTTCAAAAAATGCTATGAGAGTACTTCGTGGCCTAGTGTGTGACAACGTTTTTGGAGATAACGGGACTTGGACCTACGTCCTTAGCGGTGATAGATAAGTGATCTTGAGATGGCGCCTGGTAACACAAGGCCACGAAGTACTCTCCATGGACATCCAACATTATGCTAAAAATGAAGGATACAGGCCGAAATGTATAAAATATTTATTGGTTAATATGGCAAGCCAAACGTTGAAATAGTGTTTTTCTTGTTCAAAATTAACATCTGTGTTGTTTAATTAAACAAAGATGGTGTTAAATTATATATATATACTTTTTGTTTTATATTGTTATTATTTAACTGAGAACATAAACATAAATAACTAACAACAGAGAAAAAATATAAATTAACGAACACAAATTAAATTAAACAATATAAATAAAAATTAAGAACATGAAAAAAATACAGAAACGCATTATACAATTTACAACAAAAACTGTACAATAACAACATAAATACGAAATACATCAAAACAATGGAAAGTTGCACAACACGAATATAAAACGAACAACAAAAAAACATTATTAATTTTTATATTTTTGTTCTTCAATTGATAATGTCAATGATGCTTAACCAATTAATAACGTCATAATAAACTATATCACCCCCCCCCCCCCCTCCCCCCAAATCAATCGGTGTTTTATAGTGTGTACTGCGTTTTCTATTACTATTGTTTAACTTTCTATTCTCATGACATTTGATCGGATTATTTCTTTTGGAAATTATTCCTGTGTTTCATATATAGCATTTAACCTAGTCGGCCATACTCCTACTACAATATGTATGCAGTTCAATTTAGACTATAGCATACGTCATAACAGTACTTTGACATGATCGTATTACTTTGGGATTTTGCTTGAATTATATTTCCAAAATTGTTCCCTTTATAGATTTGACTATATCTTATATCGAAGAACCTGAAACTAAATAATGAAAAACAAGAACCATACATTGTAGTATATGTCCTTAAAAATAGTTACATGTAATCTACTCTCGTGGTTTTCAGAATAACCTGGTACATGGGTGTATAGGAGCCTTCCTCCGTATCTCATTATCAAATACAATAACATGACGTTTTGTGTACTTTTAGTCCATTTCATTTGCAGTTATTTCATCAAGTGATTCAGGGTTCAAACGTGATCTTTCGTTTTCATCGAGAAAATGCTTTTGAATACTGAACCACCGATAACACTGATTATCAACACTGGAAGATTATTGAATACTCTATAAAACGTCACACCGTATACAAACCCAAGTATGTGTCAAAGAGTTGTTTTAAGCCATTGTGATTCAATATATTCTAACAAATTTGTATGCCTTACTAATAAAGAAAGTAATGAATATAACGGACGTGAAAAGGGCCACAGTAAAGCTTCGATAGTTGCTGTAGAATGTCGATCCAGAGACGCATCCAGTACTGGCGCATTCTTCTCTCTTGGCGTTGGTTTCTTCGTCGGAGATGTACGGCTGCAACCACAGCACCCAGCTGCAGCCTGACCAACATAAATTCGAGTCTCCTCGGCAGCACCGGTACAACCGCCGCAGCGATATGCTCTCTTTGGGTGTCGAAGTGAAGAGTGATCTAAACCGCAGAAGCCACTCAAATTATACTAGTCTGTGAGCTAATGACTGACGGTACCACTTCTTCTAAAGTCGTGCAACAAGTCGGGACAGATCGTGACTGGTCGCACGACCGCTCGGGATACTATTAAGCCTCAGTCACACTAGATCGTACGTTTTCTGGAGCCTGCGATTTGTGACAATTTGGCGGAGATACGACTGATCGTCAATTTGCTACAATCTTCATTCTTGATCGCATGTTGCGGATGCTCATAAAACTTATGGTAAGTCGTAGTGTGATTGGTGATACGCGTGGTTATGCGATCACCAACACTTGGAGAAGATCGATTGCAAGGTAATCAATCAATCCTAGGTAATCGTGCGACTTTTGGTTGCGATCAGCGATCGACAGTACGATCGATTGTGCTGAACTGCGACCGCTCGCACAATCGATCCATATAATACCTGTCTGCGACCTCTTACGATTAAGAATTGCAGATGATAAGTTTTAAACAAGACCATCGACTTTGCTGCAAGTGATATTGCTTTGGCGATCAACCAAGAGTTTGCGACCAGTCGCGCGTTCTTTCTACGATTTGCCCTCGATTCCAACATTTTGCGATTTTTCGTAATCTGGTCGCAGGCTCGGTGTGACTAGGGCTTTAGCATAACCAAAGAAGATGCAAACGAGTTCGGCAAGCCTATAGAGTATCTTAACTATGTTTAAGGTGATAAATTACATTGCGTGGTCGCTTAATCTAGTTTCAAGTCGCTCGACAAAAAACGGTTAAATCTATAAAGGGAACAATCGCTGGAAATACAATTCAAGAAGAATACCATAATAACACCCTCGTGTCCAATTACTGTTAACACGTATCTCCAACTCTCAATTGAATAACATACAAAAATGAAGTAGGAGTTATACTGACAAGGTTAAATGCTATATATGGAAAGCGGCATAATTTTTGGAAAAATAATCCAATCAGAATGTCATGAGAATACGCATAGTGTATTCATCGTATCTTGATGATTTTTTCCACTTTTCTATTAAATTACATTAATACCACAAGCAGAGTCAGCCTAACACGATTAAACTACACTATGGAATCATAAACAGAAAGCAAATAAAAATAAATAAAATAAAAGCAGCATAATTTGATCAGAATATCTAAATTTGTAAAACAAACTCTGAATGTTACTTCATTACAACTTGTGAATTCAACCAGATTCTTCATTCCCACTAACACAGTGACCTGGTTATAAACAGTTGATAATGATACGCATATAACGTGTCTCTGTACGTCTCACCACACATATACTTTTTTGCCACGGTAACATGTATATTGTGTGTAAAAAGTATTATGTTATTTGGTTTGAATATATTCAAAATAGAACATCTAATTTAGCTACAGATGAATAAATGAAAAGCTGATATAGCATTTACTGTAATAAGGTATCACTGATGTTAAAAGAGATAGTTTTTGAGGATTATTGGCATTTGATGACTTCTTTTGTCTGTAAAACAAACAAGCTAATCAACCTATTAGTTATTGTGCTTTTATTATATGAGGATATATTTCTGCTATAATAAGAAATCCGATATGGAATATGTGTTTCCTGGAAAACCTAGTCCTTTTTTTAGATAGAACAAATCACAGAATTCAAATGGGTAGTGAGAATTGTATTATATAATAATAATATAGTTCAGCTTACCGACAGAAGCATCAAAAACTTTACGTGTAGAGGCGGCTCAAGACCAGTTTACAAAGCAAAAAGTATGAACGTGTTTTTACCATTTTAAGGACTTTAACAACCACTCATATCACACGTGCGTCCAATACATTTGTACACATGCCCACTATCATGAATCGTCTATACGACATACATTTTATCATATCAATTCAATAAATAGAGATAACAAAGAAAGATACATTTTCCCGTATAATAGAAAGAATCTAGCACCGTTCGTGCCAACATCACTATATCTTCGTAGTGATTTGTTTATTTATTTACATAATCGTTGTACAGGTATTGTTACTTTGTAAAATTATAGAAGCAGAATTCGTTCCTGTAGATACATATAATACGTGTCATCAATTGAAACGATTACTGATCGATGTTGTTAAGAAATATGTTTAACACAATATATAACTTTATTAATTGTTTCTTATATACGTTTCGACATATGCACCATTAAAACATACATATCATAATATAAAACAAACAAACAAACAAAAAACAAAATGCTCACTGAATTGAATTAAGATGTACTGTGAAAGAAAGATTATACTGGCAATAACACATATTTCTCCGATATTTGTTCGGTTCTTTTCTAAGCGTAAATGTGTGATGCATATTGAGGGTCCTCTGTGAAATAGTGGTGTTAGGTGCCGTCTTAAGATCACTTACCTCTCACCCCTAAGATCGTAAGTTTGAGTTTCGTTTGCTAAAAAAAACCAACAACATTGCGTGCTACTTGCGTAAGAACGATGGTATCTCTATATATCATATTATGTGTTGAAAATGGCGTTAAGGCCCATTCAAATAAATAGATGATCTTACATGAATACTCATTTATTATAGAATTTATTTATAAAACAAATTGGCAAAACAATATTATGCGTGGCTCTACCGGGCGGTATATCATTTTTGCCAACGAGTTTAATAAATTCAATAATAAATGAGCACGAATATAAGATTCTTTTTATTACATAACATATCTAAGGTACGAGAAAAATCCCACCATATTTGTTTCCGTCATTCTTCGTATCACGTAACGCCTAAAAAACAAAATGCATTTTACCACGACAAATCGACGTCATTTATTTATTCGGGAAAGTCGGAACGTAGTTCGGCATTTTACGTAGGAGAGGCGAGTTATACGGAAAACACCGAACGATGAAACGGAAGTGATACTCAAGGTTAATATATAAAACATGTCATTTTTTACGCTCCTGCATAGTTAAGTATGTGAAAAATAAATGTATGCCTATGGTAAATTATGCATCTGTTATTGTTTAATATGGCGGCCTTAATAATCAAATTTTATATGATGAAAATCAGGAATTTATAGAATCAGAACATAATTTAAAAAAAAAAATGAAGATATTGTAGTATATATAGTCTACAATGTACACTGTGCTTGTACTATCTATCATAGTTTCCTTACGAATTTTCGTATATAAACAGCAAATATTAAAGATCGATGAGGTATTAATAATTGTTAATACACTTTTTAAAGAACACTTTGACAATTGCATAAATCAAACACAAACTATCGCTCACGTATACAAAGTGACAAATTAGGTAGAATATCATTAACTGTAACTCTGTAGTTCTACAGGTATCAATGTTTTGAGTTCATCATTCATGTATACTATGTGATTACGTTATGTTTGATCTGTATCCTAATTTGTCGATTTTATACATTGAGAATGAACCTGGGAACTTCATTCATGTTGGTGGCATATACCTTTACATGTTGATATGCCGTAAAACCCGAATCAATTATTTCAATGATTATGATGCAAACGAACATGATTTATATACATCAATTTATTATCATGGTCCGTACAATAACACGTCGAGTAAGACGTGATTGCGTCAAACTTAACCGCATTTGAGTTAGAAACAGAAACTCCTGCCTGTGTATAAGCACAGTGACGTCGTGCTTTTATTTATTTTTTTTTAATCGCAGAGACAAGATAATTAAAAACCGTTTTCACCGCAACATATTCAGACATATCGTTGTATCGTATCTTTAATTTTTAAAAAAGTGTAGTAGGGTTGAATGTAAGTAAATATTTGGATTAAATAGAAAACAAGTACCTGTATGTGTGTGTGTGAAATGTATACACAACGTAAAGGTCGCGTTCTATTTATCTGTTGAACATGATGCTCTGTATAATGATCTGACAATACACAGGTAGAGACCATACCGTCATCGTGTTATTTGACTGTAAACTAGTTTGTAGGACACACATTCTATATATTCTCTACTGATAAAACATGACCGGTAAGTTAACATTTCGTATACAAGTATGGACGCTAAAATATGTAATTTACTCTAAATATGTTTATGCACATGCTACTGTTTCCGTCTTGTGTTATACTAGTTATGTATACAGCAATGTTTTTATAATCGTCTGTAGTTCTACATTCACAATAACTGACTATGATGTTTTTTATAATCGTCTGTAGTTCTACATTTAGAATAACTGATTATGATGTTTTTAAATCGTCTGTATTCTATATTTACAATTACTAATTATAATCACATGTAGTTCTACATTAACAATAACTGAGTATGATGTTTTTAAAATCGTCTGTAGTTCTACATTTATGACTCATTATGATATTTGCGTTTTACAATTAATTTTTAAATGTTGACACGTTGCATATTTTTATTTTAGTTCCTACAACGAGACGTTTACATTCGCTATTGTGATTTATTACTCATTTTACTTGCATAACTATGTACAATAATTCATTCAGATAAAACTTTACATAAATTAGTATTTTACCTACAAATGTTAATGTTGATCCTTCATATATCACGAATTATATTTACTAACACTTCATATTTATCAAAAAATAAAAATATATATAATAATATAATTATATACTCGTATAATAACAAACTACAGGCAGAGTATTTAAAGTGAGCAACACACAAAGCAACACAAAAACAATCAATATTAAGGTTAATTATATTCAATACAATACATGTAACGGAACTGGAACGACCAGTAGCAAAACCATGTCACTGGGAACCTTAAACCTGGATAACGGATGTATCCAACCTCGCTCTTTTCCCGTCGTCACAGTATAAGTCGAGCCAGTATAAACAAACGTCTCTCCACCAGACTCTTCTCTTATAATACGATAGTATGCTCTTGTGTATGTACTTGTTTATATTGTAAGACAAAGAGATGCTGCTCCATTGCATTACCTGAATCTCTTAAAAATATGTGTGGAACATGACGTGACAGAAAGCATTGTTCTTCGTGTACGACTATGCCATGCTGACATAAGGTATATTTATGACAATTCTGGCAGCGTCACACTATATGGTTATTTATTAAACACTTATGAAAAGTATATTCAATCATTAAAAAATAGAAATAAAAGTGTTTTCTGTAAAGAAAATATGGCTGAAGCTGACTACGAGCGTCCGTCGCATATTAACGGAGAATTACATATATATCATATTAAGGTGTTGTGTCACGATGGTAAATATATTGTTTGGCTTTAACATGAAAACCACGAGAGTTTGATTTATGGGATTGTCGTTTCAGACGGAACCAGATATGCCCTTACTTATCAAAGTACGTGTCAAATGACTGATCGCACGATCTGTTGCACTTCCCGTCTAATATGAAGAGAATCAATAACCGTTTAACTTTCGTTGTTTACATTATAAAGGATTTTGGTACATTGAAAAACAAAATATCCCCGGTCACTAAGCCTTCATTGACATTGCAACACAACAGAATATCTCAAATTAACATTCAATTTTAAATGATTTTTTTGTTAATATGTTTTAAAACGATACTGGAATGCATATCTCTCTAAAGCCCAATTACATCTGACCGCTGAGGTTGTGGGCTCGAGCCTAGTTTGGTCCAATAACTTTATGTGCGGAAGAGTGTGATTAAGTTGTGCAATGATGGTGGTTCTACTAATATTTATTCAAAGGTCAACCTACACAAATAAAAATGGATATGTTATATATATAAATATATATATATATATATATATATATATATATATATATATATATATATATATGGAGATAATTATACTTAATTATACTATAAGTCATGGTCGACACCAAATGTATTGGTTTGGCAGAGGCCTTGATATTGTATCTATGGTTTGCATTGTAGCTAGGCGCACTCGCCGTAGTCTGGTCTGTGCATTTATGTCTTGGTTATTCACAAATAATTATCTCCATATATATCATGTATTGTGAATGGGCATCTGAAAAGGTCCCAAAAATCGTTAATTCCGTTGTTGTGAATTTAATTATCTCCCTTTATGTATATATATATATACTGTCAAACCTGTGTATGTGGCCACCTCTATTAAGCAGCCACTTGTCTTCAGCAGCCACATTTATCATTTCCCATCTCTATGTTTTAGAGCAAATTAACCTGTTTTAAGCAATCACCTGTCTTAAAAGGCCACCTTTGCTCCTTCCCTTCACTGGCTGCTTAAGACAGGTTTAACTGTATATATAAACCCGCGCCGAGTTGGAAATGGAATTAAATCCCTTTCATAAATGTATATCATGACAAACTACTTATTTCACCTATCAATATATGATAATTATATGTTTTCCTGTAGTCTAAGCATTGCAAACTCGGAAAGTATATGTCAGTCTTACACACAGAAATAGTTTATGCATTACTTATTTACCTTCTACTCTAGGCCTTATAGAACGACTACAAAATAATGGCAGTGTTGTTGTTGCGGAAGGATATATATGGGAACTTGATCGTCGTGGATTCAATCAGCTTGGACAATATCTACCAGAAGTAGTTCTTGAGCGACCATCAGCGGTGAGAAATTTGCATGAGGAATTCGCTCTTGCAGGAAGTGACGTCATACTTGCATATACGGTATGTATTTAAACTGCGGTTTAAAAAATACGTTTGAAGACTTCTCTAGATGACGTATTATTATCAATCGATATTTCTAAATAAAATAAACATATCACATTATGTGTACAATTATTAATTTACTTAGTTATAATATCTTATCTGCAAAATATAAAATGAGATGCATGTGATATATATTTAAAATTAAGAGAACATAATTATATACAATTCTTAGCCAAAAATAACTTACACATTTTAATGTAATAAGATAGAAATAAATTATAACAATAAATCAAAATAGATTAAAAAAATACTATTCTACATTGAATATGATTATACCATGACGATACCTAATAAATTTTCTTTCAGTATTATGGAAATAGAGAAACTATGAAACTCCATGGACGTGAAGATGACCTTGTAAAATTAAATCGGGATGCATTACGAATTGCAAGAGGGGTTGCTGATGAATTCGGTAAACTGATGGCAGGCGGTCTTTGCAATACGCCTATGTTTAAACCGAATGATCCAGAAAGCAATGCAAAAGTTTCGGCCATGTTCAAGGTAAAATGGATTTTCTGTATAGAAGAAGCAACAATAAATAAACACAAACACTACTTTACAAACACAATTCATCTTTTGGAAGATGAAATTCCGTGATAAAGATTATTACATGCTTATGCTTAAACTTTTATTTTGACGCCATAAGACTCGTTCTAGAGGCCGTATACTGGGTAGAACCAGTGCTGAGAGAAAAGTCATCGGGTCGAACCTTTGATTGAATCAACAACATCGTGCTTGAGTATTTTACACTTTATCCACTAAATTACTGTTCCTAGTATCCATGTACATGTACCAATAATATAAGACGCCGCTACTGCTTTTCTGAAACAAATGTGTAACTTGTTTCTTTGTGGCTGAGTGTCTCAAGGTCATTTAACTCTCACCGCTAAGATCGTAGGTTCGAGTCCAGCACGCTCCAAACACTTAATGTGAGAAAGTTTGCCATTTACTTACGGAAGACAGGTGGTTCTACTCAAATGTATTATGAGGTCTTCCTCAACTTATAAAACGGGATATGCAATATATAACCTGAAATCTGTTTAAAATACAGATAAGCCCCATTCAAAAAATAAATTCTTCAGTCACATGTTCACATCATCATTATTGTATTATAGTTTTGTTATCATACAAAAAGTATAGATAAATATGTTTTTGAGAATAGTCGTCGACATAAATATGTATTTAAGGTAGTGGGTCCGTAATGGGCTATGTTTCAAATCTTTTAAAGCCTTTTATTTTTATTAAATATATAATATCACTGACTTATTTCCAAATTTTTAGAAACTTTTACCGTCTAAAAAAATTTATCCGCATTTACTTTACCATATCCCAATTTCAAAAGGCTGCAAAAAAATTACAAAGTCCAAAATAGGTAAACTTGCTACAATTTTATTAATTTTCAATATTTTTTACATTTTTCAGTATCAGTGTATTCTAAATGTATATGTTTTAAGAAAAAATATGAGCATGCAACACTAAATTGAAAAAAAAAAATCTAAAATGAACTCATTTGGCGGACAGGAGAAATCCATATTTTTGATAGTTTTGAAAAAAGTTGTTCTAAAATAAAGTGTAGAGAATCCATTCTACTATTGGGGCATCACTACTACATGACTAACTTTTATATATATACTATTCCACATATAATATCAAAAGATTAGGAAGTTTTATCTTCCGTTTTTAACTCAATAATTTTTTTGATATGATAGGGTCAAAATTTCATAATCGGCATTCATAAATAAATGTTTATCTTAAAAGTAATGTTAATGTTTCCAAGTTTTTATACAAAAAACTATAATGACAAATATTATTGAAATAAAGATGTTCCCACATTATACAAAAATAGCATAAAAGCAATAATATGTACTTTTTATGTGAAAATAGAACATAGAATCAGAACCCCACCCAACCCCACCACATTACACGTTATTTATCTTGTGAATAGTGTCAATTTCAAAACAAACATAGTATGACATAAACTATTAAATATTAATACTATGTAAAAAAGTTCACATTAACAGTATAACAGTATAGAACCCCCCTCCCCCCCCTCACTTCATACACACACTTCATGTCATAAAGAGTCATTGTTTGAAATATATAGCCATCTTTGATATAATCTCATCTAATACTTTTTTGCTTTGGTGACACTTGGTACACCATCACCATTATTGGCAGGAAATATGCCTCTCAGTCCATCCTCATCAGAATGTTTATAAATTGTTTTCATTTGGAGCAAAACTGTAGGATAGGAGCTCTTTCAGTGTCAATTATTTGAGGAGTTGCCCAAGTGACTACTAATCGGCATTTTGTGCACTGTAGCTGATATCGCATAGCAATTTCACAAGGTCTTCCTTTTTATGTGAATGACTTGGAAACAGTTTCCTTAACACTATCGGGGAATAATTAATCCTGATACACACTTGAAAATTGCTCTGTATTGTTGGTACGTCATAAACCACTGGATAATAAAATCATCTTCCATTGTAAGCGACCAATACGACTTTAGAATTCTTTTCCAGTCATTTACAAAGTTTCTGGATAGCTGTTTGAATGTGACCGGTTTCACACTATTACCATTGACTCTCATGGTTCCAGAATCAGCATCACTATACCAGTAACCTTCTGATGGTATAGGCAATCCTGGTCTAACATAGGTGGCAAATGTTTGTGAAGACTCCATTTCCACTGCAGCTATCATAGATGTAATGTGTGGCATCAGTCTACCAAGTACTACAGATACAGAATAAAGTACTGTTATTATTTGAGACTGCTTTGAGCTAATATTTTCAAGAAGTGACTAATAATTGAATACTATGATTTTCTCTTTATCTTCTTCATATGTCATTTTTTGCTCATCCAAATGTCCCAAAATGAATGACCTCACTGTTGTAAACACAAATTCTCAAAATACTCAAAGTGAGACGGTAGTTTCGTGGATAGTGTTGGCAGCTCACGCCAAAGATTGCGGGTTTGATCCACAGCTCGACCCAGTGCCTCTGAAAAAAGCAACACGCAGGACTGTTTGTACTCGGGAAGCGGACTCAAGAGCGCTTAATAAAAGCTCAGAGCTTTCTTCGCAATCAAGCTAAAATAATTTGGTATAAACCAATTCAATTCATTAAAGAGGGTTTGTCATAAACAGGTAGCCCGGAAGTTTTGTATTGGTTGTTAAATATGAAACTAAACATCTACACAGATGTATCTGATTGCATTCTATAATAGAACATATGGCAGAGAGATAATGACAGATAATAGGTATCTAGTCCTGGTTAAACCATTGCATATCTATAAAAACCCAATGACTATGAACATCATGGACTTGTATAGCTCTATATAATTCCTTGTGTACATATAAAGGCATCAATACAATTGTCACATTAAAAAAAGTGTAAAATTCAATGCAATTAATCAATTATAAATAATTAAATACATACATGTTAAACTTTCAAAGTCTTGTGTGTGCCATTCAGCGTCTACTGCACAGAACATTGCACTTCTTGCCCGACAGGAAAACGTGGCTTACTCTGTGTGTTGACCTGACAGACCTCAAAACAGTAGAGAGCCGACAGTGAATCGCTGTCTTCAGTGTAACTGGATGACTGAAATCAAAATACACAACATTCTTACTGCAATATATTGTTTCTTGTATCATTATTTTATCTACATGTATATAAAAACAATTCTTACTACTTGTTTACATTTAAGTTTAATGTATTTTGTTGATATGAGCCAATGTGTCTCATTATCAATATCATTCGTCTCTCATCGCTGAGTGATGTGGGAAAGTTATCACCAACTTTTAGAAATGGGTGTACTCGAGTACAAGTTAGCTTCCAGGATCTAGTAAAGAGTGGTTAGGCTAGCTGATCGTCCTTTTGGTCTCGATGGCACGAAAATGATATTCTATTTATTCAATCATCAATCAAAGTCTAGCAATATATATATATATATATATATATATATATATATATATATATATATGTGTGTGTGTATGTGTGTATCTCAGCATTTTTTTAAATTCTGGATATTTGAACAGTTTCATCGCAACTAATTACTATCAGTTCTAATAAAAAAATCAACGTTATACAACAGACAGTCATCAATACTATCTTACCTGGCCTAGCTTTGTGTTGGCTGCAAAACTGGGCATTCTTTTAGATCTTTGATGGTGTGTTTTTGCCATAGGCAACTCTGTTGACATGTCCACAGTCACTGTCCTGACGCACAACATACACATATTCTCCTAACCCTTTCTGAGCAATGCTGTCATAAGTAACTTGTACAGAGCTAAGTCTGCATAATAGACAACGTTTTAGGTTTGACAACAAACTTCGAACACAAGCAACTTTAGATCACTTTTTCCAACGCGCTTTGTCGATCCTTCGTTTGATATTGATACACTGGCTCTGAGACATTACAAGCAGTCTGATTGCTATATTTGTGATCAATATTCCCACCAATCGAAGATGACTTCGCTGTTTATTCTTTTTATTCGGACAAAAACATCTTCGACGATCGTAAAAATCCATTTTTGTTTACAACGGAAGTGAGCAATTATCGTTTTTTTTTTTTTTTTATTTATTTAACGTTAAAGACGATAAAATGATATTAAAAGCAATGAAACAAAACAGGATATGGGATTTATTGTTACGAAATTAAAAAATATCTATACAGTATGTATTTTATGAGTTTATTCCGATCTATACCGAGATGCTCCGAAATCGTTACGGAGGATACCGACATCGCACGAAAGTTAACGAGCCCATTACGGGTCCACTTCCTTAAGAACAGCGAACTAAATAAATATTTTACGGATTTTGGTAAGCATTGACTATGTCAAAAGCCGTATTACAGGCTGTGTGGCAGACGTAAAAATCGCCCCGTAGATTCAGTGGTTTTTCTAATGCCTGAATCCTTGGAATCGTCTAGTATCGTTCAAAAGTAGACCACTGCTTTAGCTTGTGTTCGAGGGCGCGATTGGCGTGAGGGGATATGCACATTTCATAATGCTCCATGAACACACTCAGTAAAACTGAGTCTAACATTTCATTTTCTTGTAAGCTTTCTTAGCTTCAAGAGGATCATTTTATGATGTATTATTGACAGTTTTGAAAGAATGGCACGACTCATTACCAACATATCTCAAATTATCACACAATGTTTGTCTCCAGGAACAAGTGGAATGGGCAGTTGAAGCAGGTGCCGATTACATGATTGGAGAATCCTTCAGCAGTTATGGAGAAGCGTCGCTGGCACTTGAAGCCATAAATGCACGTGGTAAAGTTCATTGTATTTGTCACAGATATATATCTATTTAAACGTTTTCAAACAAACTCATTTAATTCTAAGGTGCAACAAGTGTGATTAACTCATTTGTAGTTAGTATTGTTTTCACTTGACTCGCCGGAGTTCATTTGTGATATACATGCAGTTTACTTATGATTGGGTACTGTGGGAGAGGGAATTCATTTCATTACCCAAGCTAAAGATACTCAATAAAATGAGTCTGGTGTGGTCGGTTTTGATTTCGCTCTGTCTTTCCTTTCCAAGCTAGTGACCTTTTTGTAAGATATCATTAAGGTAAAAAAAGTAAAACTGTCGATCTTTGTGGAAGGTTAGAGTTTTAAATCAGTCTCAGAAACAATATATTTTAATTATTATAATTGTCATAACATCAACTCATGTGTGGCTGTGTCCGAGCGATACAAGAGAGATAACTGTAGACCATGCATAGCGAGTAAGTCGACAAATTGAGTTTTAAATGTGAATTTTGATGAGACGATTGATGTTCTATAATAATAATGATTGAAGGTTCAGTCTGTCTGCTAATCTCTGTAAAACGTTTTATTCCATTGTATATGATTTCTTTGACATAGAACAGTGAGTTACATTTTACGTATGTGATAAAATATTTTATTTTGGTATTTTATTATAGTATAGCGTACACATGTTAAATTCATATTAACGAAAACGTATTCAGACATTGCTTCTTTTTATATATATTTATGAGGGCATTTCTGTGTTCTACAATATGCACATGAACATAGTGTCGTATATCAGAAGTAAAGTCTTGTTGGATATTTTATTTTAACTGCCTGGACTTGTGATGTGATGACGGAGGAACGGTGAAGATTTGGTGCACATATTAACCAGATCCAAGCGTCCAAGTGGCGTATTTAGCTACTGATTCGAGGAAGTGACCCATATTGTCACTTCTTCTCTATAGCTTTTTGTACTCACCTTAGATATTATCTATATGAATTTTGGCCAGGATTTTATTGATGACTGTGTCCTTTGAGTACTAATATTCTGTTTTGGGGTCCTTTCTTATATCTAATTAATATTATTGGTATAGCTGAAAACTTGTTAAGTATTACCCGAATATTTACAGATGATACATCACTTGCTGTTGTATCTACGAATTTAACAGGTTTAGAAGGTATAATAAATAATGACCTAATCGTTATATCAAAATGGGCAAAACAAGGGTTGGTTGATGACTTAAGTTTTACTTTTTTTTCTCTTAATAGAAATGTTTTAAATGTTTGAAAAGGTTTTAGTTAAATTTGTAGAACATCATAAACATTTAAGTAAGCTTTTGTCATGATGGAAAATGGCATCAAAATATATATAACATTGTTTCATCAGCTTCTAAAAGTTTAGGTATGATGCGAAAAAAATCAAATTTACTCTATAACGGAAATCACTGCACCAAATATATATATATCATTTCTGCAATCAGTTTTTGAATATGAATCAATTGTTTTTGATAATTATTCCCAATACGAAAAAGATAAACTAGTTACCGGTTTGACGCGTTCGGTTTCTATAAATAAGTTGTACACTGAAATCGGATAGTTATCGTTATTACAAAAAGAAAATATAGAAATATATATTATTGCATATAAACTTAAAACAGGAATTCTGCACGATAATTCATGTTTTCCTTTTCCAGAAACAGTAGGAGTAAATTCACCCTACAATTAACGAAAGTTTTCCGATTTTGTTGTTTGTAACACAAGAACACAATTATTTGCAAATTCGTTTATTTCGTCATGTGTATCTATCTGGAAAACACTTCCCGAGTATATTCGTAATTGAGAGACTTTATCTGTTTAACAAAATATATATTTTAAAACACCAATGGTACCATCGTACAATCTAACTGGTAATCGAATTTTATTAGTTTTCCGCGCTCGTTTGAGAAGCAATCAGTGATACAAGTACATATATTTACGTACGCAGGTACAACAATTCATTAAAAATGCGAAATGTTTGTCAACAACTGACTCTCGGCATCAGATACCCAATTTTATGCAGCCCTTTAATGTACCGTAACGATATTATGACAGCATTTATGTATTTTCTCTCCTTTATTTATTTCCTACTTTTATTATTTTAATTTTTTGTTTATCTCTCCATTTCTTTGATTGTTGGTTTATATTTTATTTAATGTTATAATTGCATCTTCATTGTAATGTAATTTGTATATTGAAAGAGGAAGGTCGTAACTAATGTTGCTATAACTTGTGGCCCAACCCGTTTGCTTGTAATGTGAATTATGTAATGCCATATGTTTAAACCAGTTATATTGTTCTTTATATGAATTGTGTTCATGTTAATTTCGGTGGCTGTGTTTTAATACTAAGTTTACTATTGAGTGTTTATTTTCTTTTTGTACTTATTAGTCCTGTCATAAAATGATTTTAATGTATTATAGATTAATATGATATGTAATTTATTACATACCTCCTTAACGAGGTCTTTCAGCGGTTATTACTCTTGCTGTGTACTTCCCTGACTGCACACTTGACGATATACCAATTCCAGAAGCTTGCAAGCGTCTCGAAGATGAGGGTGCAGCAGTGGTTGGGTTGAATTGTGGGCGGGGATGGGGTGTCATGATGCCACTAATCAAGGAAATAAGACGTGTCTGCAAGGCTAGTACATTCAAATTACGTAAATTGTATCAGTTAGCTAAAACAGATGTTGTTAACAAATTAGTATTTATTGATAATACGGTTACACTTAAAATATCACAAATTAATTAAAACATGTGTATAAAGTTAAGAAAGGGATAGAAAGAAAGCTGTAAACTAGTGTAAGGCAGTCTTACTGAAACTTGTGTAAGATTATATTATAGGTGTATACTCAAGAATTCAGATTGATTTATAATTTCATAATTAAATACCAGTCAAGTATATGTATCATTTGATATTTAGTTGATTAAATTAATGGTTTGTATGCATGATATTTTGTTAAAGTATGATTTTTTATATAATTGCATCAGCTCAAGCTTCCATTAATCTTAGAAAAACATTTCTTAACACACAGTGGTTTGTTTAGTGGTACTTTTATGGATTTTAAATAAAAAAAAATCGTGGGAGTATTTTCATATACATATGTTATTAATGCCTTGGCATATACTATATTTTATTCGCTCCGAACTTTAACATTAGCAATGTCATATATATCATTTTATTTTTCATGATAGAGATGTCACATGTGACCATTATCTACTTATCGATGAACTCTATTACTCATTATTAAATATTTTATGAAATAATACAAACTGTTTAAAGATTAGATTCAATTTTCCAGGAATATTCGTAGGTGTCAACTTACTTGTCAGTATGTGCTTGATTGGGCAAAACTGATATTTTGATAAGATGATGATTAAACGTGAAAATGTGAAAACACTGAAAATGTGTTTGTCAAATATAACTGACAAAATCAGTGTTACGTGCTGTGTAATGGAAGTATATAGTGTTATGTTATTTTTTTATGAATATCGTATTACGTTACAGTTGTTTATGTTTATTAATTGAAATTAAATTGTCTTGTGCAATATTCAGGGTCCAATAGCAGCATTGCCTGTTGCTTTTAGAACTACAGAGAAAGAAAAAACATTTATGTCTCTAACTGACCCCAAGACAGGTAGGTTTAGTTTTAATAAAAGTAGCTGAACCTACAGTTTAAACGCGTGTTGGTCTATATCTTATTTCCTCCATGTTTGTTTTTTTAAAGGCAATACATGTGATAAATGTATGTCTGTATTTGATATATGTTCAAGTAACACACTTTGCTACACTTGCATGAGCTAAATGTCTACCTATTAGAAAAGTAGGGTTCTAGAAACAAATTTTGATTCATCTTTGTAGTGTAACTTCCTATAGTGGATGTTTCTTCTGTTGGTATGAATATGTTTTGTTAATGAGGGGTCTGCTGTTTTACACACATATTCTAAATTTGAACCGTTTTGAATTTATTCTATTAACATTTAAGGACTGCAAAGTTCAATAATAATTGACTAACAAATAAAAAGTAAAACCTATAATGTCATCAATCGCCAATAGTGTGAAATTTTCTGTGTCATTCTGAAACCATACTTGGTACAATAAAAAAACACCACAGCGAATATTATGTCATTTACTCTATATGTCTGTATTTACCTCTTATAAGTATAATAATTAAACGAACCCGTCGTGTCATAGATATGGTGCTGGCCACTCGTGCTAATGCTCTCGGGTTTAATCGAAGGCTCGGCCCGATGATCTCTTAAGTCACTGCACCCATTATTGGGTCTACCTTGCACACGGACTAACGAGAGATTCATAAAATTCTTTTTTTTAAACTAAGCTTAAAATAACCGAATAAAAACCAAATATAATTATTTTATGTATGCTGTTGCGGGGATGCTTCTTGCATTCCAGTTATCATTGTGAAAATAGATTTTCTAATTTCTATACGCATGTCAACTATAACTCTAAGTAAAATTACATAAAATTATTCTACACTCCGCTAATTCATTAATTTAATCGCATTTTCATTTAGGTAAACAGGCTTATCCGGAGAACCTGGACTGTGTAAGGTGTTGTAAGTCAGACATTCGTCAATTTGCAGAAGACGCAAAAGATGCTGGAATACAGTACGTTGGTCTTTGTTGTGGTAATACCCCATGTCTCACGAGAGAGGTCGCTGAAGTGTATGGTCGGAACCCACCTGCCTCTAAATATGCCGCGGATACCTCTAAGGGATTCGTATTCGGCGAAAATGCCGAGCAATATGGAGAAGAAATGGCGAAATTAGCAAGGTTTATGACTGGAAAACGACTCGATTGTTGATTTATAATGTGATGACATGGAAATAAGGAATGTATTTTTTTAACCAAGCGTTAAGCTCCAGAGTTGCATCTTAAACATAAAGTTTTGAATGCGGTCACTTTTTAATTTTGTATATAATGCACTTATTTCTTCTATTTCCTTTACTAATTATGTTAATACGGCTGTTGGGATTGTGACCTTTGAATGCTACGTTTCCTTTTGGTTATATATTTTCTTGTTTTTGTATTTGGAGAAAAAAACACTAACAGATTGTTCTCTGATACTAATACGTCGTTCTCTGATAGTAATACGTTGTTTTCTGTTCTATGTTGACTATGTAATACTAGGTAAATAGCTATATAAAACTAATGTTTATTGTGTTGTATCTCATGCCGACTTTATTTATATAAAACATTTATCTTGTTTCCTGTTTAATATGTTCGAAAGAAATTCTTAAGACCGAAATTAAAATCAGAAATTTCAATGATCAATCAATTTATTTTCCATTATAAAGAATGTTCACTATGATTTCAGAGCGCACGTTACCGTACTTTTGAAAAATAAGTAAAACGCATCAAATGAATGAGTAAAATCTCGTCAATTATACGTGGTTTATAATACTACATTAATTGAACAGTTTAATTTATTTCTTCCACTATTACATGCCGTCATGTACATTGTCAATAATCTACATGTATAGTATTAATAAACCCATGCCATATTTTTTATATTAACCTAGTGTAATGTCACTTCCGATTAATTGTTCGGTGGTTTCCGTATAACTCGCCTCTCGTACGTAAAATGCCGAACTACGTTCCGACTTCCCCCAGTATATCAATTTCATCGATTTGTCATGGTAACATTGCATTATTTTTAGATGTTACGTCACACATTCCAGATTTTTTACTCGTTCCTTATAAACATGATATGCTAAATAAGTTATAATATATTTTGACAACTCGTTTAATAAATTTAAGATTAAATTAGCACTCAGTCTAATGTAAAATCCTCTATTTTTTCATATACGGACAATTCTCAAATTGGTAGTTAATGGAATTGCCAATGTACACATGATAAAAACCTGCGTGATTTAAAGGTCGATAATATTAAATTTCGAAACAATTTCACACAGATATTAACGGAAATGTCATTCGCAAATATGACATTAACCTCCTGATCAAATTAATCACAAATTTTAACACCACGTTTTGCATTGTGCAAGTGACTTGATCGTTGCTAATCACGACACACAGAACGCTAGAATCCTATATATAGGAGGGATTAACTGCTATTGAAATGGATATAGTCACTAATCTTTCAGTATACTAAAACGACAAAGAATTGCCGGGTCAATTTCATATCCATATTATCAAACTAGTGTAAACGATATTTACCGTTGAAAATATGTCTGCAAAGGTATTTTATTCATATTATAATTTTGAAAGTAAATGTAAAGTGTAATATGATCAGTTAAAACATTATTGAACAGGCATCCATCTATTCATAGCAATCTCAGTAATCATATTGTTTTGTTTAAAATGTTGTGTCACTATAGCTCAAATCTATAATGGAACGACACATAATTGATCCAATTGTATTGCATGATTTAGTTTTATACTACATGTATGTTTAACCAATAACGAAACGCCAGGTGAATGTCAGAGTCACTGTTGAAAACGCCCATTATAAGTTTAAAATATGTATGTAAAGGTTTAATGATTATGTCAATAAGAGTAATCACATTGACAAAATCATTAACAGAAATATGTTTCAATACACATCCATAAAGTTTAATGATTCTGATAATAATAATGCTCCCATTAACAAATCATTAACTGAAATACGTTTCAATACACACCCTTCAAGGTTTAATAATTCTGATAATAAAAATGATTACATTGACAAAATCAGTAACTGAAATACGTTTTAATACACATCCATAAGGTTTAAATGATTCTGATAATATTAATAATTATTACACTGACAAATCATTGACAGAAATACGTTTCAGTACACATCCATTAAGGTTTATTAATTCTCATGATAATAATAATTATAACACTGACAAATCATTGACAGAAATACGTTTCAGTACACATCCATAAAGGTTTAATGATTCTCAAAATAATAATAATTATTACACTGACAAATCGTTGACAGAAATACGTTTCAGTATACATCCATAAAGGTTTAATTATTCTCATAATAATAATGATTTCATTGACAAATCATTAACAGAAATAGGTTTCAATACAGATCCATAAAAGTTTAATGATTCTGATAATGATAACAGTTAAAATAATTCTATATTGAATCTTAAATTAAGCTGTTTCTTTGGAGCACTACATAAATTTATCTATGGGACTTAATCACGGTAATTTGATTGATAATCCGATTGTTTGTCTGCATATTGTGTCACCCGCTGGGTTGTCAATTTTGAATTAACCATTAAAGGATATCGCACGTAACCGACTTCTCTATTGTCCAGACCGTAATGTGTTTGCGTCAGTAGTTTCTTTGATATACCCAGTGCATAATTGTTTATAATTTTTTTTTTTTATTTCTTTATTTCAGTCTCATCTATGTACATTGCAATAACAATAACATTAATAACATACAATATATGTACATAGCCATTCAAATATATGAATTACAAAAGACTATACACAATGCAAAATACAATTAACTATTCAATAATAAGAATGTGTGATGCTGCAAATCGATTAAATAAAAAGGTGTTAAGATACGCTAAATTTTAAAATTTTGACAAGAAAAAAAAAGCACTAATGTGCAATATAAAAATATCTTACAGTATCGATTACCCCTTCTGATTAGATCAGAAAATAACTGATTTCCAGCATACACATAGGAGTTGATAAAAAGATAACACTATACATATAAAGAAAAATGCATTATTTACAAAGTTAAGATGCACGTCTTTGTAATGTATTAAAACAGGTTTTGGCACAGACGCGAATCAAAAATGAGTGGGAAAATAAAAATAATATCTTATTAACATTTGACAGATTATAAATATTATCATTAATTGCAGCTGCTTTTTCAAATAAAGCATTTCAAAATGATACACTAAAATTACATGACATTCATCTTCCACAGTATTACAAAATGGGCATTTTCTATCTTCTAACCTAAGATTATCAAATTTACCGGTCTCAATTCTTATTGGGACAACACCACAACGAAATTTACTAAAAGAGTACCTTTGCCTTAAAGGTAATATGATTTTACAATAATTTTCAACTTCAAATTGATTTTTAAATAAACGGTAGGTGCATAGTTTGTTTCGTCCTTTACCAGACATACTATCTACTCGCCTTATAGATGAAAACCAATCACTGGTATAAATATCCACAACTTTCTTTGTGACGTCATCAACAAGAGTACGCATACAGATATTAACATTAATATATGGAAACTGATGAAGATTAAGTGACACAAACTGCGTTTTTACAGTGTACATCCAATTTTTACAGGAACATTAGCTTTTAAATAAGACCAGAGTGCAATCCGTGTATTGAGTCTACTTTCATTCATAGAGGATAGACGACACCAGTATGTAGAAATAGTTTTCCACTGACGAACAATAATTGGTTGCCAAGCCATTTCACCGACTACCACTCTGCGCGACAGCTTTAGCTGTAACATTAAAATCCAAAAGGTTTTTGCAGTACTATACCAAGATATGTGTATTTACTAACCATGTGTAACACCCCATTATCACACTGGAACACACAATCAGTTTTAGGAGTTGAAAATGGTCGCAAATGAATAACATTACTCTTGTTACTGTTAAAAGACATATCATTTAAATCACACTAATCAGATATGGCAGATAATAATCTCTTTAGATCTGTTTCATTTTCTATCAAAAGAACGATATCGTCGGCATACATTAAAATACAAATGGTATCAATATTTACCGATATTCCAATATTAAGGCTTTTCAAATACAATGCCAAATCATTAATAAATAAATTAAACATCAAAGGAGATAAAACACACCCTTGTCTTAACCCACATTGTACACCAAACCATTCAGTTTTAAGGTTATTCACTCTAACACATGACGAAAAAGAGACGTATAATGATGTTAAAGCAAGAAGCATCTTACCACAGATACCATTATCATTAAGGATTTTTCAAAGCATATCCATATTTATATAGTCATAAGCTTTTCGAATATCTATGAAAGCACAAAACGTAGACTTCTTTAGCTTTTTCCTGGTATCAATAGTAATATTAAGTGATGAAATATGATCTATCATACTACGTTTCTTCCTAAACCCGTTGTGTTCATCGACTAATTTGGAATTGTTTTCACAAAATTCACTTAAACGGCTATTTAAAATATTACAATACATTTTATATATATTAGTTGCTATTGCAATCCCTCTATAAGAAAGGGGGTCCCTTGGGTCCGCAGTAGAAGACTTGGGTATTGTGTTATTGATACATTTACCCCATATAGATGGAAAAGTGCCATTATTAAAACAAACATTAAATAAAACATGAAGAAATAAAACGGACGTATCATTACACAATACCTCACTTGGAATATTATCAATACCACAAGCTTTACCTCGCTTTGCATTTGCAATGGCTTTTTTACTTCAAAAACAGATAAATTATCATAAAAGGCAAATTTGCAGTGTTACTATCATACGAGAAGTCTACATGTAAATGTGCCTGGTCATGTCCATTACTATTATTGTAAAATAAAGAATTAAAATCAGCTTCCCGAATGTCCAAAACATCTGAAATAGATAAAGAAATAGAACCATCATGAAGTTTAACTTCAAAAGGTATACATTTAGATTTGTATTTGTTAACACCGATCTGACCGATTGACTTCCAGAACTTTGACTGATCGACATTACAATCAATACGCAATTCATTTTGTTAAGAGTACCAATAAAAACACTTTGACTTTTGTACTTCACGATCAAATAATTTACGAACTTGTACATATTCAGATTTAAGATCTTTTTTTTAACATTTCTGTTGAGTACACTTAAGCCACCTTCGTTAGGCATTACTAACATCAGTCCATATTTCTGATAATCTATCGGTCCAACATTGTTTACCAAGTCTACATCTTTTATTGTGTTGATTAGACTGTATAGTTTTAAAGGGTATTTGGTTATATATATTATTCTTAACTATACTACACCAATCCTGATAAACACTATCGATATCATGTTCATATGTTTATATGTCTGTGGAAAAGAAAAGTTGTCCACAACATTTACAGATACGTCATCAGCATAAACTAAATATATTGTATTTGTAATTAATAATTACATACGTTTATACCTACTTCAGCTATTTGATCAGTGTAAATCACTGCTTCCTAACTACGTAAGCAGACAACGTTAAACAATTGATGTTAATATACCACTTTCAAGTTCTTTGATGTGCATTTCACCAAAGAACTAAATAATTTCTTGATTTCTTTGACTTTATTCCTTTGATATTAACCGACGTACATGTATTATTACGCCACACCGCAACACAGAAACGCTGATGTGAGAGCGATTTCGTATAAAAAGCAGATAATAAAACTAAAAAAATATGGATTTAAAACTAATGAAAATGTATAATTGTACAATTATTTTTTATATTTGATATTTATTTTTTAAATAGTCATTTTTATTGGATTTTTTTATATCATATGTTGTATTTTTTTGAATTCTTGATTTGTCACAGCCTTTATACTGGAAAAATTGTTACACGCGTGCTTGCACGTGGTCAATCTTGTATAACTAGTTGCACAATTTATTTATTATCATGTGGGCACTAAAACAGGTTTTTATTTGTTTATTTTTATTGTCTGTATGATTACTCGAGTAAATAATTGGTGATTTACCACAAAAGAACCCTGCTTGTGTGCAAATTTTATTCTAATGTAATTTTTACCAGGTGAATGATTCTTTATTTAATATGCGGCATGTCATTCAATAATAAATATATAGATCTAAATCAATACTAAAACAGATAGGTACTTCATTAAAATAGTATTATTATCATTATTTTTACTAAGAATATCATTATTACTAATTTTTTTTATATTTTTATTATTATAATTATTATTTTAATTTATTTTATTATTATTATCATCATTAATATCATCATCATTATCATCATCAGAAGCAGCAGCAGTAATAGTAGTAATTGAGGTAGTAGTAGTATCATTAGTAGTAGAAGTAGCAACAGTAGTAGTAGTTGTTGTTGTATTGTTATTAGTAATAGTAGCATTAGTAGTAGTAGTAGTAGTAGTAGTAGTAGTAGTATTAGTATTAGTAGTAGAACTAGTCGTAGTCGTAGTCGCCGTCGCCGTCGCAGTAGCAGAAGCAGAATCAGTAGTTGTAGTAGCAGCAAAAGTAGTAGCATTAGTTGTGATAGTAGTGGTAGTGGTTGCAAATATATAGTTGACAATATGTTATATGCACCGGAAGTTGCTTTTGAACGATATAATTGTTTTAGTTTGTTTCCCAAATGGGGTTTCCATATGGTTTCAGTAAACTAAAAAAAACATTTAACTTATAGTATGATTTATGTGTTTATTTTATATAAAACGACAAAGATACCAAAGATGATTGTCAATATACACAGAGTGTTATACCGTTACTGATTACCATAATCAGCAAAACAGACCCCATGATGTGTACCATTTGTATGTCACTTGGATAAATACTTAATTGGTGATTTATTGGTCCATTGATCACGAAAAAACCCTGTCACCTTTTGCCAGGTGAATGAATCTTAGTTTAATATTGGCATGTCATTAAATAAGAAATATATAATTTTATAATTATTATTATTATTATTATTATTATTGTTATAATTATTATTATTATTTTTACTATTATTATATATTTTCCGCATGATCAAAAACTGTTCTTTTTCACAGTCAACATAAAATGAGGACCTCATTTCACTAAATGAAAAACTGTCAGGTAGAAATTTACGCTTACTAGTTTTATTTCTTGTGTCCATCGTGTTATTTCGGTTTAATATACGTATAGTAAGTTTATATTAATTTATTTTAGCTAAGTAAGCTCGGATCTTATGAAAATCATTCTCGAGTGCATTCACTTATAAGAGCTGCCAGTTGGGGATTCGGATTCGTTATTATAATTACTATTTTATTTACATATTTTACTCGTGATAATATGTTTAAAAATACAATCAATAATAAATGTATGAAAATTAATATAAAATCTGAATCCCCAGCTGGCAGCTTGTTGGTAGTTGGGGATATTGAAGAACCAACCCGGCAAAAGTGAGTTATTTATTATTATAAACTTATTTTTAATTGAATTGATTTATTAAAAAAATAAAGCAACGATTTAAAAAAATCCGAATCACCAACTGGCAACTGGTTGGTAGTTGGCGATTCGCCGCGAATCCCCAACTGGAAATTTTGAATCGCCTCCTGGTGAATATACTCATGGTATTGAAGGAACAGCTCGGGAACGGTGTTTATTTATTGTTATGAACTGTTTTTCTATGGAATTGATTTGTTTTCAAAAACAAATATCGATTTGAAAAAAAAAAACGAATCCCAAATTTGTCAATTTGAACCACCGTATTGTGAATATATTCGTTTTATTGAAGAACCAAACCACCATTGGTGTTATTATTATCATGAATCTGTTTTCTTTATTAAATTGATATGTTAAAATAATAAAATAGCGATTTAAAAAAAAAAATCCGAATCCACAACTGGCAGCTGGTTAGTAGTTGGCGATTCGCGGCGAATCCCCAATTGGACATTTTGAATCGACGTCTGGTGAGTATATTCGTTATACTGAAGAATCGACCCGGCAAAAGTGTGTTTTTTTATTATTATTAACTTATTTTTTATTGAATTGATATGTTAAAAAAATAAATCAACGATTTATAAAAAAAAACGAATCCCCAACTGGAAATTTTAAATCGCCTTCTGGTGAATATACTCATGGTATTGAAGGAACAGCGCGGGAACGGTGTTTATTTAATGTTATAAACTGTTTTTCTATGGAATTGATTTGCTTTTTAAAACAAATATCGATTTTAAAAAAAATCCGAATCCCCAACTGTAAGCTCAATTCCATAGAAAAACAGTTCATAACAATAAATACACACCGTTCCCGCGCTGTTCCTTCAATACCATGAGTATATTCGCCAGGAGGCGATTCATGATTTCCAGTTGGGGATTCGCGGCGAATCCCCAACTACCAACCAGCAGCCAGTTGGGGATTGTAATTTATTTTTAAATCGCTGTTTTATTTTTTTAACAAATCAATTCAATAAAAAATAAGTTTATGATAATAAATAACTCACTTTTGCCAGTTTAGTTCTTTAGTATAACGAATATACCCACCAGACGGCGATTCAAAATGTCCAGTTGGGGATTTGCAGCAAATCGCCAACTACCAACCAGCTGCCAGTTGGGGATTCGGATTTTTTTTTAAATCGTTGTTTTATTTTTTTAACAAATCAATTCGATAAAAAATAAGTTTATAATAATAAAAAACACACTTTTACCGCGTTGGTTTTTCAATATAACGAGTATACTCACCAGACGGTCATTCAAAATGTCCAGTTGGGGATCCGCCGCGAATCGCCAACTACCAATATTTTTTTTTAAATCGCTGTTTTATTATTTTAACATATTAATTCAATAAAGAAAACAGGTTTAGGATAATAATAACACCAATGGTGGTTTGGTTCTTCAATAAAACGAATATACTCACAAGACGGTGATTCAAAATGGCAAATTTGGGATTCATTTTTTTTTTCAAATCTATATTTGTTTTCGAAAACAAATCAATTCCATAGAAAAACAGTTCATAACAATAAATAAACACCGTTCCCGAGCTGTTCCTTCAATATCATGAGTATATTCACCAGGAGGCGATTCAAAATTTCCAGTTGGGGATTCGCGGCGAATCGCCAACTACCAACCAGCTGCCAGTTTGGGATTCGGATTTTTTTTTAAAATTGCTGTTTTATTTTTTTAACAAATCAAGTCGATAAAAATAAGTTTATAATAGTAAAAAACACACTTTTGCCGGGTTGATTCTTCAATATAACGAGTATACTCACCAGACGGCGATTCAAAATGTCCAGTTGGGGATTCGCCGCGAATCGCCAACTACCAACCAGCTGCCAGTTGGGGATTCGGATTTTTTTTTAAATCGTTGTTTTATTTTTTTAACAAATCAATTCGATAAAAAATAAGTTTATTATAATAAAAAACACACTTTTGCCGCGTTGGTTTTTCAGTATAACGAGTATACTCACCAGACGGTGATTCAAAATGTCCAGTTGGGGATCCGCCGCTAATCGCCATCTACCAACCAACCAGCTGCTAGTTGGGGATTCGGATTTTTTTTTTTAAATCGCTGTTTTATTATTTTAACATATTAATTCGATAAAAAAAACATGTTGAGGATAATAATAACACCAATGGTGGTTTGGTTTTTCAATAAAACGAATATACTTACAAGACGGTGATTTAAAATGGCCAATTTTGGATTCGGATTTTTTTCAAATCGATATTTGTTTTCGAAAACAAATCACTTTTATAGAAAAACAGTTCATAACAATAAATAAACACCGTTCCGGCGCTGTTCCTCCAATACCATGAGTATATTCACCAGGAGGCGATTCAAAATTTCAAGGCAAATCCCCAACTACCAACCAGCTGCCAGTTGGGTATTCGGATTTTTTTTTTAAATTGCTGTTTTATTTTTTTAACAAATCAATTCAATAAAAAATAAGTTGATGATAATTAATAACACACTTTCGCCGGGTTGATTCTTCATTATAACGAATATACTCACCAGACGGCGATTCAAAATGTCCAGTTGGGGATTCGCCTCAAATCGCCAACTACCAATCAGTTGCCTGTTGGGGATTCGGATTTTTTTTTTAAATCGCTGTTTTATTATTTTAACATATCAATTCTATAAAGAAAACAGGTTTAGGATAATAAATACACCAATGGTGGTTTGGTTTTTCAATAAAACAAATATACTCACAAGACGGTGATTCAAAATGGCAAATTTGGAATTCGTTTTTTTTTTCAAATCGATATTTGTTTTTGAAATCAAATCAATTTCGTAGAAAAACAGTTCATAACAATAAATAAACACCGTTCCCGCGCTGTTCCTTCAATACCATGAGTATATTCACCAGGAGGCGATTCAAAATGTCCAGTTGGGGATTCGCGGCGAATCGCCAACTACCAACCAGTTGCCAGTTGGGGATTCGGATTTTTTTTAAGTCATTGTTTTATTTTTTTAATAAATCAAATCAATTCAAAATAAGTATATATTAGTAAATAACACACTTTTGCCGGGTTAGTTCTTCAATATAATGAGTACACTCACCAGACGTCGATTCAAAATGTCCAGTTTGGGATTCGCCGCGATTTTATATATATTAATTTACATACAATTATTATTGATTATATTTTTAAACATATTAACACAAGTAAAATATGTTAATGAAATAGTAATTATAATAACGAATCTGAATCCCCAACTGGCAGCTGGTCGGTAGTTGGTTATTCGATTCCCTAACTACCAACTGCGAACTACCTACTAATTTTACAGTCATACTGTATAATAGGAAACATTGGCACATATACACGTGCTGTATATAGGAAGAATTGGCACATATACACTTACTGTATATAGGAAGAATTGGCACATATACAAGTACTGTATATAGGAATTATTGCCACATATACACGTAATGTATATAGGAAGCATTCGCACATATACACATACTTTATACTGGAATCGTTGGCACATATACAAGTACTGTATATAGGAATTATTGGCACATATACACGTAATGTATATAGGAAGCATTCGCACATATACACGTACAGTATAATTGGAAGCATTGGCACATATATACGTACAGTATATAGGAAGCATTGGCACATATACACATACTTTATACTGGAATCGTTGGCACATCTACAAGTACTGTATAAAGGGAAGCAGTGGCTCATATACACATACTTTATACTGGAATCGTTGGCACATATAAAAGTACTGTATATAAAAAGCATTGGCACATTTACACGTACTGTATATAGGAAACATTGGCACATATACACGTACTATATAATAGGAAGCATTAACACATATACACGTACTGTATATAGTAAGCATTGGCACAGATTCACGTACTGTATATAGGAAGCATTGGCACATATACACGTACTATATATAGGAAGCAATTGGACATATATATGTACTGTATAATAGGATGCATTGGCACATATAAACGTATTTTATAATAGGAAGCATTGGCACATATACACGTACTTTATAATAGGAAACATTGGCACATATACACGTACTTTATAATAGGAAGCATTGGCACATATACACGTACTTTATAATAGGAAACATTGGCACATATACACGTACTTTACAATAGAAAACTTTGGCACATATACACGTACTTTATAATAGGAAACATTGGCACATATACACGTACTTTATAATAGGAAGCATTGGCACATATACACGTACTTTATAATAGGAAACATTGGCACATATACACGTACTTTATAATAGAAAACTTTGGCACATATACACGTACTTTATAATAGGAAACATTGGCACATATACACGTACTTTTTAATAGGAAACATTGGAACATATACATGTACTTTATAACAGGAAGCATTGGTACATATATATATACTTTATATTGGAAGCATTAACATATATACACGTACTTTATACTGGAAGCATTGGTACATATATACGTGTTTTATATTGGAACCATTGGCACTTATACAAGTACTTAATACTGAATGCATTGGTACATACATACGTACTTTATATTGGAAGCATTAACATATATACACGTACTTTATACTGGAAGCATTGGTACATATACACATGTTTTATATTGGAACCATTGGCACTGATACACGTACTTTATACTGGATGCATTGGTACATATATACGTACTTTATACTGACAGCATCAGCACATATAAACGTATTTTATACTGGAAGCATTGGTACATATACACGTGTTTTATATTGGAACCATTGGCACTGATACACGTACTTTATACTGGATGCATTGGTACATATATACGTACTTTATACTGACAGCATTAGCACATATACACGTACTTTATACTGGAAGCATTGATACATAAACACGAACTTTAAATTGGAAATATTGGCACATATACATGTACTGAATATAGGAAGCATTGGCACATAAACATGTACTGTATAATAGAAAACATTGGCAAATATACAAGTACTTTATAATAGGAAAAATTGGCACATATACACGTAATGTATATAAGAAGCATTTGAACATATACACGTACTGTATAATAGGAAGCATTGTCACATATACACGTATTTATAATAGGAAGCAGTGGCACATAAACAGGTACTGTATATAGGAAGCATTGGCACATATACACGTACTGTATAATATAAAGTATTGACACATATACACGTTCTTTACGATAGGAAGCTTTGCCACATATACACGTACTGTATTAAAGGAAACGTTGGCATATATACAAGAACTGTATATAGGAAACATTGGCACATATACACGTACTGTATAATAGGAAGCATTGGCACATATACACGTATTTTATAATGGAAGCATTTGCACATATACACGTAGTTTATACTGGAAGCAATGGCACATATACACGTACTGTATAATAGGAAGCATTGCCACATAAACAAGTACTGTATATAGGAAGCATTGGCACATATACAAGTACTGTATATAGGAAGCATTGGCACATATACACGTACTGTGTAATAGGAAGCATTGGCACATATACAAGTACTGTATATAGGAAGCATTGGCACATAAACACGAACTGTATAATAGGAAGCATTGGCATATATACACGTACTGTATATAGGAAGCATTGGCACATATACACGTACTGTATATAGGAAGCATTGGCACATTTACACGTTCTGTGTAATAGGAAGCATTGGCACTTATACACGTACTGTATAATAGGAAGCATTGGCACATATACACGTACTGTATAATAGGAAGCATTGTCACATATACACGTATGGTATAATAGGAAGCATTGGCACATATACACGTATGGTATAATAGGAAGCATTGGCACATATACAGGTACTTCTAATAGGAAGCAATGGTACATATAAACATATTTTATAATGGAAGCATTGGCACATATACACGTACTTTATGCTGGAAGCAATGGCACATATACACGTACTGTATAATAGGATGCATTGGCACATATACACGTACTGTATATATGAAGCATTGGCACATATACACGTACTGTATAATAGGAAGCATTGGAACATATACACGTACTTTCTATACGAAGCATTGACACATATACACGTACTGTATAATAGGAAGCATTGGTACATATACACGTACTGTATATAGGAAACATTGACACATATACACGTACTGTATAATAGGAAGCATTAGCACATATACACGTACTTTATATAGGAAGCATAGACATATAAACACGTACTGTATATAGGAAGCATTGGCACATATACACGTACTGTATATAGGAAACATTGAGACATATACACGTATTGTATAATAGGAAGCATAAGCACATATACACGTACTTTATAAAGGAAGCATAGACACATATACACGTACTGTATATAGGAAGCATTGGCACATATACACGTACTGTATATAGGAAGCATTGACACATATACACGTACTGTATTTAGAAACCATTGGCACAGATGCACGTACTGTATATAGAAATTGGCACATATACACGTACTGTATACTAGGAAGCATTGACACATATACACTTACTGTATATATGAAGCATCGGTACACATACACGTACTTTATAATAGGAAGCATTGACACATATACACGTACTGTAAATATGAAGCATTGGCACATTTACAAGTACTTTATATTGGAAGCTTTCGCACATATACAAGTACTTTATACTAGAAGCAATGGCATATATACACGTACATTATACTGGATGCATTGGCACATATATATGTACTTTATACTGATAGCATTCGCACATCTACACGTAATTTTTACTGTAAGCAATTGCACATATACACGTACTGTATATAGGAGGCATTGGTACATACACACGTACTTTATACAGCAGGCATCGGTAATTGGCACATGTACACGTACTGTATATAGGAAGCATTGGCACATATACAGGTACTTAATATAGGAATCATTGGCACATATATACGTACTTTATATTGGAAGCATTGGCACATATAACTCTATACTGGAAGCAATGGCACATATACACATACATTATGCTGGAAGCAATGGTATATTTACACGTACATTATACTGGAAGCAATGGTATATTTGCACGTACATTATACTAGATGCATTGACATATATATACATACTTTAAACTGATAGCAATGGCACATATACACGTACTTTATACTGGAAGCAATGGAACATTGACATGTACATTATACTAGATGCATTGACACATATATACATACTTTATACTGATAGCATTGACACATATACACGTACTTTATACTGGAAGCATTGGTACATATACACATGTTTTATATTGGAACCATTGGCACTGATACACGTACTTTATACTGGATGCATTGGTACATATATACGTACTTTATACTGACAGCATTAGCACATATACACGTACTTTATACTGGAAGCATTGGTACATATACACGTGTTTTATATTGGAACCATTGACACTGATACACGTACTTTATACTGGATGCATTGGTACATATATACGTACTTTATACTGACAGCATTAGCACATATACACGTACTTTATACTGGAAGCATTGATACATAAACACGAACTTTAAATTGGAAATATTGGCACATATACATGTACTGAATATAGGAAGCATTGGCACATATACATGTACTGTATAATAGAAAACATTGGCAAATATACAAGTACTTTATAATACGAAAAATTGGCACATATACACGTAATGTATATAAGAAGCATTTGAACATATACACGTACTGTATAATAGGAAGCATTGTCACATATACACGTATTTATAATAGGAAGCAGTGGCACATAAACAAGTACTGTATATAGGAAGCATTGGCACATATACACGTACTGTATAATATAAAGCATTGACACATATACACGTTCTTTATGATAGGAAGCTTTGGCACATATACACGTACTGTATTAAAGGAAACGTTGGCATACATACAAGAACTGTATATAGGAAACACTGGCACATATACACGTACTGTATAATAGGAAGCATTGGCACATATACACGTACTGTATAATAGGAAGCATTGGCACATATACACGTTTTTTATAATGGAAGCATTGGCACATATACACGTATTTTATACTGGAAGCAATGGCACATATACACGTACTGTATAATAGGAAGCATTGCCACATAACCAAGTACTGTATATAGGAAGCATTGGCAAATATACAAGTACTGTATATAGGAAGCATTGGCACATATACACGTACTGTGTAATAGGAAGTATTGGCACATATACAAGTATTGTATATAGGAAGCATTGGCACATAAACACGAACTGTATAATAGTAAGCATTGGCATATATACACGTACTGTGTAATAGGAAGTATTGGCACATATACAAGTATTGTATATAGGAAGCATTGGCACATAAACACGAACTGTATAATAGTAAGCATTGGCATATATACACGTACTGTATATAGGAAGCATTGGCACATTTACACGTACTGTGTAATAGGAAGCATTGGCACTTATACACGTACTGTAAAATAGGAAGCATTGGTACATATACACGTATGGTATAATAGGAAGCATTGGCACATATACACGTATGGTATAACAGTAAGCATTGGCACATATACAGGTACTTCTAATAGGAAGCCATGGTACATATAAACATATTTTATAATGGAAGCATTGACACATATACACGTACTCTATGCTGGAAGCAATGGCACATATACACGTACAGTATAATAGGAAGCATTGGCACATATACAAGTACTGTATATAGGAAGCATTGGCACATATACACGTACTGTATATAGGAAGCATTGGCACATATACAAGTATTGTATATAGGAAGAATTGGCACATATACAAGAACTGTATATAGGAAACATTGGCACATATACACGTACTTTCTATACGAAGCATTGACACATACACACGTACTGTATAATAGGAAGGATTGGTACATATACACGTACTGTATATAGGAAACATTGACACATATACACGTACTGTATAATAGGAAGCATTAGCACATATACACGTACTTTATATAGGAAGCATAGACACATATACACGTACTGTATATAGGAAGCATTGGCACATATACACGTACTGTATATAGGAAACATTGACACATATACACGTATTGTAATATAGGAAGCATTAGCACATATACACGTACTTTATATAGGAAGCATTGGCACATATACACGTACTGTATATAGGAATCATTGACACATATACACGTATTGTATAATAGGAAGCATTAGCACATATACACGTACTTTATATAGGAAGCATAGACACATATACACGTACTGTATATAGGAAGCATTGGCACATATACACGTACTGTATATAGGAAGCATTGACACATATACACTTACTGTATTTAGAAAGCATTGGCACAGATGCACGTACTGTATATAGAAATTGGCACATATACACGTACTGTATACTAGGAAGCATTGACTCATATACACTTACTGTATATATGAAGCATCGGTACACATACACGTACTTTATAACAGGAAACATTGACACATATACACGTACTGTAAATATGAAGCATTGGCACATTTACAAGTACTTTATATTGGAAGCTTTCGCACATATACAAGTACTTTATACTAGAAGCAATGGCATATATATACGTACATTATACTGGATGCATTGGCACATATATATGTACTTTATACTGATAGCATTCGCACATCTACACGTAATTTATACTGGAAGCAATTCCATATGTACACGTACTGTATATAGGAAGCATTGGTACATACACACGTATTTTATACAGCAGGCATTGGCAATTGGCACATATACACGTACTGTATATAGGAAGCATTGGCACATATACAGGTACTTAATATAGGAATCATTGGCACATATATACGTACTTTATATTGGAAGCATTGGCACATATAACTCTATACTGGAAGCAATGGCACATATACACATACATTATGCTGGAAGCAATGGTACATTTACACGTACATTATACTGGAAGCAATGGTACATTTGCACGTACATTATACTAGATGCATTGACATATATATACATACTTTATACTGATAGCAATGGCACATATACACGTACTTTATACTGGAAGCAATGGAACATTGACATGTACATTATACTAGATGCATTGACACATATATACATACTTTATACTGATAGCATTGGCACATATACACGTACTTTATACTGGAAGCATTAGAACTTATACTAGTAATTTATATTGGAAATATTGGTACATATACATGTACTTTATACTATGAGTATTGGTACATATACACATACTTTATATTGGAAGCATTGCCACATATACACATGCTTAATACAATATGGGAAGCATTGACACATATACACATACTTAATACTATATGGGAAGCATTGACACATATACACATACTTAATACTATATGGGAAGCATTGACACATATACACGTACTTTATATTGGAAATGTTAGTACATATACACGTACTTTATACCTGAAGCATTGACACAAAAACATGTATTTTATACTTGAAACAGTGTCACATATACACGTGTTTAATTTTGGAAGCACTGGCACATATAAACGTACTTTGTACTGGAAGCATTGACTTATATACATGTTCTTTATTCAGGAAGCATTGTCACATATACATGTACTTAATATTTAAAAGCACTGGCACATATACACTTAATTTATATTGGAAGCATTGGCACAATTACACTTACCTTATACTGGAAGCATTGGCACATATACACGTATTTTATACCGGAAGCATTGGCGCATATACAAGTACTTTATACTGGAAGCATTGGAACACATACACGTATTTTATATTGATAACATTAGCACATATTTACGTATTTTATAATTGAAGCATTGGTACATATACTCGTACTTTATATTTGGAGCATTGACACATATACACGTACTTTATACTGGAAGCATTGTCACAGATACACACACTAAATACTGTAAGCATTTGCACATATGCATGTACTTAAATTGGAAACATTGGAACAAATACATGTATTTCATACTTAAAGCATTGACACATATTCACGTATTTTATATTGGAAGCATTGGCACATATACATGTATTTGTATTTGATATATTGGCACATATAAACGTACTTTATCCTTTAAGCATTGGCACATATACATGACTTTATATTGGAAGCATTGGCACATAAACACGTACTTTATACTTGAAGCATTGGCACATATACATGACTTTATATTGGAAGCATTGGCACATAAACACGTACTTTATACTTGAAGCAGTGGCACATAAACACGTTCTTGATACTGGATGCATTGGTACATATATACCTACTTTATGCTGATAGCATTGGCATATATACACCTACTTTTTACTTGAAGCATTATTACATAAACACGAACTTTATATTGGAAATATTGGTACATATACACGTACTTTATATTGGAGGCATTGACACATATACACATACTTAATACTATACGAAAAGCATTGACACATATACACGTACTTTATATTGGAAATTCTGGAACAGATACACGTACTTTATATTTGAAGCATTGGCACATATACACGTACTTTATATTGGACATTATGGTACAAATACACGTACTTTATATTGGAAGCATTGGCACATATACATTAACTTAATACTGGAGCATTTGCACAAATACATGCACTTTATATTGGAAGCATTGGCACATATACATTTAATTTATATTGCAAGCAATGGCACATATACATGTACGTTATTTTGAAAGCATTGTCACATATACACGTACTTTATATTGGAAGCATTAGCACAAGTTCATGTTCTTTATATAGGAAGCTTTGGCACATATACACGTAATTCATACTGGAAGCTTTGGCACATATACACGTATTTTATATTGTAAACATTGGCACATATACACGTACTATATACTAGAAGCATTGATACATATACACGTACTTTATATTTGAAGCATTGGCACATATACACGTACTTTATATTTGAAGCATTGGCATATATACACGTACTTTATACTATACTGGAAACATTGGCACATATACACTTACTCTATACTATACTGGAAGCATTGGCACTGATGCACGTACTTTGTATTTGAAGCATTGGCTCATATACACGTACTTTATATTGAAAATATTGCTGCACATATATTTACATGTACTTTATGAAATAGCGTTATTTAGCTACATTTTAGAAGAGTTTTAAATGACGTTTTGTACAATAGTTGTTTTGGTTTTAATTGAACATATTATGTTGCAGCATAAATATTCGTATTAACGTATGTTGAACGGGAAGTAACATTCATTCCAACTTCGTTTCTCTCGCGTTTTCTTGATGGGAAAACATGTTGATATTATTTTCTCGTCCAATTTTAAGGTTTATCTATTATACCATGACGTGATGGCACATTGCATAAATAATTGCTACGAAAGTCATTTTGCGTAATTATAACCTAAATAGACATAATCCCAACACATACTCCTGTCTGATATACAAGATCATAACCAGTTAGATGATCAAGTGGAGGGACGTTCAAAATCAACAGCACAGAGAAGAATATAGTGACTACAACTGAAATTTTCTTTTTAAAACATTATAACTATATGTGTACCGTTTCCTGTTTCTAATTTGCATTTTTAACATAATTACATTTGATACCGTAATTCTAGTTAACTTACGCTCATCTGTACTTTTGTTTTTGCGAGTTACTGTAGTCTGTGCCTCCAAGAGATCTTTAATAAGATATAACTGACAGTCAAGGCATCAGTAAGACGAGTAAACCGCTAGGTCGTACATTAACTGAGCTTTATTAATATTGAACTTGTTGATCCCATTATGTATTGCTTGATGATAATGGAATGCTTAAACCGGTCCTAGAAGTACTGAGTGCTGGAGGACGTACGGTGCTATAGGTAGTTAGTGCTTGAGGTCGTACGGTGCTATAGGTACTGAGTGCTGGAGGTCGTAATGTGCTATAGGTAGTGATTGTGCAGGTCGTAAGGTGCTAGAAGTACTGAGTGCTGGAGGTCGTACGGTAATATAGGTAGTGAGTGCTGGAGGTCGTACGGTGCTACGGATAGTGAGTGCTGGAGTTCGTACGGTGCTATAGGTAGTGAGTGCTGGAAGTCGTACGTAGCTACAGATAGTGAGTGCTGGAGGACGTACGGTGCTACAGATAGTGAGTGCTTGAGTTCGTACGGTGCTATAGGTAGTTAGTGCTGGAGGTCGTACGGTGCTATAGGTAGTGAATGCTGGAGGTCGTACGGTGCTACAGATAGTGAGTGCTGGAGGTCGTACGGTGCTGCAGATAGTGATAGCTGGAGTTCGTACGGTGCTATAGGTAGTTAGTGCTGGAGGTCGTACGGTGCTATAGGTAGTGAGTGCTGGAGGTCGTACGGTGCTAGAAGTACTGAGTGCTGGAGGTCCTACGGTGCTATAGGTAGTGAGTGTTGGAGGTCGTACGGTGCTGCAAGTACTGAGTGCTGGAGGTCGAACAGTGCTATAGGTAGTGAGTACTTGAGGTCGTATGGTGCTACAGATAGTGAGTGTTGGAGGTCGTACGGTGCTTCAGATAGTGAGTGCTGGAGTTCGTACGGTGCTATAGGTAGTGAATGCTGCAGGTCGTACGGTGCTACAGATAGTGAGTGCTGGAGGTCGTACATCGCTACAGGTAGTGATTGCTGGAGGTCGTACGGTGCTACAGATAGTGAGTGCTGGAGATCGTACGGTGCTACAGGTAGTGAGTGCTGCAGGTCGTATGGTGCTACAGATAGTGAGTGCTGGAGGTCGTACGGTGCTACAGATAGTGAGTGCTGGAGGTCGTACGGTGCTGCAGATAGTAAGTGCTGGAGGTCGTACGGTGCTATAGGTAGTTAGTGCTGGAGGTCGTACGCTGCTACAGATAGTGACTGCGGGAGGTCGTACGGTGCTATATGTAGTGAGAGCTGGAGGTCGTACAGTGCTAGAGGCAGTGGGTACTTGGTGTCGTAAGGTGCTATAAGTACTGAGTGCTGGAGGTCGTACGGTGCTATAGGTAGTGAGTGCTGGAGGTCGTACGGTGCTAGAGGCAGTGAGTGCTGGAGGTCGTACGGTGCTATAGGTAGTGAGTGCTGGAGGTCGTACGGTGCTAGAAGCAGTGAGTGCTGGAGGTCGCACGGTGCTAGATGCAATGAATGCTGGATGTCGTACGGTGCTAGAAGTACTGAGTGCTGGAGGTCGTACGGTGCTATAGGTAGTCAGTGCTGCAGGTCGTACGATGCTACAGATAGTAAGTGCCGGAGGTCGTACGGTGCTATAGTTAGTGAGTGCTGGGGTCTTATGGTGCTAGAAGTAGTAAATGCTGGAAGTCGTACGGTGCTAAAGGCAGTGAAAGTTGGAGGTTGTTCGGTTTTATAGATAGTAAGTGATGGGGGTCGTAAAGTGCTAGAAGTAATTAGTGCTGGAGGTCGGACGGTGCTAGAGGCAGTGAGTGCTGGGGGTCGTAAGGTGCTAGAGGTAGTGAGTGCTTGAGATTGTACGGGGCTAGAAGAAGTGAGTGCTATAGATCGTACTGTGCTAAATGTAATGAGTGCTTGAGGTCGTACGGTGCTATTGGTAATGAGTGCTTGAGGTCGTACGGTGCAAGAAGTGGTGAATGCCTAAGGTCGTACGGTGCTATTGGAGGTCGTACGGTGCTATAATTAGTGGATGATGGAGGTCATACTATGCTAGAGGTAGTGAGCGCTGGAAGTCGTAAGGTGCTAGAGGTAGTGAGTACTGGAGTGCTGGAGGTCGTAAGTTGCTCAAGGTAGTGAGTTCTGGATGTCGTACGGTGCTATAGGTAGTGAGTGCTGGAGTTCGTACGGTGCTAGAGGTAGTGATGGTTGGAGGTCGTACGGTGCTGAAGGTAGTGATGGCTAGAGGTCGTAAGGTCCTAGAAGTAGTAAGGGCTGGAGGTCGTACGGTGCTAGAGGTAGTGAGGGCCGAAGGCCATACGGTGCCAATGGTAGTGAGTGCTGGAGGTCATATAGTGCTACATGTAGAGGTAATGAGGGCTGAGGGTCGTAAGGGGCTGTATGTAGTGAGGGCTGGATGTCATAAGGTGCTAGAGTTAGTGAGGGCTTGAGCTCGTACGGTGCTAGTGGTAATGAGGGCTGAGGGTCGTAAGGGGCTGTAGGTAGTGAGTTCTGGATGTCGTACTATTCTATAGGTAGTGAATGCTGGAGGTCGTACGGTGCTAGAGGTAGTGAGGGCTGGAGGACGTACAGTGCCAGAGGTAATGAGGACTGAGATTCGTAATGGTCTGTAGGTAGTGAGGACTGGGTGTCGTAAGGTGCTAGAGTTAGTGAGGGTTGAGCTCGTACGGTGCTAGAGGTAATGAGGGCTGAGGGTCGTAAGGGGCTAGAGGAAGTGAGGGCTGGAAGTCGTAAGGTGATAGAGGTTGTGAGTTGTGGAGGTAGTATGGCAAGCGCAGATCCAGAGGGGGGTCAGGGGGTCCGGAAAATCCTAAAAATGCCCCCCCCCCCTCCCTTAAAAAAAGGACCTCCCTAAGAAGGTATTGACCTCATGTTTGTGATTCCAAATTCGTGGATATAATGAGAGACCCTCTTACTTTGATCAATCAATACAAATAAGCGGTATTTAATATCTCATTATACGAGGGCCCATCAATAATTTCTTGAACTTATTTCGCTATTTCATAACGTGATCACATAGTGTAATGAAATTTTGAATGATCAAAAATAAATCAGTTTCAAATAAATTCAGCATGCGCCAGATATTGATGATGTCACACCAGTGACCAATGACGTCATATCAATATTCTGACGTCACACCAAGTACTTTTATACACCGACACTATAAAACATCGGCGTTCTATATAATTATGATCAGTTTAACTTTCAGTTTGAGAAGTTAACGCCGCATAGGGCGGGAATTACAATATGGATTCAGAAAATGTGACAGCATTTAAATGGGAGTCGATTCGAAAGGCCTTTGCAAATGCTGCGAAAAACGGTTGGGATGCATTCCGGTTCCAAGTACTAATGAGGGAAACGGTTATACGCGAAAACCCTTTACCGCATACAGCTATAACACGAGATAAAATTCATTCCCCCGATGACGCAGTCTCGAAATGCTTGTTTCCAAACGATACAGAAATCAAGCAAAGAATTGCTCCTGTGAAGGTTGTCGGAGATTGCAACTGCTTCTTTCGCTCCATTTCAAATTCTGTTTTTGGCACAGAAAACCATCATGTTGAGTGTCGGGTTCGGTGTGTGTATGAGTTACTCAAAAACTATATGAAATACACAAGCAATGACACATATGCAGAAATGTCGAGCAAACTGTCCGAATTCCAATACATTTTCGAAACCTCCATCTCTGATGATGCTAGAGTCCCCAATAATATCCCAAAATCGTTGAAGAATGAGATCATGAATTCGGCCAAAGACGGATAGTACTCGTCCCTGTTGCACATGTATGCCAGCGCAAATGCCTTTAGCCGCCCAGTAGTGACAATATTTCCACAAGTACAAAATGTTGCTATCAAAAGGCAAGTGCACAACCAGATTATTCGTCCCTTAGGCGGAGACATATCTGAATTTGGCCCACCATTGTACATCATGTGGACACATACTTCGAATCTTCAAGTAGAAATATGGCAACCAAATCATTTTGTTTCTTGCCATATGATTGATGACACAAAACAGTCTTCCAAAAGGGTGTCATCTGAGCAACCCCCTTTAAAGAAGCAGAAAATTTCTGATTTCTTCAAATGTGAATCACATGACAATCAAACGCTCAATACTGAGTCTGAAAGTCATGACCGAACCGATGACCAAGCAGAACATCCACAAGTTTCAAACCCTGAAACTGCAGATCAACATGATGACACAGGTGCAGACCAATTCCGTAGATCATCGAAATATGACCGTTGAATGGGACCGTGCCACTGTCTTCGCTCTCACAAACATACAAGATTTCGTATGTAGAAAGCAGCCCTGATCCGGAAACACTTAAGCATTTTCCATTTAAGACAAGGCTGGTTGCTGGCAAAACTAAGGAAAAGAAACTATATTTCCAGACTAGTTGGTTGGAAAATCATAAATGGCTGGCATACAGTAGTGTCTTAAATGGTGGTCTTTGTAAATTGTGTGTGTTGTTTCCTCAGTCAGATATCAGGTGTTATGACTTGTTTGTAAAGAAGCCGTTCACAAATTTCAAAAAGGCTACTGGAAAAGATGGATCTTTATTGATACATCAAAATTCTGAGTACCATAAAAACGCTTGTATTTCATATCAGACACTGACGGCAAGCCTCAAGAGCCCAGAAAGCACTGTTCAATATAAAATCAGCGCACAAAATAAACATGTGTATGACACAAACTTAAAACTGCTGACAATGATTGTAGAATCAATCATTCTGTGTGGAAAGCAGAACTTGCCTTTTAGGGGCCACAGAGACGATTCAACAAATACATCTTCCAATAAGGGAAATTTCAGGGCAATTCTGAACTTACTTGCTAATCATGACAAGTAGCTGGCACAGCATCTAGAACATACACCTAAAAATGCAACATACACCAGCAAGACAATCCAAAATCAATTGATATGTATTATTGGACAATACATCAGAAAACAAATATTAGAAGGCCTAAAAGGCAAGGGATTCTACTCGACCATAGCAGATGAAGTGACAGACAAGTTTGCAAATCAGGAGGTCCTGGCTTTATGCTTACGATTTATAGATGAAAGTCAAAGCAAACCATGTATCCGGGAAGAATTTTTTTACTTTGTTCACCTAGAAAGTACTACTGGAGAAATGATTTCAAGAAAAATTATTGAAGTGTTGACACAAAACGATCTTCCAGTAGAGAAAATAAGGGGTCAGGCGTATGACGGGGCCGCAGCGATGGCATCAGAAAAGAAGGGGTGTCAAGCTCGGATAAAGGAAATGAATAAACTTGCTCTTTACACACACTGCAAGAATCATGTTCTTAACTTGAGCATAGCACATGCATGTAAACTGCCCGTTGTCAGAAACATGATTGATGGAATTAATTCCACATTCATTTTCTTCGATGCGTCGCCCAAAAGACAACGCTATTTTGAGCGTGTACTTGTACACAACGGCACCGAGTCAAAGAGAAAGAAGCTCTTGGGTCTGTGTAAAACAAGATGGGTAGAGCGGCATACATGCTACGACGTATTTTACGACATGTATGCCGTTGTTATTGAGTGTCTCCAACATCCAAGAAAATACCCCAAGAACGTGCGGTAGACAAACAAAGAGATCAAACATGACTGTCTCAAGTCCTCCAGAGTACTTCAAACTTACAGTTGCAATCCCGTTCTTGGATCACTTATCTAATGAACTAAATGACATATTTCAGAAAGACGCCCATGTTGCTTATACTCTGAGCTGTTTAATCCCCGAACAAATGATGAACCTGTCACAGACGGAAATGCAAAAGCTTTCATCTGATTTGCTCTTCTGGAATTCCGACTTACAAAGCTCTTCCTCAAATGATCTACTAGCGCAATTATCAGAATGGAAGTAGGCTTTTAAAAACTTTTTGAAAAGGGGATTACACCAGACAGTCTGCTGGATACGTACAGAATTACAGACGAAGATATCTTTCCAGATGTTAAAACCCTTCTGCACATAGGTTGTACTCTACCTGTCAGTTCATGTGAGGCCGAACGCTCATTTTCTGGATTTCGTCGCATTAAAAGCTACATGCGAAGCACTATGAATGAGGAAAGGTTATCAGCACTAGCGCTAATGCATTTGCACCATGCGAAGTACATTGACGCAAAGATAATCTGCCAAACGTTCATAGGACAAAATAAAAGACGAATGTTCCAATCGAGTATATTGTATGATTAGATATTGATGATTTTAACTCTTCAGTAAAGGTCAAGCGGTGTAAACTTCATGTCTTTGGTCGTAACCATACTGTTGTGCTGCACACACTGACCTACTCAGTCACAGAACATGTCATAAAATGTATGGAAAAACATAAAAAAAACAACAACAAAAAACAAAAAAAAACAAAAAAACTTCTAAATGTGGAGGCCTCCTCGTGGCTAGAACTGGAAGCGTTGACTATAACTCTACTTGTAAAGTTAGAACGGCTAGCATCCACACAATCAGATAAATTAGTAACTGTATAAAGGCACTTGCTGTTTGTTATAGTAAGGGTTCGATCGGACACCCCTGGGAAAAATGGCTGGATCCGCGCCTGGTATGGTGCCATAGGTAGTGAGTGCTGGAGGTCGTACGGTACAAGAGGTAGCGAGTGCTGGATGTCGGAAGATGCTAGAGGTAGTGAGTGCTGGAGGTTGTAATGTGCTAGAGGTCGTAAGATGTTAGAGGTAGTGAGTACTAGAGGTCGTACGGTGCTAATGATAGTGAGTGCTAGAGGTCGTAAAGTGAAAGAGCTAGTGAGTGGTTGAGGTCGTAAGGTGCTATAGGTAATGAGTACTTGAGGTCGTAAGGTGCTAGAGGTAGTAGGTGCTGGAGTTCGTTTTGTGCTATTGGTAGTGAGTGCTAGAGGTCGTACGGTGCTATAGGTAGTGATTGCTGGAAGTCGTAAGTTGCTAGAGGTAATGAATTCTCGAGGTCGTGCTTGAGGTAGTGAGTGCTGGAGGTCGTACCGTGCTAAAAATTGTGAGGACTGAAGGTCGTTATGTGCTAAGGGTGTTGAGTACTTGTGGTCGTAAAATGCTAGAGGTAATGAGTACTGGAGGTAGTAAGGAACTAGAAGTAGTGTGTACTGGAGGTCGTAAGGTTCTAGAGGGAATGAGTGCTGGAAGCCGTTAGTCGCTAGAGGAAGTGAGTGCTGGAGGTCGTACGATGCTAGAGGTAGTTAGTGCTTGAAGTCGTACCGTGCTAGAGGTAGTGGGTGCTGGAGGTCGTAAGGTGCTAGAGGTAATGAGGTAGTGAATGTTAGGGGGGGGGGGGTGTAAGTTGCTAGAGGTAGTGAGTGCTGAAGGTCGTAAGTTGCTAGAGGTAGTGTGGTAGTGAGTGCTGGAGGGCGTATATTGTTAGAGGTATTGAGTGCTGGATGTCATTCAGTGCTAGATGTAGTGAGTGCTGGAGTTCGTACGGTGCTAGATGTCGTGAGTGATGGGTGTCGTTAGTTGCTTTGGGTCGTGAGTACTGTAGGTCGTACGGTGCTTGAGGTAGTGAGTGCTGGAGGTCATACGGTGCTAGGTGTCGTAAGTTATGGATGTCATAATGTGCTAGAAGTAGTTAGTGCTTAAGGTCAAACGTTTCTAGGGGTTGTGTGTGCTGAAGGTTGTAATATGCTAGAGGCAGTGGGTAATGGAGTTCGTACGGTGCTTGAGGTAGTAATTGCTGAAGGTCATACGGTGCTAGAGGTAGTGAGAACAGGAAGTCGTACGGTGCTAGGTGTCGTAAGTACTGGAGGTTGTACGGTGCTAGAAGTAGTGAGTGCTGGAGTTCGTACGTTTCTAGGGGTCGTGTGCGCTGGAGGTCATAACATGCTAGAGGTAGTGGGTGCTGGAAATATTAGAGGTAGTAAGTGATGGAAATCGTACGGTGCTACAAGTAGTTAATACTAGAGTTCGTACGTTGCTAGAGGTAGCGAGTGATGAATGTCGTACTGTGCTAGAGGTATTGAGTGCTGGATATTGTACGGTGCTAGAAGTAGTGCGTGCTGGAGGTCGTACGGTGCTAGAGGTAGTGAGTTTTGGAGGCCGTAAGTCGCTAGAGGAAGTGAATGCTTGAGGTCGTAAGTACTGGAGTTTGTACGTTGCTACAGGTAGCGAGTGATGGATGTCGTGCTTTGCTAGAGGTAGTTAGTGCTGGATATTGTACTGTGATATAAGTAGCCAGTGATGGATGTCATACTTTGCTAGAGGTAGTGAGTGCTGGATATTGTTCGGTGCTAGAAAAAGTGAGTGCTGGAGGTCGTACGGTGCTAGAGGTAGTGAGTGCTGGAGGCCATAAGACGCTAGAGGATGTGAATGCTGGAGGTCGTGGTGCTAGAGGTAGTGAGTGCTGGAGGTCGTGCGGTACTAGAGGTAGTGAGTGCTGGAGACCGTAAGTCGCTAGAGGAAGTGAATGCTGGAGATCGTGGTGCTAGAAGTAGTAAGTGCTGGAGGTCGTAAGGTGCTGGAGGTAATGAGTGCTGGAGGTCGTTCGGTGCTAGAGGTAGTGAGTGCTAGAATTTGTATGGTGCCAGGGGTCGTCAGCTGTTGAAAAATCCTCGTAAATAGACGCAATAAACCGAGCCTGCATTTTCTTAGTTTGTGTTGCGCTCCTTGTATTTAATAAATCTATGTATACGATATGAATCAATTTGTCTTGTACTATGGTGGTATTGAATGTTGCACAGATTTTAACGGTCAAAGCAGTTAAAGGTAACGCAAATTACCAAATTTACATATCTTACGAAGCCCGTGAAACATTTCATGATATTATAAAATCTAAAAATAAACAAAAGTTCACCTCCGATAGTATAATATTTTCAATAATCTTAGGTTTTCCCAATTTAGGACCGTTTGTGTTTTTAAATTTTAAACTACACATGCATCATGAATATTCCTGTTTTTCGGATGGTGGGATTATCGTTGCTATGTAACTTTATTGTGTTTCTCTTATCATGTGTTGGTACTACGACATCACCATCAACAGTATGTAGCGTAACCATTGGCCGGTAACGAATTCAGTATAAAAGTTTTGATATGTGAAGGATCGTTGTTTTGTTTACTTTTTAACGATATATAGATTTACTGAGAGAATATTAAATGTTCTGGTCCCAGTTATTTCTGTTATAATTACTATGTAAGAAAAATACTTGTATAATAACTCAATTTAGTCTCTATGTCAAATTCTTCATATCCGATCAGTCAATATTTTTATTTTTTAATACTGCCCGATAATATTGACCGGCAAAGTAATAGCACATGCGCGAGTTCGATGCGCTAACGGTCGTTGTTTAAACCTGTTAAAAAATCCGTATCACGCAATGCTCTTTCTGTTTTAATATTGATTTGACTAGTTTGCGTTATTAAACAAAAGCCTGAGTGCTTAAATTTAGCATTGAACTACAACTGAAGTATGGGGTTGTAAAAATGTAAATATTGTAATTCAATTTCAATTGAAATATTTTAAAATTATTAAATGTTAAAATGTCCACATTCAACATCTTGGTTTTGGGTGAACTTGATACATTACCTTCGAATATTATCATGATTGTAGATATTTAAACTACTGGTGTAAAGAAGCAGTAAATGATGAACACGACAGATTTTTTAATTTGCTGTATAAGGTTATGTTTGAACTTAAGAAAATATATAACCACAGTCCATGGAAAGTTTATGTTAAATATTTCTTAAATCAGTTAGCAGTTACTATTGGTTAAATCAATGTGTACCATCTCCAACTTTGTTTTTGAAATATTGTAAAACTTTAGTAAAGACCAATTTGTACGGTTATTGGACGGTCAAATAAATATATCACAAAAGCGTACAAAACTACAAACATTTTATATCAAAAGCTGAGTTAGAAAACTATTTTAAATTGATGCCATCTAATTTGTCATAACCTTTTGTCATTTAAAATCTTGTAAAAATAAATTACCTATTTGAAAATGTATTTTGTTTGGTATTGAAAGAACTTGAAATAGAAAGTAAAAGTGTAATTTATATAATACTTATGTCATAGGTGATCAATTCAATTACTTTTAATTGTGCCTACTTTAATTCAGATAAAAAGAAATTTATTGCTAAGGCTTTGTTAGACCAAACATTATAAACATCTTCTCGACGAACATTCCTATTGCTAGGATGCAATTCGCCAGGTTTTGGTTTTATAAAATGTACTTTATTATAGCCAAGCATCCGAGCAGAACTGTGATGAATTAAACCATACCTATCAATATTGGATGTAAAATCTCTAGATGGCAGTTAAAAATTAGAAATATTCAAGATTAATGCCGCTTTCACAACCAAATCAGCATTGTCGTTTCCACGAATTCATGTCGCAGATAATCAGTTTTATAGTTTCCACGCATTCATGTCACAGACATTCAGATAAACCGTTTCCACGAATTTATGTCGCAGACAATCAATTTAATCGTTCCACGAATTCATGTTACAGACAATCAGTTAAACCGTTTCCACGAATTCATGTCGCAGACAATCAATTTAATCGTTTCACGAATTTATGTTACAGACATTCAATTAAACCGTTTCCACGAATTCTTGTCGCAGACAATCAATTTTATCGTTCTACGAATTCATGTTACAGACATTCAGTTAAACCGTTTCCACGAATTCATGTCGCAGACAATCAATTTTATCGTTCCACGAATTCATGTCGCAGACAATCAGTTAAACCGTTTCCACGAATTCATGTCGCAGTCTTATAAGTTTTATCGTTTCCACGAATTCACATATGACCTTTGGAGCCAGCAAATAACAGTGCTATTGTCTTTGCACAGCAAATAATATTTATTCAAAAGTTTGTATCACAGTTATGCTATCTAGGGCTTGAAGAGATGAAAGGCAATAAAATGAACTGTTTATTATCAGATTCATTGAGATATATCAATGTCAAATCAATTGCATTGAGTTCAGCTAAAAAGATTGAGGCTCCGTTTTGATAATCGGGCTCTTTGAAGCGTGAACGAAGAAACATTCACTACATTATAAGGCTATACGTCAAGTAAGCCCTCTTATTTTGAAAGAGGGGATAACTATGATGAGTGAAGAGCAAGGAGTATTATGAGTTACTTTTCCTTGGATAATTAAATGGTGAGAACTGTTATTTATTTATCACACAATAATGTTTAAAAATATTAAAAATAAATGTTAATTGATAAATGTTAGTATCGCAAATATACCAACTAATGATTCTTTAACATAAATGTCGATTTGATTTTAAGAAAAAATATGTTATAATTACTTAAATTTTGAAATGTATGATTCGCACATGAGAGCACATGGTAAATTGCATGCTCGATAGAAAATTATTATTAAAAAAATATATATACATTTTATTTTACACTGCATTACTATTATGTTTTAACATGGGTTCAGTATTTAATAAACTCGTTTTATAAAAATGATATAAATAACAAAAGTTTATTTATATGTTCAGGTAAATTATAACAGTTTATGAATGACGTCATCAATATCGAGTTTAGTATTGTTTTATATCGGTCACTTTACCTGCAATATTCAGGTAAATTATAACAGATCTTGTGTAGTTTATGAATTACGTCATCAATATCGGGGTTTGTATAGAAATCAAACGCAATAATGTTTAATTGAATAACTGAATGAGATATGCTCGTTAACTACAATTTAAATAAAAGTTGGTCAGCATTAATGAAATATAATTAATAATGTCTTTTAGTTAAACATTTTTTTGTGTTATTTTATTTGGATAAATTTACTACCTGTCTAATATTAAATTGTAATGATCCTGTGGTATTAATTTTATAAAATATTGTTCTTTATTTGTCTCTATGCCGAAAGTAAGAAATCCAAGACGTGGTAGAGGCTGCCGAAGAGGTCGACGTCCACTGGCAGTGCAAGTGGCTGAAATGAGGGGTGACCACCAACCACCAATAGACCCAATGGTATCAGACCAAGCACTCGCTCAACCTCCACCATTTGTGCCTGACCAAGTACCGCTGGTGCAAGACCAACCACCGTTTGTACCGGACCATATGATAGTTCAGGCTCAGCAACAACAACAGCCTGCAAACTATTTGGGGCCGCCATATCCCCATGAACCACTGTGCCCACAGGACATTGCTCAGGATGCACAACAGTATGCTCCAATATACCAACAAGATATAGCACAGGTTGCATCGCTTCAGCAGGTTTATCAGGAGCCAATGTACCTACCAATGCAGCTTCAGGTTGTTAACATGCAGAGACGATTAGTTAATAATCAAGGTAATATTAACCCAATACATTCTATAGTTGGTGACATTGCTTTACATGTATAAAAAAATATAAATAAAAAAATACGGAATGGGGAATATATTGAATCAAAATCAAACCATTAAACTTATAGATGGTGAATAATTGGTGCAAAGTAAAACCACTAATAATAAAATTCATACTATAGCTAAATGGACAGACGCATTTTTTATTTATATTTCAATAAACATTGAAAGGCACCCTCAGCAAGCAAAACATTTGTTACATTACATGTACACTATTCTCGCAGCAGTAAATCGTCATTCGACGGGTTGGATATATTATGACGAGCAATTTGGACTAAGAAAAGCTATTGATCCATCTTCAAATTGGTCTGCTATCGATGGAGAACTTTGGATAGTAAGCATGACTTCACCTTGCAAAGTGTCTGGAGTGGAATCTCCGTAATTAGTAGGCAAGGTTTTGAATTTAACAACAAGGATTTTGTCGTGAATGATATCGTGTTTTCAAGCATAGTTGTTTGAAATGCAAAGGTTCACATCCGTCTAATGTGGACAAAACTTTTTTATTTAATTCGACACAACTTTAATCACTCTTACCTTTCAGACCAAGGTTCCATCACAGCCAAACACAATACAGGCAGAGATGCTCTGCTCCACAGAGATTTGTGGGCACAAGGCCACACACCAATCAAAATTGATAAGTTAAAATTATGGTTGAATAGGAATAACAAAAATGATGCTTCATTTTTACTGGAAGGTTTTAGCTCAGGTTTAAGTCTCCAGTATTCGGGTCCACATATCCTTATATATTCAAATAATTTAAAATCTGTTGCAATGCACCCAGAAATTTAAAAATGAAACTTGAACAAGAAGTTGACTTGGGCAAGATTTTAGGACCGTTTGATAAGATTTAAATTTAAGAATAAACCCAGTCGGTTTAATACCCAAGAATACTTGAGGAACGCGTTTAATTTCTAATCTGTCCTTTCCTCCAGGTTTATGTGTCAATGAGTTTATAGATGAAAAATTATGTTCTGTTAGCTTTTCAAAATTTGATAATGTTATAGAAATTTTACAAGTTTTGGGGAAATCAGCTTTGATGGCAAAAAAACCCCCATAAAATCTGCCTTTAATTTATGCCCCATTATCCAGGGGATGTTGATTTATTGAGCATATGTTTTGACAATAAATTTTAGGTTCAGAAAATGTTACCACATGGTGCATCCACATATTGTTCAATTTTTGAAAGGTTTTCAACATTTGTACAATGGGCAGTATCTGAAGAAGCACATTCAAACAATTTGGATCACTATCAAGACGATTTTTTCTTCGCCGGAAAAAATGATAGCGTCGATTGTCAGTTTCTAATGGACACTTTTGAATATGTATGCAATGACATTGGTATTCCGATTAATGATAAAAAATCAGAAGGTCAAACTACAAAAATGCAATATCTTGGTCTTGAAATTGATACTATAGGAGGTAATTAGAATTCCAAATGATAAAGTGGAAAAAAAACAAAAAACGTTATTACAAATATGCTTTACAGTTAAAGAAAATTCAGTTAAGAACATTACAGTCAATCGTTGGTTTATTAAATTTTTTTCCAAAGCCATTCCTTCTGGAAGTGCATTAACTGTCGCTTTTACGAAGCTATGGCATATGCAAAAAAGCCTCACCACTATATTAGAATCACAGAGGGTATAAAAGAAGACATGGAAGTTTGGTTGAATTTCTTAGATGAATTTAATGGTGTCAGTATTTTCAGTGACCTATTATGGGTATTGGGTGATGATATTGAGTCATCACCGATGTGCAGGCCCTCCCCATTTAGGCTCTGGTGCTTATTTTCAGGGTAATTGGCCATTTTTTAACTAGTCCGGTACTGGATTGATGAAGTATTAAGGAATATTACTTACTTAAAATTAATACCGATCGTGCTGGCTTTCAATACATGGGTTATCGCCTCAAAGGTAAAAATGTGACAATATGGTCAGACAACTTATCAATAGTTGAAGTTATCAATAAAAAGTCATCGCGTAATAAACGAGTCGTCTTTAATTCGTTTGTTAATTTTAATTCTACTTGCGGATAATATTCAAATTGGAGCTATACATTTTCATGGTCATCAGAATAACATTTGTGATGCTATAAGCCGTTTTCAGTGGGCAAGACGTGGGCATCCAGAATCCCAACAGCAATTCCGGACTCATTTATTCGCCTTTTCAACTTGAAGTAAACAGATTGGTTGATGCTTCTATGGCAAAAAAACACACACAGAAAACGTATCAAGCGGCAAAAGGCTTCATTTGAAAACTTTAGATTAAGCATGTCGTTATAGTTTATCAGTTCTGAAGAATGTCTTAATTTTTTTAGGTATAGAAACATTGCATTACACGTCACATAGTTTTATAATTGGTGGTGCAACTTCCATAGTATACTGAAGGGAAGTCCGAAGAAGAAATTAAACAACTGGGTCGTTGGAATTCAAATGCATATCAGGGTTATATTAGATTAAATATTCCAGATATGCATACATATTAAATATATATATCTTTATGAAAATTAAAATTTAAATTATGTTTTTAGGACAGTTCAAAGTGTGGGTTATTGGTTCATCTATAATTAGAGATACATTCCACAGAGCTGCGCATAGTCCTGCTAGGGTACATCTTGGATTGAAAAAGTTACGAGAAGTATTTTATGGGATTTAAAGCCAGGCATGAGAATGCACGAAATTCTAGATAGAATTAATATTCTTCTTTCATTCTATTCTGCTCCCCAAATTCTAGTCATACATTGCACTCGAAATGATATTGGCCAGGTTAATTTATCGTTTATTATACAATGTTTAAAGTCGGTCACAAGTGGTCTTCTTTTCAATCTTCTAAACACACTTCTTGTTTGGTCTGCAATTATTTCACGTATCAATTATAGAAATGAAGTCAATCATAAACAGCTAGAAAAAAATCGTACAATAGTTAACAGCTGCATCGGCATAAAAAATGGCTGTGCTTACATCCAATACCTTGGTATAGTTGAAAGTGCTACATATCTATATTTAGACTCGGTTCAATTGTCATAAACAGGCTATGATCTCATGTTAAATGTACTTCAAGGAGGCATTTATAAGTTTTCACAGACAGATGCGGCATAGTATCCTGAAACTGCAGAAATTGATTCGTGGCTGGTTTAGATACATGCTGTTCCGCCACTTTAGAACTAGCGTTTTACTTTTATGGCGGGACACTTATACATGAGGCTCTGGTCACAAGTCTGCGTGTCTTGGCATTGGCAGCAAGTATCAATAAATAACTTTTGACGAAAAAGATACAAATTGTAGATTCATTTAACATATATCTTGTGCTTTCGATATCCTGAGTATACATATTTTATAATTTGATAGAATATTTTAAATTTATATAGTTGTAATTGACATGCATTCAAATGTAATCAAAACTTAATTATTATTTCCGATTGGTCGGAATATGTAATGAATTATTTCCGTTCGTCCGGAATATGTATTGAGATATTTCCGATCGTCCGGGATATGTATAGATTTATTTCCGATTGTCCGGAATATATATATGTTTGACTAGCACTAATTGACCTATAAAGTCACGCAGTCAAATACTTTTAATTATTTCTGATTTTCCGGAATATGTGTAGAATAACCATTTCCGATTATCCGGAATGTACTTCATATTTAAAGTATTACCGATTGTCTGGAATATCTATGTAATAGTCATTACCGATTGTCCGGAATGTACTTCTGGTTATTTCCGATTGTCCGGAATACAATACTCATTTCAGATTGTCTGGAATGTATTATTATTGTTGGAAGATATCCGAGTGTCTAAAAATATATATTATGACTGCTGTGAAAATATCAGATTATTTTATTAGACTGTCCGGTATATAATTTTGTATATGACTACTCTTGGATACATTCATGAATACTTAATAGAAATGATCAGCCATATCCAGTTTCTGCCAAACAAATTATAAAATATATTGATAAAAGTTTATGTAGTTTTTGTTGTTTTTTTATTCCTCCTCTTTTCATAATAATATTGTCATATATGCATATAAACAACGATATTTGAAATAGGTTGAAGGAGTTTATTTTTGCACTTTATAATATTTCATGTGAGGTATTCACAACGGCTGTGTTAGAGTCATCACTCTACAACATGTCTAGCGTGGCGCTGCCGTCCTATCACACTTACCTCTCACAACTGAGGTCGAAGCTTGAGCCCGAGTTCGGTTCAAAATTTCACATTAGAACTATGTCAATTATTTGAGGATGGACGGTGATTGTATTCTGATTTCCTTCGACGGTTGTCCTCTATCAATGAAAATCTAAATATTCCATATATAACCTGTCATTTGTTGAAGATGGCACAAAACTAAATTCCTAAAAAGAATGCCATCGGCTGTCCTTAAATGAAGTTAAACTGTTCTAATATGAATTTCTATTCATGAACAACTCATACATATTATCTTCTATCACTCGTTCGTTAATATGGATATTTTGAAACCTCTCCCAATTTAAGACATGTATTGGAATCCCCATTTGGGCAATTATAAAAGACAAATAATACATTATGATTGTTCCTCATCAAGTTTTTATTAGAAAATATAGTTAACACAGATTCTTAAAAGTGACTGGTAAATAACATGGTTTATTCATCTAAGTCTCCAAATTCATTTACTTTATTCTTATCATTTATATACTGGTAATAAATCTATGTTTTGCTTTAAAACGATATATCTAAAACTTCCAAATCCGTCTACTATCGCAAATAGTTTTAGGAAAAAAGTCAGTTCTATCTGACGAATTGATAAATCAAGTCGCTTTTAGTTGTATTAATCGGTCTCAAAAGTGGAAATAATTTGATTGGTTTTGAGTTCTTCCGAGTTATCCGGATTTTACGTCAATTGCTGTCACTAAATTATTGCAAACTACGTTAAATTAATGGAATGATCCAAAACCACCTTCATGAAACACTTAATATACCATTGCAATGATATTGGTTTTCATTCTATTGTTCTATTAAAATGGTATTTGATCCTATTGCATTAATACATTAGAGTGTATTGTTTTTACCAAATGAATAATAGATTATTTTTATAACATTACAAGGGCATCGTTATATTTACAAACGTTATTACGTTTCCCTTAAAATATTTCAAAATTTCATTGTCAAATAAGTCTCATCTTCTTAACGTTACTGCCTTTGTATTTATTCTAGTTAATCAAACTGAACATGGCCAAAATAACTGACAATAAAACATTGGAAATGAATTGAAATATAAGCTTATAGCAATACAAATAGTCAGACTTCTTCCTACTCTTTATTTGATAAATATACTTATCCATAACGTTGCTAGGATATTTTATGACACGTTGAAACTTGTGATACATGAAAATTCTATTAATTAGATTCATGATCAAATGTGTCTATTTTCTTTCACCTATAAAATCCATTACCGGTTCCTATCAAAATTTAATAGAAACATAAAACGTAGCATACTACTGGTTCGCAACATATACAAAACGTACCAAATGGTTATAGCAAACGAAACCGAGAAATTACATTGGTTCAACATATAATCACGACTTGGAAAATTAAAATCTATTTGTTCACCGTATGGTCATCAGTCTCAGTAGGCAAAATGCGTTAGTAAAAAAAAAACAAGAAATTATATTGGTTAATTATACGTTAACAACGTAGCAATCGGCAATAGCAAATAAAACCAAAATGTCGCATTGGTAAACCATCTACTTACCAAGTAGCAAAATGTAATAGCAAAGAAAAACATGATATTCTACTAATTAACAGTCACCAAGTAGCAAAAATGAATAGCAAAGAAAATCATGATGTTATATTTGTTTAATAAGTATTTAGCAAGTAACAAAAGGCAATAGAAAAGAAAACCATGAAATTATATCGAGTTAACCTCACGTAAGTGTAAGAGTACTTAATATTATTTTATATGCTGTAGTTACGGGGAACATAAATAGAAAAGAGATACATGTACGCAAATGCAGCTTTATTTTATTTATTATTTTCACCTGTTGCTGGATTTGTATATTAAATGTTTGTTAACCATTACTATTCTGAAAAAAAAAACAGTATTGTTTAAACTAAAGTCAAACACAATTTTAACAAAGATGTCTAAGTTAATCAAATTCCTATTTCATAAATATTAAAGGGTATAACAGCTTGACCAAAATACTAAATATTGAAATAGGCTTAATTTTTTACCAAAATGCAAATAATGTAATACTAAACAAATGGCATGTTGATTACAATAGCTATTGTTTGACATATCACAGCATGTTTGATAAATAAATGGTTTAAGAGATTAACGTATATAAGCACATGGAAATGTGTTGGAACTTATCGCGACATTGTTTAAAGTAATGCATTCCTACTATATTCTTGACGTTTATAGCAGTATTCCTCAAAACTTTTTCTCATCAAGCGTGCACATGTAAAATCGTATCCTTGACGAATGTAGATAGACTGCTTTACTCACGGGAACATTGTATTATCTCATTGATGTTCGTACTAGTGACTTTTCGAACCAATGTCTGATGATACTGTTTTAAATACTGCTCAGGAATAAGACCATTTTGATGTATACATAGTTTCTGACTTGATACTTGAAAATAGCGAGAATACGAAATATACGAATGTGTTTAACTAAATCTGACAAATAATTGCAGTATTTGACGAATATAATTTACTGCTCATCAACGGTTCTGTTGACAAAAGGGGTTTAACATCATTTGCATCACATAACATGTAACATTACATATCAAGTTTTATTGGTTTGGAAAAAACTCAGAATTGATATGAGAAGGACCACCTGAGTAACCCAAGTAACATTTGTCCTTACATAAAATTGTTGAACCGAGTTGGATTCGATCTTACGACCTTAGCAATAGGATAAGACGTTAGTGTTCTTTAGCGCACTCAATCACTTGAAGGACCCCCTTTTGTAGAAAAGCGTCAAAACGATTATATGACCATGAATACTAATATTTAAGTATACACAGGGTACAACGGAGTATACAATTACCAACCGTTTTGATATTATCAAAGTTTCAATACATGTCCTTTACGACATGATGCAAAGTTTTACTAATTCAATAATTCAAAACCATAAAGTGGTAAACCTATAATATTGATCAAGTTCTCAGAATTTTGCGGTCTTTTTGTTCAGCAAAAATAACATTCATCATAGTTAACTGTCGCTTTGGACTGGTGTTTTTGGTATAAATTGAAGAAACAAAATTGTAGCAGATATAAATAAGCAAGAACAAGATGAAATTGAAATGTTAATTTAAGTAAGTAATGATAAGTCTACTTTAACGACAAACCGCGACAAGCACAACACATTTCCAGCGTAAGTTGCTCAAACGTAAGGCAGAACGACAAAGAAAATCATTGCTCGTAGTTGTAATTTGAATAATTTGGTCTTGATGCAGCAGCCACTGCTTCTTGTGTTTTTTTGTAAAGGGTATACATTTCTTTCATCATCTTCTTCATATACTGATCAACCTACAATAACACAATACATTCGTGAAAATAGTTTCAAACAAATTGCTAGACATATACTGTCTTTAATTTACACGTCTATAGGTTATTTCTTAAATGTATAAATATCGTATCTAGTATTTACTTGAAAAACAAAAAACCTTCATTGAAATTATTTAATTTGTCAGTGACTATTCCTAAGGGTATATGTACAATGGTAAAAATATAGTATGAACATAACAATGCCTTTATAACGTAGAACTTCGATGGCTCGAACCGGACGGGAATGGACAAAATAATTCGAGTAAAGGATTGTTCGAGCAAATTAATATTCAACATACATACGCATGTACATACTTCAAAATAGGAATTCAATATAACTTTCCTTTTTGGACAGGCTTCGTTATCGTTCCTAATGTAAGCAGTATCATTTATGAAAATTATCGTATCAGGTTCTAACTGTTGCAGACCATTGCTTTACATATTTTAACTAATACATAAATACATATTTACATATTAAATTCAAATGATCATACTTAAGGTATATGCAACTAGATTTGCATTGTTACTAGCAAGTACTTATTACCAAGGTGGACAAATTTAATTCTATGAAAAATGATCACTTGACTCGGAATCTTATTGACTCAGTTCAGTTAAAAAACAAAGATTATTTATAACCGCCGTTATGCGTCTGTTCTTATTACCAATGGAGATGCTATACCTGTAAAAATCATTACTACACATTTGATACTTACAGCTGTCTGGAATAAACACATCGTTGGGTCTTCATCTTCGCCATGCGGACACTGTATTTCATGGTCACAGAGAGAATAATAGTCAATGCAATGTATTCTATTCCATTTATCGGGCTTTGGACACGGTAACATATCAATATTAGCATCGGATTTTGGACACACTGAAAAACAAAAGAAACAACGACTTTTAATAATACCTTATGTTTGTTTCAGTATTATTCAGGACGCAATAATGAATTACTCCTGAAATGTTACGATCATTTAACCACGTTTATATTTGGCAAACTTTTGTGTCTCTTTTATGTTTAGATATAACGTATTTTCAGATAAAAAGGCATAATAAGAAACAAAGGATCAATTTTATATAATGATATTATATCAGTTAAAGGGACACTTTGTTATTCTGGTATTTTTTCAACTTCTGTAAGTGATGTATCTTACATTATGCTAAAATTACGTCAGTGTGTTCCATATAAATATGTTAATATGGGTATGGAAATGGGTAGAATACAATAAGGTACATGACCATGTCAATTTGTTATTTTAAAGGTTGTTTTTTTCTTCTAACAATTAAAATAACCACACTTAATCTAGTTTGAATTATGTTATAATTTACAAAATATGACGTTTCCAAGTTAAAATATTACAATTATTTATTTCATCATTCGTGTTCATGTTGCTCTGTTGACTGTGTTCTATGAATGGCGTCTCCAAACCGTTTTATATTTCCTTTTGTCGCTATTATTTCTGGTTTATAAATATATCACCTACGTGCAAATGAGAATTGACATCGAAACGACTGTTTGAAGCACAAAACGCAACAGTCTCTGTTTATTGAGTTTGTTTCTGAGAGATACTTGAAATATGCAACACCCTCATGCCCCTAGCACTGATTAAGCTGCATTCTGTTGTGGAACAACACTGAATGGGATGCATAACTTCAAGGTATAAGAAATAGTAAGAACACTACAAGAAATACGAAATAATAAACACGGGGTGAAGTTTAACGTTTCTCATGCAAGACTGTTTTTGCGATAGTAAATAACGTCCTACAGTAAATAGCCCCTGGACACGCAAGACGTAACATGTTCATGGTTGGACGGGTATTGAAATGAAGGAACTAGCGCCTCCAATAACCTGCTTAAAAGAAAATAGATTTCAACATTTATGCATGGCCCCTGCAAAGTCTCTCCTACGTATATGATATTGTAACCATCACTGATTTTAATATCCATCGTGAATTATCCCGTGAGACGGCACCATACCGATTAGTTAGCAGACTACAATGGTAAATATTTGTACATCCAGATTAACATATTATAAAGACATACGCTGACTGGGTTTTATACTTCACGTAGCGTTATTAATATAGTCGGCAAATAACAAGCAATTTTCTAAAACAAAATCTAAGAACTTGTGTAGGTTGTTAAAAGCATGAATATAATTCTGCAAATCAGTGAAAGTAATATTTTTTTATTATGATGCAGTGATTGTTGTGTTACTTTTGTTTTAATAGATAAAATATCATCGGGTGGACAAAAGGGCACAGCTTGGTATTGATTCAATAACGTTATAATTATATTCTTAAAAAACTCATTTCTAAGAGTGGTTATCATTTTAACTATGTCCTGTTGAAATAGTTCTTAACATCTTTCGTTAACATGCTGATTATATAATTCAATCAAAATTTGAATATTTTTGTTGTTTATTTTCATGATTATCATATTCTAGTGTGTTGGCTATATGTACGGTATTTACAGTATCTCAAACAGTTTTGATTCTGGATCTGCTTCCAGTAGATTGTCATTTTCTTAAGTGTTGGATACATGTTCGACACAGTTATCTTATTCCTGGTATTTACAGTATCTCAAACATATTTTAATCTGGAACTGACTCCAAAAGTAGAGGACTTTAGTGATGCAGTACCCTGGCGTGAATGTTACCAATTTTTCATTAATGTATGCCATAAATCATCATATCCATATTAAATGTAGGTATTAACAATATCATGTTTTACATAAGATCATCTTTAACTATTTGGTATTGTGAATCATCTTAGGATTTAAATATTTATTTTCTGTTTTATTTATGCATGTGTAAAGAATGTCGAATCACGCACAAATCTGACATAAAGTCATTCGGACTTTATTTGCTTGTGCGTGACTCGACATCCATTACATATGCATAGGAAAACTGAAAAAAAATGAATCTAAAACTTATGATTCAAATCCTGATGATATATATATAATTTGAGACTCCCCAAGTAGCTAGAAAAAAACTACACGCTGCAATGTAAACGCGTAAGAATACATCACTTCTGTCCTGGTTGACATTAAATTCACTAGATCTAATATCAAATAATATCGCTACAATAGTTGGTTTATTGTAAAATGACGAAATATTTGGAGGCGAACAAAAATAAACACCCGCTTTTTATCTCCCAATTTGGACAAATAAAAAATCGATAATTCAAGGAAATACGCAAACCGTGTAAACACTGACCTCATTGTTTAGGGTGTTTTTACACGAATGTTTTTTACAATGAGCAGTCATTTATGAAGGTCATATAAATCCACGCGAATTGATGAAGTATCGGAATTTGGACCGTTTCAAACGTGCATGGTTTGTGTAATTACATTATCTCACGATTGCCTGTTTCTGAACTTAAACTTCATGTACACTACATGTATATGCTTTTTATTTCATTTTTTTACTGTCGAATAAAATTGTCTGTGTTTTTTTTTTTGTCACCGACTAGCAATCACGTTCGGTAAACCAGTGTTGTGTTCAATGGTACAAGATAGCGTATTGTTATATCTCAAATATGAACATTTTATGAACTACATCATTGCTTCTCAAAACAAAAACGTATGGTCTAATTATTGCGCCCGGTTAAAATCGCTGAACCACAGAAATCAATATAACAATAAACCGAAGAAAATAGCTAACATATTTCTTGTTGTAAATTAATATTAGAATAAGCGTGGAACAGTTGTCCACGTCATTTTTATCGTATAATATTAAACCGACTATCAAAGCGTCGATGCTTCTTTGTTTACGGGTCCGATTAGCTCATGTCTGTTACGCGTCTGACTATCAATCCAGGGATCGTGAGTTCGAATTCCCCGCCCGGCAGCAGTCTCCGTGACTATCAATATACGACATTGTGTCTCATTATATTTCGACTCTCATTACTGATTCAAGTGAGAAAGTTACCAGTTACTTGCGGAGATGGGGTGTGCTCGAGTACTGGTTAATACCTAGGAAACAGTGGTTAGGTTACTTGATTGTCTGTTCGCCCTCGATGGCATAAAAATGACGCTAAATATTCAATCAATCAATTCTTTGTTTACGCAAGAAACATAAAAAGTAGTCTGGCGTCAGTTTTTTTATCGAAGAATAAAAGTCCAATGCAAATGCTTCAAATACATATATGACAATGAGATTGGAATTATAACCGTGTATATACCAGTTACTCTATTCAGGTTAAAGATTCTCTGCTCTTCTTCCTTTTCTATCAAGTTAAAAGTTAATGAACTACAACGCGACCATTGACATGCGTAATAAATTACATGTAATAGTGTCATTTTAGAATGAGATGCGAGCGTTTAAATGAGACTGAATTTCCAACGAGAAACACAAATTGATTTAAAACGTCCATATACGAACACAACTGACACTTTTGTAATGGTACAGAGTACATAAACTACAAGATAATTCCGATCTGAGTGCGAGTATTGAACACAATAAATATACCTTTTATTAACCAAACAGAAAACTGCCAAACGTGGAATTTACCCTGAAGTGAGCTTCCGGTTTCATCTTGAAAGCAATATAAAACACATTTAGATGACTATGACGTCAGTGTGTACACATTCACTATTATATTTACGTACTCCCACACCACCCTGCGCTAGCTATAGATTTTCTGTTATTTGATACAGTGGGGTAACAAGTTTAACTTAAGTGTTAAAATCACTTAGTTCCAGAAGTTTAAATAAATTGAATGTGGTGGCAAACACATTGATAGATTCAAGCGAGCTTCATGTTTAACACCAGTAGTTGGTATACGATGTGTATGTTACGATATGAAAACGATTATCAGATTATTGCATGGGTATATTTATAAGGTGACATCTGTTTATAATTAAATAAGATGAAGCAATACTAAGCTATTTCGGTATTCAGTAGAAATTTATGATGTTTAATAAAAAAAAAATCTTTAAATAATTGCTCCGTTTTTAACACATACGTAATGGCGGTTACGGAGGTCATCAAACGGGACATATTAATTTTTCCTAGTTTATCTAGTTTATCCTAGTTTATCTAGTTTATTTACTGCAAAATTGAGATTTATTTCATAAGATATAATATGATGTTTTGTATCCCATTTTTTTTCTTGGAACGTTTATGCTTTTCTGATAAGATATCATTGACGGATAAGTCATATAGATATTTATGGAGGCTTCATATCTCTATGGCATGTTTTAGCGTTGCTAACTTAAGTATGTGCTTACGTAAATTAAAATAAGTAAATAAATATATCTATGTTCAACATTTGTATATAACCGATACATTCTGATGAAAGGATCACTTTGAATCAAAGGACATGTCCATAAAAATGAAATATGAACTCAGGTTGTCCATAAGCCTTGAATAAATATATAACTCCCCTGACGCCCCAAACAACGACTTAAACTATGTTTGTTTATACTTTCAAAGAAACTGAACCAGCTCGATGAGTCAAAGGAATAAGTGATTGTAACAACACTGGTTGAAAGAACAAATTTCTACGGGCGACACATAGAATAGAATACTAACGTTGTGACAGTCAGTTAAATCAAACATTACGATTCCTTGGGAGCAGGGAACGTGTTCAATAAACAGCAAAATCAGACTCGTTTGTGTTAATATGTAAAGTTCCAATCTTGTTTCCTATACAAACTTATAATTAAGTTCATGTTATTAACAGTTACACATGTTCTGTATCGAATACCAACCACGTACAACCACACAATGAATGTATACCAACCACGTACAGCCACACAATGCACGTATACCAACCACGTACAACCACACAATGCACGTATATCAACCACGTACAACCACACAATGAATGTATACCAACCACGTTCAACCACACAATGCACGTATATCAAACACGTACAACCACACAATGAATGTATACCAACCACGTACAACCACACAATGCACGTATACCAACCACGTACAACCACACAATGCACGTATACCAACCACGTACAACCACACAATGCACGTATATCAAACACGTACAACCACACAATGAATGTATACCAACCACGTACAACCACACAATGCACGTATATTAACCACGTACAACCACACAATGCACTTATACCAACCAAGTACAACCACACAATGCACGTATACCAACCACGTACAGCCACACAATGCACGTTTATTAACCACGTACAACCACACAATGCACATATACCAACCACGTACAACCACACAATGCACGTATACCAACCACGTACAACCACACAATGCACGTATACCAACCACGTACAACCACACAATGCACGTATATCAACCACGTACAACCACACAATGCATGTATACCAACCACGTACAACCACACAATGCACGTATATCAACCACGTACGTACAACCACACAATGAATGTATACCAACCACGTACAGCCACACAATGCACGTATAACAACTACGTACAACCACACAATGCACGTATACCAACCACGTACAACCACACAATGCACGTATATCAACCACGTACAACACCACACAATGAATGTATACCAACCACGTACAACCACACAAAGTTTGTATACCAACCAGCCATAACAACATATTTCCTGTATTGTATACCAACCACTGCACAACCACACACAATGTATACTTGTTCTGTATACCAATCACACACTTTCTGTGTACATATAATTCAATCAAATGAATATTTAAAACGTTAGAATTTTTTTGAAGTATGATGTTATATTTATAAATAAAACTATAATGATCTTAAACATTTATACAAAATATAATGTTATCTTAAATAATGCCAGTATTTTTGCCAAATGAAACCAGATTTTTATCAAATTTAGAACAATTTGTTTCTAATTCTTAATTACATAGAGTAGAGTGTTTTAAACATGAGACAATATAGTGTTTAAATTAACGATATATTAATAAGAGTTTTATAACATATAAACGTATATTCTCGATATTTAATCACTTTATTAACATTATTTATCCTTAATGAAATAAAACAAACACTCCATGTACTTATAAAATTTTGCAACTATAAAATACATTTTATTTTAGAATGGCTGAACACTAAATGTCCTAAAAGTACCATTTGAAATACATATACTTATTTTAAAGACAAAAACATGCTGGACCATAATTCTTATAAACAAACTAGAAATATAAAAAAAAAATGTTTTGACAGCCAATATCCTGTAAACTACAATGAATGCAACTTAATAATGTTTTAGCTAAAATGTGACCCATCAATGAATAAAAGCCTACCAGATCACTCTTGGAAACCGCAATAAACAATCCTGCAACCATAAAATATACACGGAATGTAATACATTCTCTCAATTTTACTAACTACCCCATCGATAATGACACAAGATGCCGTAAACAAGAAATAACCTTGCAATAAAACAACAGTAATGAGAGTAAAACAGGAATTGTTAAACATCAATGTTGCATTGCGATATCATCATATCAACTCGGTTCAGTCAATTGCAATAAACTGGACCACAATGGACCACAATGACGATTTATGGACGGAATATATACTTGAATAATTAATAGGTGATCACTGATAGCTTGATAATTAATAACGTGCGTGGGTTAATGAATAAATAAGAGATCGTGTCTGCGTGGTGTAACAATACACGTGGGTTCATACAATGGTATGGGTTTAAAGTGACTTAATTGTCGGCAAAAGTGCTTAACTGGCATGACCATGATACATTACAGCGTATATCGCATATTTAATCCAGTCATTTTGTTCTGTCGTATTGTTTACTCTATTGGTCAATACTAACCAAGTGTGAACTTAATGATTTCAATGTGCAAGAGGAGCGCTTTCAACTATCAAACTGTGAAAAGTCAAAACAATTTTCTCTAATTGTTGCTATGAAGATAAATGAAATATATAGAATTCGGTAAAAAGTAAAACAACACACACACTTTAACGATTAATCTTTCTGAATTGTTGGTTATATATTGGTCGAGGTCGCATGGGGTATACCGGTCCAGGGAGAGGTTATATCCCGAATGGAGGAGTGTCCGAAAGCTATGGTCTCTTTGCACAGTGTATATGTACACTGAATAGGTTTTCCTTTTTTTTGCTTCGACTATATTTTGTTAAAATTTGTACTGTTATGTTTGTTATTTTGCAAGTTTATCTGGTTTAAACATATTTTATTGCCATAAATATATATATGGGTCGGGTCACAGGTTCTTACAACGTTAGTTACGACCCTTACCGAAATACAATATTACATAGAATTGATGCATGGCTAAAATGTTATTAGAGTGTTATACTTTTATAAACAAATACAATGCTTAAGAGAAAACAAACATTATTCTCTAAATAGTATACAATATACATGTAAACACTGGTTAGAATAAGTAAAGAAGTGAAATATGCTTAATACATTGCTCAAACAGAGGATAAGCAGTAATTTGAAGAGATAATAGTGGAAAGATAGAAAAGAAATATATATATATATATATATATATATATATATATATATATATATATATATATGTACATGCCAACCAAACATAAATGCTCTGTGATTCAACATTAATCATTAGGTGGTATATGTGGTCGAAAGCGTCCGCTCTCTTTAACAAACTTATGAACGCATCTAATTAAATGTTCATTTATATATTTTCTTGCTTTAATTCGGTGTTTCCATACAAGATAATGTTAATATTAAGCGGGTAACAGTGTCTTGAGTTGTGAAACTATTGCATTTAAATAGTGTTTGCAAGTTTATCAGCAAACATGCGAATATAAAAACAGTCATGTGATATGAATGTGAGATAAATTGGTTTAATATATTAAAAGATATATTTGAGATATATCAGTTTTATAATTCTTCATATAATGGAAGGGTTCGTTGTTAACTATAATGTCTTTTATAATGTTTATACTGTGTTTAAACCATGATGAGACTTACATAAAGAACTATTCTGATATTTTTTGGCTGCTATTAAACTGGGGTTTCAGAACTATAAATGTAGTACGATATATAAACACAAGACATAAAAGTCAATATGTAAACACATTCTTAGTTTCAAACTTAAGGTGAAGCTTCTGAAATAAAATCATGTTTAAATGAATTATTTTGTTATAAATGACAATCACATCTCGATGTGGACCAACTAAATAATGCCGTCTCTTCAGAACTAAGCTTGGTAGATAAGTTAGGGATACGCACAGACACCCCTGACGCCAAAAGTAGGCCAGATAGTATGCGAATTTTGTTCTTCCGAGTTTATCAAAAAGAAATGACACTCTAAAAATCATGTCTTAAACAAAGTTCATAAAGTGGAAATCTCTGGATCTAAAAGAGAAAACAGGATTTGTAGACCAAATCGTGATATTTCGCCAAGTAATTGTTAAATTTCCTAATGATTATGACGAATCTAATTTTAAAGGATTCGACGTATTAAAAACACTGGTTCGGAAATCACTTGACTTCTCATCCGCTCAAGACGATTACTGATCTGAAGACAAAATGCCAAGCAGGTTATTTCTATAACGATGTTGACAATGATAGTACATAGAGAATCGGTCATAGTCCAAAAACAATACAAGATGAGAAATAAACGGCAGCAACGTGAAATATAGGATCTAGGCTGACTTTAATATTAACACAATGTATATGTACATTACAGAAGATGTAATATTTAAAGGAAACGGCGGAAATAGCAGCACAAGCACAATTATAATAAGGGAAAATCTTATAAATTAATTGTAATATAAATGGAGTGTATTATAAGTGTATTATAAGTGAAGTGTATTATAAATGAAGTGTATTATAAGTAAAGTGTATAAGTTATGTGTATAATGAGCGAAGTATATAAGTGAAGTTTATTATAAGTGAAATGTATAAGTGAAGTGTTTTATAAGTGTAGCGTATAAGTGAAGTGTATTATAAGTGTAGCGTAAAAGTGAAGTGTATTATAAGTTGAATGTATTACACGTGAAGTTTATTATAAATGAAGTGTATTATACGTGTAGTGTGTAAGTGAAGTGTATTATAAGTGAAGTGTATAAGTGAAGTGTATTATAAGTTATGTGTATAAGTGAAGTGTATAATACGTGTAGTGTATAAGTGAAGTGTATTATAAGTGAATTGTATAAATGAAGTGTATTATACGTGTAGTGTATAAGTGAAGTGTATTATAAGTGAAGTGTATTATAAGTTATGTGTATAAGTGAAGTGTATTATAAGTGAATTGTATAAATGAAGTGTATTATACGTGTAGTGTATAAGTGAAGTGTATTATATGTGTAGTGTATAAGTGAAGTGTATTATACGTGTAGTGTATAAATTAAGTGTATAATACGTGTAGTGTATAAGTGAAGTGTATTATAAGTGAATTGTATAAATGAAGTGTTTTATACGTGAAGTGTATACGTGAAGTGTATTATAAGTGAAGGGTATAAGTGAAGTGTATTATAAGTGCATTGTATAAGTGAAGTGTATTATAAGTGAAGTGTATAAAGAGGAAATGTAGCAATAGGGGTCAGCGTTCAGGAACAGTTAGTAGTACAAGACGCCTCAAGACAACATCACAAGACGATAAAATGTAAATAAAATACTCGATTACATTGTACAAGTTAAAGAGCCAGGAGAATTGTAATCAAGCGTTCTATATACAATACAGAGAAACAGACAAGTATTCTTTTTAAGGAGAATTCGCAATCATTGAGTCTGAAGTTATTGCAGTCGTCGCACGCTTAAAGCGGATTACAAAGCGTGATTGCAAATCCACCAAACATGCAATACGCTGTTAAATAAAAGTACTGTAAAATACTTTTTCGGGATAGAATGAATTTGCTCAACTGTCATAACCATTACCAGACACCATTACATTAATAACACGGTGTCAGCAGGGCGCACATGGCGGCGCGTTTTATGTTTCCAACATTCATAAAAAGGCTAACGACAGGTTTAATATCAATTCTTTTTTGTAGTGTATTTTTATAGGAGATTAAGATAAAAGAGAAACAGAGAAGGCAACTGATCAGTTTAAATCGGTTTATTTTTGCTTTCAAGAAAACTTGAGTTCATACCGGCGGAAACATGTATAGCGTCATGTATTGATTGAGACATGGAACAACGCATCATTTCCGGATGCTGCCACGTGTTTTACATAATATCGAACTTTATAGATGTTCTTTTTTATTAATGGTTTTTAAATCGAAATCCGACAGTTGGAGTTTTATTCATAGCATCATTTTATTTTTGGTTTATATGTTTTTATAGTGCCATTTCTCTTATTCATAATTAGTGACTTACAGATATAAGGTGTTTTTTTGTTGAGGTTGACAGCGATAATGCAGCAATAATGCAGCAATATTACTGTCAGCTGTTACAATATATTCTAGTAAAATAGTATCATTATAATAGTTAGATTAGCTTATTTTACACTATATGTCGTTTCCCATCTTATGAGAAAACAGTTATGTTCACAAACGTGTGATAAGTCAAATACTGTTACTACATTATATAGGTAATAGAACCGTACTGTCATTTACTAACTGAGGTGGTTAACAGTTGACTTCGACAACTGAGTTTGATCCGTTATCCGCTACCTTATGTTGATTTATCGTCAATGTTTCACGTCAAGTATCATACTAATGATTTACCATGTCGGGAAGGATTACTGGGTGCACTAACCGACGTTAAATACCTGAACCACTGCTGAACAAGAACACCCCACGCAAGCATAACACATTCATTCGTTTGCTTACTTATTTGCTAGGCTCAGAACGGTCAGTTGCAAAGTTTGTCTTCAAGAGGAAAAACTTGTTTACGATTGTAGCAAACCTTGCCCCGCCATTCCCCTCGAAACATCATATTGACTAATCAAGTGCTCAGAGATAAAACTATATATTACTATAGTTATGATATAATTAAAAACACCTTTATTTAATAACACTTCAAACTGATTTTTTCATAATATCACTGGACAGCATGTCAGTGGTAAAAAAGATAAATGGTGTCTCCGGACTTCTAAAGTGGAGCATAAGTATAAATAAACGATAACCGAAATAGATAAAAACCGTCTCTGGGTACAATATATTACACCGACGCACAGTGTTAAGACAGCTGCTGAAGAGAAATTATACTCCCACGATTCTATCCTTAAGATGTTATCATAGTTACTCCGATGGGGTTTAGGAATGATAAGATAGAAGACCGAACAAAATTAATATTTTATTGACGGTCGTCTGAGACATCTGCTTCGGCCTATATAACTGTCACGTTTAGTGTGTATCTGTCCAACTGGAACTAGTATGATATATGTGTTTTAAGTCTTATTTCTCGTTTGTCTCTTAAATGGGAAATGAAAACAACCGTTGGTAAAAATTAAGAGTCAATGGTACATTAATTCAACACGTTAACTTTTATGATGAGACAACAGGAAGGATGAGGTTTGGTGCCCCCGTGTCTGTCTGTCTGTCTGTCTGTCTGTCTGTCTGTCTGTCTGTCTGTCTGTCTGTCTGTCTGTCTGTCTGTCTGTCTGATCTGCCTGCCTGCCTGCCTGTCTGTCTGTATGTATGTGCGTGCGTGCGAGCGAACGTTGGTGTACGTATTGGTGTATTCACTTATTACGATTGGACTTATTACGATTTATCTATGTATTAATTGCTAATGCCTTTAGTGACACCAGGGTCCGAATTTTGTTCCATGCAAAACGTCATGCTAAACTTACAAATAAATAGGCTCATTATTACAAAACAAATATAAACACCTTTAACTTTCTAGATGTATTCGACATTAATGCATTTAAGCCAGGTCAAGATTTTGGACTCTAATTTGTGTTTATATATAAATCCTTTAAATTGTGTTTACCTGTGAATACGAAATTGGATTAAGCGTGACTATAAGTATCTTGCATTGGTTTGAAGTTCGAATAGAAAATTCCGTCCCTTGGGATAACTGATTTAGCGGGGTCGAGGCCTTGCCGCGTTCCTGTGAAAACAGTTATCCCACGGGACGAACTTTTCTATCCAAATCCAAAAGCTATGAATGATTCTTTTTCTTGCATACAAACATATCCACCGTGTCCAAACGTTTCTGGAGAAGGCGGTAGAGGTAACGTTGGATGACGGTGGGATAACGTTGAATGGCGGTTGGATTTGCGATCAGCGGTAAGAAAACTAACTTGCTTTTAACTATTGTTGATAACTTTTGGAAAATCTGAGTCGAACAAGATGATGCCGTAACATTTCTGATCACTCGGCAGCAACCGAACCTAGTCAGACTGTAGACGTTTTCTTGATCATTCGAGAACTACAAGGAAATATCTGTGTAAACATTTGAACGGGTGTTTTAAAAGTACGAAAAACTGTCTTAATACCGAACATATGTTGATATATCATTCTCCTTTGTAAACAACACCCAAAATTCCTTGTATTTCTAGAATGATTAAGAAAACGTCTATATTCTGTACAGGTTTAAGTGCTGTCGAGTGATCAGAACTGTAACGACATCATCTTGTTCGACTCAGTTTTTCCAAAAAATCATCAACAATAGTTAAAAATGTTAGTTTTCTTACCGCTGGTCGAGAATCCCACCATCATCCAACGTTACCTCCACCGCCATCCAAAGTTACCTCCAACGCCTTCTCCGGAAACGTTTGATATCGAATACTTATTTTAACTTAATTTATCATTAGATCTATAGATGCTACAACGATCGTTTTTAAGATGTTAAATTGTATGATTTACGTCATATAGTTTATACGTGACGTCATTTAGATTAAAAAAAAAAAAAAAAAAAAAAAAAAAAATGGGGTATGGTGTTGGGGGGGGGGGGGGGGGGGGGGTGGTTAAGAGGCACCAACCAATGTCCATTTATCCTGCCTGTGAATTTATCATGGTTTATAAAATAATGCAGAGACATAACGCCATGCGCTAGCTGACTGATGGAAATTAAGATGCCCGATTTTGTTCTCGATTTCTAATAGTGATGATCTGAAAAGCAGGTGGATAATGTACAATACGCATGTGTTGTGATATAAATAATCTACAGAGTCTAGAATAATATAGTGTTGCCAACTCTTTTAATATATTTTATAATAACCGATCACTCATATAAGATCCTTTCTATATATTATCAAAAAATTGTGTTAGAAAAACTTAATATCAAAATCATTTAAACACAAATAATGAGCGTCCATGATGCACTTATTAGTATCACGCTATCAAATTAGACGAGCTCTTATTTCAAATTTATTACACATTAGTGACCTATGTTTCACAAACGCATTTATATAACGCAATTATATATATTGCTTTACTGCATTCAGGTGATACCAACTGACAATATATCCCATAGGATACATACATGCGGAACTTAGCAGATCAAATATAGAATAAAGTTAATTAACTGCAATGCTGCACTGATGATAATATTAATCATACAAGACGCTGTCTATAACACTTTATATTACCGTCACAAAATTACTAAAGTACTATAAATGGGATAAACCATTCGTACAGTATATTATTTGTTATTAAGGATCATATTCAAGCTAAGATTGCAACCAAAAATGTAAGATTTTATTGACAGATGATAAATAATCCGCCACCCCCAAGCACCGACTTGAGTGGTGTTCCATTCTCAAGCAACACTGAACGAGCTCCATGCTTCTGCGGAACCATCAAAAATGGTAACATCGCGTCAGATCAACCAGGAATAATGGTAACATTACGTCAAAGCAACCAGGAATAATGGAAACATCGCGTCAAAGCAACCAGAAATAATGCTAACATCGCGTCAAAGCAAACAGGAATAACGGTAACATCGCGTCAAAGCAACCAGAAATAATGGTAACATCGTTTCAAAGCAACAAGAAATAATGGTAACATCACGTTTAAGCAACCAGAAATAACAGCGCGTCAAAGCAACTAGGAAAAATGATAACATCGCATCAAAACAATAAGGAATAATGGTAACATCACGTCAAAATAACCAGGGAAAATGGTAACATAGCGTCAAAGCAACAAGAATTAATGGTAACATGGCTTCAAAACAACTAGGAAAAATGGTAACATCGTGTCAAAGCAACAAGGAATATTGGTAACAACGCGTCAAAACAACTAGGAAAAATGGTATCATCGCGTCAAAGCAACAAGGAAAACTGATAACATCGCCTCAAAGCAACAAGTTATAATGGTAACATTGCGTCAAAACAACCAGGAAAAATGATAACATCGCGTCAAAGCAACAATGAATAATGATAACATCGCGTCATAGCAACCAAGAATTATGGTAAAATCGCGTCAAAACAACCAGGAAAAATGATAACACCGCGTCATAGCAACAAGAAATAATGATAAAATCGCGTCAAAACAGCCAGGAATATTAGTAAAATTGCATCAAAGTAACAAGGAATAATGAGAACATCGCGTAGCGGCAACCAGGAGTAATGGTAGAATTGTCTCAAAGCAACAATGAATAATGGTAACATCGCGTCAAAGCAACCAGGAATAATGGTAACATCACGTCAACGCAACCACGAATAATGGTAACATCGAGTCAAAGCAACTAGGAATAATGATAATATCACGTCAAAGCAACCGGTAACAATGTTTTTATCACGGACAATGTTGAACGCCTGTGATACATTAATACATGTGTTTCTTTCACCGACAGTGTTGAATGCTCGTGATACATTAACACACGTGGTTTATCACGGACAATGTTGAACGCCCGTGATACATTATTATAAGTGGTTTATCACGGTCAATGTTGAACGCCCTTGATACATTCGCATACGTTGTTTATCACGGACAATGTTGAACACCCATAATACATTAACATACGTGTTTTTACCACGGACAATGTTGAACGCCCGTGATACATTAACACATGGGGTTTATCACAGACAATGTTGATTAACATACGTGTTTTTATTACGGACAATGTTAAACGCCCGTGATACATTAACATACGTGTTTTTATCACGGACAATGTTGAACTCTTGTGATACATTAACATACGTGGTTCATCACGGACAATGTTGAACGCCTGTGATACATTAACATACGTGGTTTATCACGGTCAATATTGAATGCCCGTGATACATTAACATACGTTGTTTATCACGGACAATGTTGAACACCCATGATACATTAACATACGTGTTTTTATCACGGACAATGTTAAACGCCCGTGATACATTTACACACGTGGTTTTATCATGGACAATGTTGAACTGTTGTGATACATTAACACACGTGGTTTATCACGGACAATGTTAAACGCCCATGATCCATTAACATATATTGATATTATCAATATACTTTTATTGTACCGGTATGCTCCATTTTTCGATTAACCTACATCTTCTATCATCAAATTGATTATTGTAATCATATGTTTAAATCGGCTTATGGAACATCAAAAGCCATCTCTACTTTGTGCTCCCACGTACATTTCAGTTAAACTGATATACAACAGCAGAAACGGGAACCATTCCCATTAGAACATAATCAAATAGATCGGTAAACTGTTTAGATCGTAATATATATCCGGGGCCTTATATGGTTGTGCATAGGTATGTGTTGATTGGATTTGAAAGACACAATTTTACACAGGTAAATGTAAATAATTCTGCTTTAACCAAAGCAGACACCATAAAATCGACCATGCATGTTTTCGTTCCTCAGCTGAATTCTGCGCTTTATTTAGCATGACAATTGTACGAAATACAACAATATGTTAAACCATAGGTAAACATAGACACACCTCCTACCTGATAAACACTCCGAGACATTCCTTCTACCTGATAACCACTCCGAGACACTCCTTCTACCAGATAACCACTCCGAGACACTCCTTCTACCAGATAACTACTCCGAGACACTCCTTCTACCAGATAATACTCCGAGACACTTCTACTACCAGATAACCACTTCGAGACACGCCTTCTACCTGATTGCCACTCCGAGACACTCATTCTATCAGATAACCACTCCGAGACACATCTTCTACCAGATAATCACTCCAAGACAATCCTACCAGATAACCACTCCAAAACACTCTTTCTACCTGATAACTACTCCAAGATACACCTTCTACCTGATTGCCACTCCAAGACACACCTTCTACCAGATAACCTCTCCAAAACACTCATTCTACCTGAAAACCACCCAAGACACTCATTCTACCGGATAACCACTCCAAGACACACATTCTACCGGATAACCACTCCGAAACACACCTTCTACCAGATAATCACTCCAAGACAATCCTACCAGATAACCACTCCAAAACACTCCTTCTACCTGATAACCACTCGAAGGCATTCCTACCAGAAAACCACTCCAAAACATTCCTTCTACCTGAAAACCACTCCAAGACACTAATTCCACCAGATAACCACTCAATACACACCTTCTACCAGATAACCACTCCAAGACACTCATTCTACAAGATAACCACCCCGAGACACTCCTTCTACCAGACAACCACTCCAACACACTCCTTCTACCAGATAGCCACTCTAAGACACTCTTTCAACCTGATAACCACTCCGAGACATTCCTTCTACCAGATAACCACTCTATGACACTCATTCTATCGGATAACCACTCCAAGACACACTTTGTACCAGATAACCATTCAGGGACACTCATTCTACCAGATAATTACTCCAAGACACACCTTCTACCTGATAACCACCCCGAGACACTCATTCTGCCAGATAACCACTTTAAGATACTCATTCTATCGGATAACCACTCCAAGAAACACCTTGTACCAGATAACCACCCAGTGACAATCCTTCTACCACATAACCACTCCAAGACACATCTTCTACCAGATAACCACTCCAAGACACACCTTCTACCTGATAACCACTCCAAAACACTCATTCTACAAGATAACATCTCAAAGACAGTCATTCTACCAGATTACCACTCCAAGACACACCTTCTACCTGATAATCACTTTGAGACACTCCTTCTACCAGATAACCACTGCAAGACACTCATTCTTCCAGATAACCACTCCAAGACACTCATTCTACCAGATAACCACTCCAATACACACCCTCTAACTGATAGCAACTCCAAGTCACTCCTTCTACCATATATCCACTCCAAGGCACACATTCTACCAGATAACCACTCCAAGACACACTTTCTACCTGATAGCTACTCCAAGACAATCATTCTACCAGATAACCACTTCAAGACACACATTCTACCTGATAGCTACTCCAAGACAACCCTTCTACCAGATAACCACTCCAAGACACACCTTCTACCAGATAACCACTTCAAGACACTCCTTCTACCTGATAACCACTCCAAGACATTCCTACCAGAAAACCACTCCAAAACATTCTTTCTACATGAAAACCACTCGAAGACACTAATTCTACCAGATAACCACTCTAATACACACATTCTACCAGATAACCACTCCGAGACACACCTTCTACCAGATAACCACTCAGGGACACACCTTCAACCAGATAGCAACTCCAAATCACTCTATCTACCTGATAACTACTCTGAGACACTCTTTCTACCTGATAACCACTCCGAGACACTCATTCTACCAGATAACCACTCCGAGACACTCATTCTACCAGATAACCACTCCGAGACACTCCTTCTACCAGATAGCCACTCCAAGACACTCGTTCTACCTGATAACTACTCCGAGACACTCTTTCTACCTGATAACCACTCCGAGACACTCATTCTACCAGATAACTGCTCAAAGACACACTCCTTCTACCTGATATCCTCTTCGAGACACTCTTTCTTCCAGATAACCACTCTATGACACTCATTCTATCGGATAACCACTCCAAGACACACCTTGTACCAGATTACCACTCAGGGACATTCATTCTACCAGATAACCACTCCAAGACACACTCCTTCTACCTGATATCCTCTTCGAGACACTCCTTCTACCAGATAACCACTCTATGACACTCATTCTATCGGATAACCATTCCAAGACACACTTTGTACCAGATAACAATTCAGGGACACTCATTCTACCAGATAACTACTCAAAGACACACCTTCTACCTGATAACCACTCCAAGACACTCATTCTACCAGATAACCACTTTAAGATACTCATTCTATCGGATAACCACTCCCAGACACACCTTGTACCAGATAACCACTCAGGGACAATCCTTCTACCAGATAACTACTCCAAGACACACCTTCTACCAGATAACCACTCCAAGACACACTTTCTACCTGAAAGCCACTCCGAAACACTCATTCTACCAGATAACAACTCAAAGACAGTCATTCTACCAGATAACCACTCCAAGACACACCTTCTACCTGTTAATCACTTTGAGACACTCCTTCTACCAGATAACCATTCCAAGACACTCATTCTACCAGATAACCACTCCAAAACACACCTTCTACCTGATAGCAACTCCAAGTCACTCCTTCTACCATATATCCACTCCAAGGCACACATTCTACCAGATAACCACTCCAAGACACACCTTCTACCTTATAGCTACTCCAAGACACTCCTTCTACCTGATAACCACTCCAAGACACTCCTTCTACCAGATAACCACTCCAAGACACTCATTCTACCAGATACCCACTCCAAGACACTCATTCTACCAGATAACCACTTCAAGACACACCTTCTACCTGATTTCAACTCCAAGACATTCCTACTACTCGATAACCACTCCAATACACGCATTTTACCAGATAACCACTCCAAGACACACATTCTACCTGATAGCTACTCCAAGACACTCCTTCTACCAGATAACCACTCCAAGACACACCGCCTACCAGATAAACACTCCAAGACACTCATTATACCAGATAACCACTCCAAGACACTCATTCTACCAGATAATCACTCCAAGACACACCATCTACCTGATAGCAACTCCAAGACACACCTTCTGCCTGATAGCAACTCCAAGACACTTCTTCTACCATATTACCACTCCAAGACACTCAATTCTACCTGGTTACTACTCCAAGACACTCCTTATACCTGATAAGTGAATGTTGTTTACCAGAAGCGTTGTTTCTACATACTATTATTGGAGCCTTTGTGTCATATTTGTACTGCTGGTATGACAATGTCGCAGGTGTTCAGACATTTAAAATACATCGTGCCAGTTGATAATATGAGAACTAAAGAAAGACACGTATGTGCCGTAAGTTTTGTATATCTATCCGCTAGTACTTGTCATGATATTTATAATCATCCAATAAATAAATATAGCATTTCGTCTGTGTATGTACCTTAATGATCAATTAAGGCAGGAGTATAATATATTCTAATGATACCTGGCTGATAATTACGGAAACGTATATTGACCCCCCTTATATTTAAGATAGATTAATATGTTGTTTTCAATGTGTTATCTATTACCGTTTTAATATAATCTACATCGTATTAGAAAGCTAAAGATTTATGAAACATGCTGGCACATAATGCCAATTATTCAAAATGGTAAATTAAGACGATATAAATATTGCGATTATAGTTATTGATTTTTTTTATATTTTTTATATTTTGAATTTATAACTTAGTAATTTTCTGTTGGGTATAAATACTTTTCACACAAAATTTAAGGTTTTGTCAATTTATATATATGCACAGTTGCGTCACTACGCCTTTTTGGATGTAGTGTATGCCGGCTGCAATTTGAACTGGCGAAGCTTCAGAAAGTGGCGTAAAAACAAAGGCGTATGCCCCCCCCCCCCCCCCACCCAATATTAAGGTGGAGGGTCAGCATATAATCTGCCCACCCCTCACTCCAAAAAAAAATAAAAAATTATAAAATATGTTTAAAAGACACAAAATACAAAAAAAATCTTGAATAAATGACAACCATATGTTTATCTTAAAAGCTAACTAGAATGCAGCATTTGTTGTTTTACCGATTATATCAATGTTACTTTCCGGGGGAGGCCGCAGCATCGACACAAACCCGCTTCGCACCTTCTTCCTCTTAATTAGTTTGCAGTGAATTGAATTTACAACCCAGTGAAATAGTGAAAGTTCCTGTTTAATTACATCTTACAGTTTTTCTTTCTTAATAAAAACGTTTAAATGTTACCGTGAAGTAACCACCAACTTTCCCGTAATACACTATAAAACTTGCTATAATGTATCATTTGACTTTTAAGATATCAAGATTTTCCAGGGGAGGTCCCTCTTACCCCCACCAGCAAGGGAAACTCTCTCCAATAATGGAATAAATGTCAACCATATTTTTTCTTGGACACTCTTTAGAATGCAGCAGTTAGTGTTTTAAATACAATCTTTTCCGAAGTAGGCCCTGTACCCGCACCAGCAGAGACCCCACAAACTGGTATAAAAACAACCATTTTCCAATTAAAATCTTCTTGATTGCATTTTTGTTTTTTAAATACCTTTTTGCAGGGGGAGAAGTCCAATAAATAACACCCTCCCAGATCTCCTCTCACGTCTTGCTCCCAGTGCATAAGGTGATGGGTTTAAAACCCGGTCGAAGTTAGTTTTTTTAATACATTTCAGGCTTTTTTCTTTATAAAATATTTAAATCACAAAATATTGGAGTTATGACAATCATATCTTTATCTTAACAACTCCATTGAATGCAACAGCTTGGAATTAAGATATCAAAATGATCTAATGGAGGCCCCCGTAGCCTCAAATATGGGAGGGGATTCTTTCTCCTACACTCTCTCGCCAGGTTGGCTTCCCAAGTAATTGAAAGGCTCCTACGCCAATGAAAATTTATATATGATACATATGCATGTATATAATCGCGAGAATTTTTTTTTGTAATATTACAATATAACACACGGTAAAACTTGAAACACTTATTTACAAGCCATTTAACATGTATTAAAACCAAATGTTAAATTGTATAAAAATTATAAATTGAGTAAACGACGTTTAATATATTTATCACTTGTTTATAATAACCGATCAAATGGTCAATATACGTTTTCGTAGATAATGATCCAGACTGTGAGTACACTATTTGTGCAACAAGACATATCAGAAAGCCACCTCGTTTCTCTTACAAAAATAGTCTTAAAATACGTTTGAGAAATAAGATTTCATTACAACATTAAAAGCTTAAAACTTTAGTAAATACTTTTTATTTATCTTTATTAAAATGAATACAAAATAATCTCATACTTTACTGTTTCATTTTCAAGAACAGTTACTAATTAATATCATGCTAATTAACACCTAAGCCATCTGAACCATTTTATAAACATTTTTTTTCAAAATCATCTATGAAGAAGAGTTGACCAATTCGTAAGCTTTTATTATATCCACTGAATAATATTATAATAATGTAAGCCCATCTTTGAATTTTTGTTCTTTATTTTATAGTAATAAAAAAAAGTTTGCTATGCTTGCACTTCATAGAGCGACACAAATGAAAGAAGTGAAACTTACATTTTACGTAACACTTTTATAAATGAAAGTCCTTATTTATTACATAGAAACACTACTACTTAACTTTCTAACATAAAATCTACACTACACAGGTTTCAACCTTTAAACCTCAAGTAAAATCGTGATTTCTGTCTATAAAATCATATCTTCGTCATGGATCAATGATTTTATTTTTTATTAGTATGAGTAAAGTCGATAAAATGTTCGATTAGATGTTTTGCATGTAGATAAATGCTGGTCGAAAAGTACTCATTAGTTTCTAAAGTAGCAGAGAGCAGTGTTTAAAATGTCACGCATTTCTGAACATGTTATTCTGCTATTTTTATTGTATGTATTCAAACTGGCGGTGGATGTACCAAATATAGACTATATGTAAATGTTGACTTACTTCGAGGTTGAACTGTTATGAACGAATACAACTTATTGTTTTACCTTCAGAGTTCTGTTAAATGTTCATCTGACATCGAATATTAGTGAATTCCTCGTACCGTATTTCGATCGAATTGGTTTGTTTAAAAATTATGTACGACAGTTTGTTCATGTTATGCGATAGTAAAGTATGTCTGTATGGAACATACGTCCAGACAACCGCCAGCAGCGTTCGGGAAGCTTACTATGCAGTTGGCAGCTTATCAGTGAGATTGAAGTGAGAGCATTGTACATTTGCAAACACGAGCATGTGTAGTGGTGGATTTATGTTCTGAATGATATATATTATACTTTGACTAATTGTGTTCATCCCTATCCTGTATTCGTTATGCATTATATAATGTTTAAGACCAAGTTCAGTAAGTTGCAACTATAGTCTTAGCACCACGGTTTATACCTAATTTTTTGTAAAAAAAAAAAGTTTCAATACTATGTTATGATTGTACTAAAACTAGTTTCCATTACGATATTTAGCGCCAAAATTGCCGATACTGGAATTTTGAAATCGCGACTGCGCACTTGCAAAATAACAGTCGAAGTAAAAAAGATATTCACCACACATCTTTACATGTTATTTTAATATAAGAGAAAAATCAAATGTTCTTGCAGGGGAAAGATCCCCGTGCCTGACTTATTTCCCCTAAACTAGCTGGTGGTTTTATAATATAGTATAGTGTGTATACATATCTACATTGTCCTAGACATAACGATTAGATATAGTTTACGTCTAGTATATGTGCAAAACAATTATATAGAAGCTTTGTATTTGTTTTAAGTGTGTATGGGGATTTGCACCTTTTTCAACACTATTACATTGATATAATTGTGATCAGCACATCTATTCGTCATAACGGGGATAGGTTATAAATAATATAAGACGTTCCTTGTCTCTGCAAGTCACTGACTACTTCTACACATATCCTAGAGGTGGAAGACTCTTGACCGTAGAACTAACTGCATGGTCATTTATCACAGAAACTTTGGTTTAGCGGATATTTTTTTAGAAGATGATGATAATGATTTTGCAGGAAGCAAGTTATTAATGACTACATTTACAAGTGAAATATAGACTATAGGACATCAAAGGTTCAGCTAACAAAAGTATTTTGAAAATAGATAGATTTTAGTTATACATTATACATACAAACTCAAAGTGTGACCTTGACCTTTGAGGTATGGGTATGGGACTTACTCACGATACGTTGTCATGTTATGTTGATCATTTGTAGCAAGTATTTAAAAAACACATCTATACGTGACAAAGTCACAGACCAGACACGAAATATCACACAAACTCAAAGTGTTGTCAAACAAACTCAGATTGTGACTTTGACCTTTGAGGTACAGGTGTGTGTCTTACTAGCAACATGTCATAATGTTATGTTGATCATTTGTAGCAAGTATCATTAAAATTCATCTATGCATGACAAAGTTACAGGCCTGAAACGAAATCTCACATAAACTCAAAGTGTTGTCAAACAAACTCAAATTGTGACCTTGACCTTTGAGGTACGGTTGTGGGTCTTACTCGCGACACGTCGTCATGTTATGATGATCATTTGTAGCAAGTATCAACGAAATCCATCTATGCATGACAAAGTTACAGGCAGGACACGAAATCTCACACAAACTCAAAGTGTTGTAAAACAAACTCAAATTGTGACTTTGACCTTTGAGGTACGGGTGTTGGTCTTACTCGCGACACGTCGTTATACTATGTTGATCATTTGTAGCAAGTATCAACAAAATCCATCTATGCATGACAAAGCAACAGGCCTGACACGAAATATCGGACGGAAGGACGGACGGAATGAAGGACGGGCGGACGGACGGACGGACGGACGGACGGATGTTCCTACGAATGGGTATTTAAGTGGCTTCTTTGCGCCAAGCTTATTACTTGTGTGGCCACATAAAAGAAAAAAGCCACATAAAAGCTGTTTTTAAGTGTCTAGAAACAGCCACATAATCATTTTTCAACTGCTTTTCAACCGTCCATAAAATTTACTAACCCTAAACCCTATACACTTAACTACCAATTCGTGTGCCGGAAGGACGGGCGTTCCGCTGGAAGCGATGTTATTGGGTGCGGTTTTTATATGTTATAAAAACATCTTTTATTTTCATAAAACAAAACAAAACCTATTTTCTTTCTAACCCTAATGTCACAAATCTTGAGATCCATCCCTAATGACACTAAAAAAGAATGAAAAAAGGTGAAAACAAGTAAAAGAAAAATGTGTAAAAAATGGAAGTAACTCCACAATGCCATTCTGTACGCATATGGCACCTATGGGGTGCATATTTTAACCCCACAAGTACCAACGCACCCCACAATGCCATTCTGTACTGGCAACGCAACCCACAACTCATCCCCGATACGTACGAACGGACGGACGGACGGACGGAGGGACGCTGCGATTACGATAACTATATGCCATCCCAAAAAAATGTTGTTGTTTTTTTTTTTTTGGGGGGGGGGGGGGGGGGGGTGGTGAGGGGCATTAAAATAAAGCTGTATGTTGAAAACCAATATTTCAAGCCGAAAAATTATATTTACAATATTTTATACATTTGAAAATGGATTGATAGCGATTGCCGAACATTAAGAGACAACTGCAACAAACATAGATGCTGGTGCGTTAATCCACTACTACAACAAATATTTTGCATTAATAAATATAAATTGAATATAACCTATCTTGTTTTGTTCTAATAATATAGTCAATTAACTGCAAAATCCCCTCTTTGACATATTTTTCCATTCTCACGCAGTGACTTATGCGATTGTTTAACCTTTCGTGCATATAATTTATAATTTATTTCATTTTTGTGTCATTGATGTTTTTTTTGAGCAACCAAACCCGCGACTTCTAGTGTGAGCTACCGACGGACAGCCTTTAATTCATTGTCCCGTCATATCATTTTTCACATAAGAAAAACCTTTGATGGTGCTGCAAGTAGTGCGAATTAGAATTCATTTACATTCGAACAGACCATCCCACGAACCTCAACCAAATGAGAAAGTAATGCATGAGGACATAATGGACGAACATATCAGAATAAAGGAGAAACTGCTGTATAAAACGTGGACGTATGAGTGATCAGACACGATGTGATTTCATCTCGTTACGATCACCAGAGTCATATCATGTTTGATAAAAAAACTATTTGAAGACATGCAAGAGACATTGCGTGTGTCAACACTCTGTCCGATTACTGAGATATTACATGCCATTGTGATGCATACGCAATGCTTTAAACTGTATATAGGATGGCTGCGGGCACACAGGAAGTGCAAATTAGGATGTGGATACAGAATGAGTAAATAGGCAAGAGTTTAGGTCTGTTTATTAGGCTTTATATTACTAAGTTATAACTCTACCGTACAATTAATGTATTTTAAGCAATGACTCTATTTAAAATAACCACAGACACGTTGTTTAAGTTATGTGTTCGTACTTGTCTAGATGCGAAACGAGATATGCAGGGAGAATGACTGGGTGAAACATAGACGATGACTCAAGAATAAACGTCTTCTATACGTGATAATGTGAAGAACTCAACTTTTCAGACATTGTACCGATGTAACAATGCCATGATTTCATGAATATAGGTCTACGGTTTTCAGAATATGCGCTTTGTCTATAACGTGTGCTCATTTAAAGAATTCAGTTTTGTATTCAGCTCTGTAAGATAACGACATGATGCTACAACATTGATATAATATAGATTCAGACGATAAGGTACACGAGTGCAACAGCAGATCTTATATAGAATGAGGGGGAGTTATTAATTAAGGAATAAATGTATAATTTCCGCGTCTCACACGAAATCAATTAATAAAGAGAGGTTTGCAATGATGAATACAAGCCAATATATCGGTCAACGAATTGAACGATGCATGGAATGTACTTCCTTTAATGACGATGAAAGACAAATATACACAAATCATTGTTTTTGCGTTCCATTATTAATGAACGGCATGTATTTTATTTTTAGATTTTATGGTTCATTAGCAATTATTATAAATCAACGTTATTCTATTAACGTTCATAAAACAAACCTGTATCCTCAGTTTATTTATAGAAGATTTTTATTCTAGCATTACTGTTGACATTTACCTATGTAATCAACATTTAATAAAACAAAAAAGGGTTTATTTGAGAAAAAATATTTTTTTTAAAACAAAATGCAATTATTTAATTAAAACTTATGAGAGGCAATAACACTGCTACACTTAACATGGGAACAGTGGTACTTAGATAATTCATTTATGTTTTCATCATCAAAGAAGGTACTCGTTATTGGTCATCCATGCTGTATTTGTCAGTGTTGCATTTGTTTGTATTAGATATGATATGACCGATAATTTACTACATAAAATACAGAAGTTTTCCCAGTTTTATGAGATGAAAATCAATTAAATCGTGAAGTCACATTATATTCAATAATCTCAAAATAACGAGCATTCAATAAAAACTATATATATGATGACGTGTATCTTAAACTTATTTCGGTTATTCGTAAACTATATCACAGCCGACCAAATAAATATATAATCGACATAAATATTTGAAGGGCACAGCCAACAAAACAGCAGAGACACAATTAATATAAGGACTTTTTATAATTATTAAATACATAAATTAGATAAGAAGCTACGACATGTGGCATCGCTTTCGAACGGTTTGTAGCAAAATTCGGAATCTTAAACTTGGTAAATTAATGCACCCGAACTCGATCCTCCCTCGTCGTCACACCAAAGGACGAGACAGTGTTAATAAATGAGTCTTCGCCCCGCTCGTAAAATACCGTTCAATTGATTAGAGTATTTCTAAAGCAGTTAATTCTCAGATAAACTGTTACATGTTGACTGATATGAGTTTTAACCGGTCATAGTTTATTTTAAATACAGTATAATTTGACATTACTCCCTGAGCACTTCATGTATCTATTAAACATGAATATAATCCTATATTTAAAACTGATCTAATTACTTGGCTAATTCTTATCTTCAGATGACTCATTTAAGGAATAGTTCGAGTGACGGCTCGCCACTCGGTTCTTTGTAATATTTGATTTCGATTGAATTTACCTTTCCGATTAAATGGTGGTCTTGAAAATCCAAGCCATTCGAGTTAAGTGTAATATAATAATTACAATCTTTATATTCATTAAACTTATTTGTTTCGACGTATATAGCAAAGTTCCTAATATATCTCCTTTGAATGCCGTTCGTGTCAAACGACTATGTATATATCTGTACTATTTTATTTTGTCTGGTCATGTGTATGTATTCATTGGAAACTCAGGACAAGGACGAAACAATGGTCACGTGTATACACATGTCGAATTATCTTCAGTTTCGTGCTTAATATATAACAAATTAATTGCAGGTAATGAAAACATTGGTTTGAAAATTGTTGATAACATACAAATAAAAAAAACTTAAAATTATACATTGTAGATGAATCCCCGTCATCAGTGAAGAAAGATCTAGAATACATATATAGCAATAGCATATATCTAAAAGAATGTGTCTGTTTATATACTTTCTTTTGAATAACACTTTAGATTGAAGTCATCAAGCCATAATGCTTTTAAAGATATGACATGAAGTTGAAGTTCAGCATAATATAGCCAATGGCGTCATGATGTCAATTCAAACGAGTTCCTTGAATATTAAGCAATTTTGTAACATCACATTGTATTTATAGATTCCTTATACGAGTTGAATAAGGATTTCCAATAGCTGGCTATACATAAACTACATCTTTGATCCATTTGCATAAACATTTTAAATATAGTGGTATGAAAGCGACTGAATGACCGTCTGTGTCAGTTTGACACGCAAACACCCCATTTACAACTCTCTTCATTCTTAACGTTGTCGCAAGAACTAACTTTAAATACGTGTAAAATTCAAATTTGTCGTCCATTGATGAGTCTCAAAACACACTAGGCATGGAATCAAACAGGATGAGTCTGCATAATTCATCTAACATTTTTACATCAACTCTCAATAACATATAAGGTTATCAATAAAACAAAAGAAAACAAGACAATATATCGTATGTTCGATAACAATATAATTTTATTATTTATGGGAGTACAGACTGCATCAAACAACAGAAAGTTATAAACTCGGTTTCACTGAGGATACTGAAGTTTTAAAACGTCCATTTACTTATGTAGACATGGATGTTTGGAATTCTTTCCCTGTACATACAAATTTATCATCTTCTTTGCATGCATTTAAGAGTAATTATAGGATATATATGTTTAACAGCTAAATATAAGAATCTTAAACATGTATTGCTATATTATAGCATGGGTAAACATTTCCTTTTCAATTGTTCAAATGCACATTTCTTCTAAATTTGTATAATTTAAAAGTTGATTTAAATGATTGTATAGTCTTAAAATGTTACCTTCTAAAATATAATATTATTATTGACATATGTTACGTAGCAACCGTATGTATTCTAAAACTGGTGCAAACAGATTTTATAGAAACCAAACTTAAAGAAGAATATAGCAAATTCGTTTCTATTGTATCTGTTCATGGGGATAATACAAAAAACGTCAACACACACGCCATTGATAAGATTTATACAAGTACAACAATTGCATACATGTACATATTCCTTCCTGAATAAACTATGCAATGATTGAGCACATTCTATACTTGTACAGACCTTTGCTTTTTTGAAGAACAATTGGTACCGTCATTTGATTACATCTCTTGTGAATAAACGTCTTTTAATTTTTGACGATGTTGCGATATAAGATCCCCGCAGACTACGACGTGTTATCTAAACGATGATAACCGGTCCTGATTAGGAAAGTAGAAGAGACAATGCTGTCATTGAAGAAGACTCTAGTAAGACAAGATATTTTATTGCTTTAATTTCGATCCTGATAATCATGTTAAAAGGTACAATGGTGTTTGTATATAGTGACAGCTCAACTTAGTGAGACATAGCTATGACATTGTAATACTTAGGACAGTTAATGAGGACCGCACTACAACTGCAAATGTAATTTGGATTGTGGAATCTCATGGACAATAATCCAAATAATTATGATCACTATTTTTATTAATATAACATGGTTTAAAATTTAGAAATCGGAGGCGGAAGGTCGAAGATTCCAATCCCAGTTGAAGCACATATTTTTTTTCTGATGCGACCGATTACTCAACCAACAGCTAATTAAATAAAGGGGTACTGAATGCCTAATAGCCTGACGTCTGACAAGGATAGCTTTCGGGAAGTTACTATACACAACAAATGCAATGGTGTAGCATAAGCCCATTGTTGCTGGCCCTTTCAAAAGGGATGGCAAAATGATAAACAACCCTTTATTGTCACTTTTTATGTCATCGCAGCATCCTGACGTCGTTAGAAAGACATTCATTCGAATATGCTGGTGATTCCGTTACAATCATACTATAAAACTGAGTTTTACACTTCCAAAAGATAATCTGTCACAGCTTTGGTTGGTAAATAGGAAACAATCTATTAAATACGATACTATCGCAGAATATTTCTGTAGTGCCGTGTAAACACAATCATGCATTGTTGCCATCGATTTACAACAGCAAAGTATGCGTTTAAGGTCCTATGTTTGGATATAAAATTTCCCAACAAATATATTTTGTAAACCAATATTAAATTACAAAGTTGACGGGGAGTGGTCTGACTGATTGACCAATCAGAATGTCTCACGATTTTATTAGCCTCTATGGAAGTTCGTGTCTCATATCCTCATATCCTGTAAATACGATATGGTAATACGTATTGCACAATGCTAACAGTTGCTTCTATACCAGGGTAACTGTATATATCACTTTAATAATCACATTTCCAGAGTATCTTGGATAACAAGGCAACACTATGTATCACCATTTATCACATTCTACAGCTTCGTTTACAACAGATGGGACAACGCTATACAATAGTATATATAACAGCTTCTACAGTTTCGACTACTTCATGATTACAATCAAAGGAGTTGCTTTGTTACGTCTACATTAAGACAACTTTATATGATACTATAAACCACATTCTTTGCAGATTCGTCTTCACAAAAGAGAACCACTAAGCACCATGTTTTTACAGTTTCGTCACTAAAACGGCAACACAATAAATCAGGTTTCTACAGTTTCGTCTCCAATACGGCAACACTATATATCATGTTTCTACAGTTTCGTCTCCAATACGGCAACACAATATATCATGTTTCTACAGTTTCGTCTCCAATACGGCAACACTATATATAATGTTTCTACAGTTTCGTCTCCAATACAGCAACACAATATATCATGTTTCTACAGTTTCGTCTCCAATACGGCAACACTATATATAATGTTTCTACAGTTTCGTCTCCAATACGGCAACACAATATATCATGTTTCTACAGTTTTGTCTATAATAGAGCAAACGTATTTATCATGTTTATACAGTTTAGTCTACAATAGGGCAACACTATGTAGTCATGTGTCTACAGTTTCGTCTAAAATTAGGCAACAGTATCTATCATATTTTTTAAAATTTCGTCTACAATGGTGCAACAGTATATACCTTGTTTCTACAGTTTCGTCTACAATAGAACAACAGGTATATATCATGTTTCTACAGTTTTGTCTATAATAGGGCAACAGTAAATACCATGTTTCTACAGTTTCGTCTACAATAAGGTAACACAATATATATCATTTTCTTCAGATTCGTCTACAATAGGGCAACAGTATATACCCTGTTTCTACAGATTCGTGTACAATAGGGCAACAGTATATACCATTTTTCTTCAGATTCGTCTACAATAGGGCAACAGTATATACCCTGTTTCTACATATTCGTCTTCAATAGGGCAATAGTATATACCATAGTTTTTACAGATTCGTCTACAATAGGGCAACAGTATATATCATGTTACTATAGTTTCGTCTACAATAGGGCAACAGTATATGCTATGTTTCTACAGTTTCGTTTACAATAAGGTAACACAATATATATAATGATTTCTACAGTTTCGTCTACACTAGGGCAACAGTATATATCATAGTTTCTACAGTTTCGTCTACAATAGGGCAATTGCATATATCATGTTTGCTACAGTTTCGGTTACAATAGGCCAAAACTTTATATCATGTTTCTACAGTTTCGTCTACAATAGGGACATACTATATATCATGCTTCTACAATTTCGTCTGCAATAGGGCAATAGTATATATAATGTGTCTACAATAAGACAACACTTTCTATCATGTTTCTACAGTTTCGTCTACAATATGGCAACATTATATATCATGTTTCTACAGTTTCGTTTACTATAAGACATCACTTTCTATTATGTTTCTACAGTTTCGTCTACAATAGGGCAACACTATATATCATGTTTCTACAGTTTCTCTTGTATACCAAATACATTGAATATTTATTTTAGTTTAAATCATTATTATATTTTACTTTTACGACGTCAAATTAAATATATTACGTCGTTTGTTTCAAAACGTCACGTCATATATTGGTCATATATTATTCCAACGTCACAGCATGGTAGGATGAGCGCGTGGAGAGGGTGTAGGATGAAAATTCCGTACCCGATAAAAATACGCGGAAACCCTTGTCCGGTATGCAAGAAAACACTTTCTCACACTAGGGCCGAGATGAAATTCTCGCGCTGTGACGTTGAAACCATCTACATGAATATCTAATGTGAATCCTATAACCAAACGGCTTAAAAAATACCGTTGTAAAATCAAGAATGTTGAATTAAGTTAAAATAAATATTCAATGTGTTCGGTATGCAAGAAAAAGAATCATTCATGACTTTTTCGATTTGGAAAAAAAAACTCCGTCCTTTTGGGATAACTGTTTTCACTGGAACTCAGCAAAGCCTCGTTCCCGCCAAAACAACTATCCCTCATGACGGAATTTTCTATCCGAACTTCAAACCCATGTAAGATTCTTATAATCTATCATGTCCTCTACAGTTTCGTCTACAATATGGCAACACGTTATCATACTATATATCACATTTCTACAGTTTTGTTTACCATAGGGTAACATTATTTATAACATGTCGACAACTTCGTCTATGATATGACATTAAATATCACATTTATACTGCTTCTTCTGCAATTGGACAATGTTACACATCACATGTCTACAGCTTCGCCAATTACAGCGCATTATTATATAGCGTATCTTTGGAGGTTTGTCTACCCAAGGACAGCATTTAGATCACAAGTATAGCTTCCAATTCAGTTTGTCTACAATCTGGTAACATCTAAATCATTAAAGTCAGAATAGCCAATTATAGTTACTAACCGTTAAAATGTCATGGTATCTACGAAAGAGAGATTTACCAGTTCCTATGTGTATCATTATAGAAATAACATTTGCACATACAATAATCAACTGATCTGTTGAGTTAGTATGTGTTTCAAGAGCCCATAAGCCTTTTTGTCATCGGCAACGAAGTTTCTTATATTGCCTGAAATATCGTTTAGCAATACAAATATATTTATTATCTATGATATGATCGCCCACTATTTTCAGATGAATAGTCGATAGATTAGAATTGAATGCAAGCAAATAAAAATGCCGTTAAGTAACCTTTTTGGCTATATACTTCCCAAAAAAGAAAACTTCAATATGATTATGTGTAAGCGCATTAATATTATCAAATTTATTCATGTTCAATATGACAGTGAACAGCTTTCACAATTAAGTTGATTCATTAAACTCTTTGCCAAGTGCATGTTCGACAAAAATGTCCCTGATATGCAACAAAGATAAAATCATCTTCTAGCACCGTTTGCACAGTTGGATATTGTTATTGATTGACCTGTATTTTTTAATCAGAAACCGATACTTAAAAACTAAATATTGATAGGATTACATTCATTTGTTCTGGTTTGTATACAGTAATGAATAACGAATCACGCACAAATCGAATAAAGTTCGAATAATTCCAATCAAAATAGATTTAAAGTTTCAGACACCTCTCAAATGAAATATATTAACACACAAATTAAATATTTGTTGCGTAGTTAAGCGTGTAGGAATACATATATAGAAAAGAAAGTAGTCCAGTATCGAAAAAAGAACGCCTTCAAATATTGGCGTTATCCAATCGGAATTCCTCAAATACATATATGAAAGCGATAGATATTGAAATTATTAATATGTTAATGCAGAAAATATGTATTTAAAACCAATATACACATGTATATAAGACGCCACGCCACCATCGTTATCTGTGTTCAATTCAATTAGAGTTCTCTATATAAAATAACAAAATGACCCATACCACGTTAATATTGAGAAAGCTAGAAAGGAGAGAAAAATAGATATATTGATGCAACATAAACTAACATAAAAATATATAGTTGATATTTAATTCATACGGGGTCCTCTGTGGCCGATTGGTCTAAGACGCCGTCTCAAGATCACTTACCTCTCACGGCTAGATCATAGGTTCGAGTTCTGCTCGCTCCAAAAACAGTATGTGAGAAAGTTTCCAGTTACTTGCGGAAGGACGGTGCTACTACTCAGTCTGAATCAGAATCAGGCTTCACCAGTAAAACAATATATGCCATAATATATAACCTGAAATGTGTTGAAAATGGCGTTATACCTCTTTCAAAAAATATTCAAACCTTTGTAAAGATCTTCACTTTTATAACATAACATATAAGTATTAAACCAACCGCTATGGTACTGCAAATAGTTACATGCATCTTAGTGTTTAGTTTTATAACTTATTCGTCGAAAAATAAACTATATATGAGACCGGGCGTTATATGTTAAATGCTTAAATATTTCTTATAATTGGTTACCGTATTCAATATTCAGTCCTGTTTCACATTTACGAATACTTGTTTTATGATTAAAACATCGATTAAGTCTACAGGGCATGTTTTTAAATATTCTAATTTATTTTCTATCAATCGAAAATTAACACTTGCCATGATGAGAACTAATTTCGCATTAATTTTAATGCTTAACATTATTTAACCCTTTACTTCGTATGGAAACCTTTGAACACCTCTAATATAGAAAACCTATGAAGACAGTACTAGAACCAGTTCTGCACTGTTTGCTGCTCTATCAGAATAAATAGGAAACAATGTATCTGTTCGTGGAAATTGACTATGTGTGGCTTTTGAGTCCAGTTAAAATGCATATGGACTAAAGAGTTAAGTAGATAATCGCTTAATTCGTTATGTCTATTATTTTATCCTTTGTTTCATTATTTCGAGAAAGTGGCATTCGCGCCATACGCCTATTGCCTGCATGTAGTTTTCCTTTTCATTTCGCACACGTCGTGTCAATACACTTCAGGAACTGCTTCAATGAATTTCATTAATAATTATAAATATCTTTATTTTAGAGATATGATATGTTTTCTTCATGTAAAGCACCACCGTGTCGACACATAACCACACGTATAATTGTCAACAAGCACTGATTCTCCTCGCACATTTGAACCATTTGAACACATTTAATGAATTATTGATTTGGCACCTTGATGATAAAACACAATCTCCATTTCCTCATCATGGCACGTTTGTGTTTTAAAAGTCATAACTAACGTGCAGCACAAATTATGTTAGTATTAAAAACCGAATTAATATGAAAGTCTGTACAACCAGAAAGGTAGATTTTACAAAATTATTGCATCATTTAACAACATAATTTGAATAGAATGTGAGAGAACAGCTTAACCAATCATTTTATGAGGCAACATAGAATATCGTTGCAAGAACCATTCTTACCAGCGCTGAAGAAATTCTCTGAACTTTCTTGCAATCAAACTCAAAGTAATAAATATACAGAACATATCGCAGTGGGAGATATTGAAATGACATTTGGGTATATGAAAAACTGTGCTGGTATAAAACACATTCCGATTGTCGTTATAGAAAGAAAGTAATTTACATGTTGTTGTGTGATTTTATTGGCTTTTTACATTTTATTCATTTATTTGTGTGTACCTTGAAATAAACAGAACAGAACATATTTAGGACATATATGTGATATATGTAATATATGTTATCTGCTCATAAGAAATATATAATACATGGTAGGAATGCTTCATATAGAATTTATATCGTTTAGTAAGTCGTTAACATGTTTCCTTTCAGCCCGCTGCCATATAAATCATAAGAATAATATATATATATATGTTTTATCACGTGTTAGAGAATGGAGATTTTCATTGACAAATCCTAAGTAAATATTACTTTTTTATTTTCAGAAATTCTAGTTTTATGTGTCTATTAAATTAATCTTTCGAGATAATTTCGTTTGCTTAGACTGCTTTTCACGGAAAAAAGCTTACGAAAAAATCGTCGTTAGCGTAAATTAACAACCATTCATGATATGTTTAATAGTCATTCAAATGAACCCAAAACTTGCTCAAATCATACAAAAATGATATATCATTTTCGGGGTACAACCATCAGTTCGATAAAAGTATGAATATAAAAGTCGACGAAGAAAGTGTCAACTTGACTTACGGCGATTTCTGTCGTAAGTAATTTCGCGAAACGCCACCGAGAGTTTTAAAAAATAGACGTATAACCACATGAGACATAACATTCAAATGACAAAGACAAATGACTAATATAAAGAACGAAGCAACAAAGGACGGAGCCACAATAGTAACATAAACACAATTATACAAGAAATAATATAAGTATAAGTACAATACATGTAAAAAGGGGTCACCGCCTAGGAAGACACGCCACGTGAGAATTTGTATCTGGTTAACTGGTGCATCCGACTTCACTCTTTTACCGATTAAACTTATATTTGTATTTGACTGTTTGGGAGGGGATCGTATTTATCAAGAACAATACCAATACTGTAAGAGAGCAGTATAGATAAAATTTCATTGTTTTCTTTTAGATATATATTTCGTAATAAAAAAATTCCCGAAATATTGGTATGACGATATGCATATGTCAGAAAATACAAACTCACGCTGTTTTCATTTAGGTTAATAGTAGATCATTAAATATTAGTGAATTAAAATAATCACAGTTAAATGAAAAATAAATTTGAACGTAGTCTCGTTTCACCCATTTGGATAACTATTCCGTTAATATGAAATAAAAGTTCGGTTTTGTTTCAATTACATTATAAATTGTAAACATGCATTGTGTAACACGTTTGATGCAATTTGAATGCTAAACAAGTGATGTTGGGATCGGTTTGGCTTCAGATTTGATTCAAGTGTTTATTTAGCGTCTGACTTTTCCGCCCCCGTAATTTCGAATCTAAGTTTGGGATATATATCGATAAATTTGTCAGCCAACCGAATTTTACAGCTCGCACAATTCTCTATAAAATGTCCGTGTTTTGCGCATACAAATGGTACAATTTTATATGGTCTCATATAGGTAAGACAGCATTATATACGTTTTGGCGGCAATAATAGTTAAATGGTCTAATACCGCTCATCGGTTCTACATACGGTCATGTAGTATAAATCTATTTGTATTCAGGATATGTTGTCACTGAGTATTGGATACATCTCAATCAATTTTGTTGTTGTATGGTATTAAACGTCGTTTTCAACAATGTTTCAGTTATATAAAGACGGTGTCTACTTGAGATAGTATTCGGAGCCCTGCCACACTGGAGTATTACGCCGCAGACACACAATATGATACCCCACCTTGTTACATTATACTGACACCTAGCCGACCAAACCTTAGAACGAACTCTAAATGCTGAACGCCTAAGTAAGGAAGTTTCAAAGACAATTTTAAAGTATTTCGTATATAATCCGAGGCAGGCGATCGAGAAACGAACTTCGCAAGCGAGGTTGACGCTCTATTACTAGACCACCGCTGCGGTTTCATTTAAACTCCAAAATAGTAATGTTAATACCAAAAAATAAAACGCAAACGTGCGATCGCGACAATACATTATTTTAAACTAGCCTGCAAAACAATATTTTAATGACATTTAAAGAACATATCAATATTCATGAAACTTGTCTTTCTCACTCTCTTTATTTTACAATTGAATGAAAAAATGTGGAAACCAAAGAATATGTGGTCTTTTTTTTTTAATATACATTTAATCAAATAATGCTAATACCACATTTATAATATCAAACAGTTGATCGAACACGTTCTTATTAATTTTGTCACTGATCTATTATGGAATATTTATATTATTTAAAAACACCGTCTCACCAGTCACACGGGGACTTATTTGGTATGCAGATGTAATATTCGCTCCTAACTTCAGATTCCTTGTGATTAGAAGTACCTTCCTATATTTCTGTTTCATCTTTACTGAATATTTATCCCATATACTCGGCATTATCTACTACGCAACAAACGCTCACTTCATTGCAAAATTCATTTTCTTCAAACAAACTTACAATGAGGTGACTATTCACGGAACTGTTACATTGTGGGCACATTTATCAAATTGACGTTCACTTAACTGTCGCTCTGTAAAAGCTCTACAACGTCAGAATGTAATTAGCATGGACATATTAGGAAACGTATGACACGAAATGATGCAATTAACGTTCTGTTTGGACCTTTTACAACATAACCCGTAAGTATTTATATAATGCCGTCTCGAGACAATATAAATGCTATATTTTCTTTTAATATTAATCTGTAATTTCATTTATGCAGTCGAGATATATAAAACACTTCGTTTAGTCAAACTCTTTGTACTTTCAAACACTCAACACAACATTTTACCATAGTTTATGCTTACTTGATTTAATACGATTTAGATGAAAGCTTAAAGTTTATATGAACTGCTCCCGTTTTCGCTTCTTTGGTACATGTAGAAGCCAATACCGAGAGGCAATCACATCGCGCTGTAGATCAAACTTGCAAAATCTTACGTGAGCTGCAAACACTTTATCCTCTAAACATCCATCCCGCTTAACATTTTGCGATAGATGTTGATTACGCTTTTTTTGACATCAGGCTGCATTGTGTTAAATGTTAAACTCTCAATTGTAATAAAAATTAAAACAGCATAAGATTGTTTGTAGTTTGTCGCAAATGACCGCAGTACGGGCACAATAAGTGAAACAGATTATGTTTATTGAGTCTGTTTATTAGGGTAGATGAAATAAGCAAGACACAAGGCCATCTAGCAGCGGCTTAACCAATATTCTGTTTCAGAAAAATATGGTGAAGTTCAGCCAATACAAATCTCAGAAATGATGCCAACACTGAGTCAAAGTACGAGACGACTTGTTACGGCACCCAGACTGCTGCTGTGATAGTCAATGATATCTGAATAAAAATAAGTATTGAACGCACAGAACGTCGGACAAACATTGTAGCATTTAAAGGAACAAAACAACTGAAAGCAATTTATTGAATATAGACGATCATGGTTATGACAATTCAAACATATACAAAACTATAAGTAATGGTACAAGTTGTCTCCATCCTGGGATAGACCGTAAAACCTGGTTCTTCCCGCTAGTGTCCCAAACTTGTATAATGTATCATACTATCGCCATGCACATAAGACACCCTAAAATGTTGTTTAAATGTGTCATAATATCGCAATGCACATAAAGCACCCTACAAAATTGTGATAATGTATCATAATATCGCAATGCATATAAGGCATCCTACAAAAGTTGTAATAATGTATCATAAAATTGCAATGCACATAAGGCACCCTACAAAACTTGTTATAATGTGTCATAATATCGCAATGCACATAAGGCACACTACAAAAGTTGTAATAATGTGTCATAATATTGCAATGCACATAAGGCATCCTACAAAAGTTGTTATAATGTGTCATAATATCGCAATGCACATAAGGCACCCTACAAAAGTTGTTATAATGTATCATAATATCGCCATGCATATCAGGCAACCTACACAAGTTATCATTATGTATCATAATATCGCAATGCACATAAGAGACCCTACACAAGTTGTCATAATGTATCATGATATCGCCATACACATAAGGCACCCTACAAAAGTTGTTATAATGTGTAATAATATTGCAATACACATAAGGCACCCTACAAATGTTGTTATAATGTGTCATAATACCGCAATGCGCATAAGGCACTCTACAAAAGTTGTTATAATGTAACATTATATCGCCATGCACATCAGGCAACCTACACAAGTTATCATAATGTATCATAATATCGTCATGCACATAAAGCACCCTACAAAAGTTATCATAATGTATCATAATATCGCCATGCACATAAGGCACTCTACAAAAGTTATTATAATATATCATAATATCGTCACACACTTAAGGAATCCTACAAAAGTTATCATAATGTGTCATAATATCGTCATGCACATAAGGCACCTAATAAAGGTTGTTATAATGTGTCATAAAATCGCAATGCACATAAGGCACCCTACAAAAGTGTATCGTAATGTATCATAATATCGTCATGCACTTAAGGAATCCTACAAAAGTTATCATAATGTGCCATAATATCGTCATGCACATAAGGCAACCAACAAAAGTTATTATAATGTAGAATAATATCGTCATGCACATAAGGCACCCAACAAAAGTTGTTATAATGTGTCATAAGATCGCCATGCACATAAGGCAACCTACACAAGTTATCATTATGTATCATAATATCGTCATGCACATAAGACACCCAACAAAAGATATCATAATGTATAATAATATCGTCATGCACATAAGGCACCCTTCAAAGGTTATCATAATGTATCAAATATCGTCATGCACATAAGGCATCCTACAAAACTTATCATAATGTATCATAATATCGCCATGCACATAAGGCACCCTTCAAAGATTATCATAATGTATCAAATATCGTCATGTACATAAGGTACCCTTCAAAGGTTATCATAATGTATCAAATATCGCCATGCACATAAGACACCCTTCAAAGGTTATCATAATGTATCAAATATCGTCATGTACATAAGGCACCCTTCAAAGGTTATCATAATGTATCAAATATCGTCATGCACATAAGACACCCAACAAAAGATATCATAATGTATAATAATATCGTCATGCACATAAGGCACCCTTCAAAGGTTATCATAATGTATCAAATATCGTCATGCACATAAGGCATCCTACAAAACTTATCATAATGTATCATAATATCGCCATGCACATAAGGCACCCTTCAAAGATTATCATAATGTATCAAATATCGTCATGTACATAAGGCACCCTTCAAAGGTTATCATAATGTATCAAATATCGTCATGCACATACGGCACCCTACAAAAGTTATCATAATGTATAATAATATCGGCATGAACATAAGGCACCTTACAAAAGTTATTATAATGTATAATAATATCGTCATGCACATAAGGCACCCTACAAAAGTTATCATAATGTATCGAATATCGCCACACACATAAGGCACCCTACAAAAGTTATTATAATATATCATAATATCGCAATTGACATAAGGCACCCTACATATGTTATTATAATATATCATAATATCGCCATGCACATTATGCAGCCTAATTTTTTCTAATAACACTAAATGTAAAATGATATGAAACGGGTTATGAATAGAACGTGGAATCTAAAAATAACCAAATAATGTCATTAAAATAATTTCACTCGAATTCAAGCAATTCTTGTATACATTCCCTGTGCAATATTTATTTAAAAGAGGTTAATTCTTGTTTCATCAATATACACATACTTTTAACTAATTGGGGTATCCAAGAGTATGTAAGTACTTCATTTTATTTTTAAAAAAGAGCATAAAATTATACCCTATGCTATATATACTTTAAAACCTTTTTCTATGTTGATATTTACCATATAAAGCCTTGACAGTATTTCATATAGAACATATAGCAAATCAGCTGTGAAGCTACTTGATTAACGAAAGGTTTTCATGTTGTATTGTTTAATTCAAGTACGTTATTTGATATAAGGGAATATATATATATGAACTTACTAAAACACATCGTGGGAGGATGGTGCTAAGTACGTGTAGTTGCCGCCAACACACCATCACATTTAACTACAATGTTTGTCATGCTGTTGGATACAGTGAATAATTCGATTAGATCGTTAAATAACGCTAACTTGTAACGTAAATTAGCGATGGCTACATAAACAAATTTCATTGGTAACGCAATATCGTTACTTCGATATTAATAGACGTGTCGAGTTATAGATCTGAAAATGTTCGTGTTGTGGGAAGTAAATACCTCCAACTAGCATTCTGTCAATAAATTAGATTTTAATGGTCACAACGTGATCCAGTAGTTATTTAGGGATGGTCAGTAGCTTTCTATATAGGACAGGCATGTCTTTCACAGCATTGTCAATTTTTAAAAGATTCGCAAAAAAAAAAAAAATAATAATAATATGGTTGACCGTTTACTATTATTCCATTAATTCAAGCTATATTAAACTTTGATTTCACCATCAAGTTCATCTCATAACAACTAAATTCGGGGTAGGTTTCAAATACGCAGTGACATTTAGTTTGTTCTGTAGTTATACTATTTGTTTTGATTAAGAAATTGAAAACTTACAAATCAACATTCAAAAGTGAAACCTATGTTGTTGTTTTTTTTAAATTCAAATGCATAGGCAATTTCAGTATTATAATAGTGCTCAGTAACGGAATGTTTTGCTTTTCTAATCTACTACCGTTCTCCACGTGAACGTCCATTAAGTATTTACATACCAGAAATATAAATATAGTACCACCTTTGGAAAAAAGGACATAATTTCATGGAGTAGTCGCATAATGACGGTTATAAATAAATAATTATTGTTTCTCCTTCTTTACAAATGCGTTGTCCATATTTTAGTACTCGTTGTTTTATTTGAATGACATTATTGTTGCATTTTGAAAGCATTATCATTGTTGAATTGTTATTTTATTTTAATAATGATGCTTGGAAATTGGGTATGAATACATGATTTCGGAGGATACTTTCACTTTGTCAATAGTGTACACATCCCTGAACAGAACATATCTCTTATTTACTACATGACTTCTACTTTTCTTATCAAATTTTGGAGTGCAGTTGTTGACAGACAATAAACTGCAAGCATGCCAATGTCTTATTTACAATAGAGAAAGAATAAAAATCGATGGTGGGTTTGCACGTGTATTGGCTAACTGAATACAAATGAGTAGTACCTATATATAGGTTTGGTGTCCAACTTTAAGACAGTGCTGCGACATTCCAATCCTTCTTCAAGAAAACAGTTCTAATGCTCTAAATACACTTGTCAGGTAAAATATATTAAAAGTTACGGTCACCGTAGGCAGTTTGGACAATACTATGTATTTTATGATGAGTATTTTCAAAAAAAAAAATATAATCTATGCAGTTTGTAACTGGTACACACCAAGTCCGTAATGTATAAGTCGATCCAAAACAATATCGAATAGCAATAACAGACACCTAACATTGAATGTATCACAGACACCTGTCAAATAACGTACATATCACAACTCACAGGCACAAACATTATATAACCAGACATGGTTGTTTTCAAATGGCATGGTTGTGATTGGAGCAAAATAAATAATATTACTGCTAGAAGCAAATCAAATAATGTTACTGCTAAAAGCATATCGAATAATGTTACTGCTAGAAGCAATTGGCAAGTAATTAATACATTCTTCCAATTTGCTTGCAATCGAGACTGCCATGTTTTAGATTTTGTTGAGATGTGTGTTTCCAATGGATTATTGTATCATATATTACAAAAACAAAACAACATATAGTCTACATAGATTATATTATATAGGTGTTGATATTATGTGCTTAGACACTATTAAACTATCAAATCGTCATTCAGACTCTTTCTAATATACACTTAAAATATAAAATGATCAAAATGGCATATTAAATCAAATACAATATTTGACATAGCCTGAAATTAATTGTATTTTTTGCGGGAATATTAGTTTTGTATAACATGGGCGCATGGACCAAGTTAGGAAACCCTTTTCAATATATCTGTGTTGCAAGTTTTAATATATTTTCTCATAGCAATGAGACTCAATGAGTGTTTCTAAGCATAGAAACAATTGTCTTTTTTGCCAATTCTATTTTTATTTTAAATATTATACTGCCTTAAATGAATTACATACCTGAAAATGGACGATTTAATCACATGAATGTAATATGTCCGTATGGTATATTCGACACCTTGCGCTGCTTTATATCGTAAAAATAATGATAAACAAATTCCTTCATGCAATCAATGACAGAGATCGGCAGGCAAATATAAATTCAATATACACGTTCAACCTTTGTCTGAATCTAAAAATGTTCGTACCAAGTTAAAGCTGATATACATGTAGATGTATAGACTTAGGTTTTTTTTTCTGAATTAAAACGTATACGGGTTGAAAACGAGAAGTGTTAGATGTTTTTTCAAATGTTTACTTTTTAACAAAACATGTAGTCTTCTGGATTTATCAAATGCATTTTACTAGATAGCATAGAAAGATGAAGAACGACAAAAAAGTTATTTATATATGTACAGGCGTAGTTAAATTACATATCAATATTTCAATCAGTTTTTATATGATTTTATTACTTTAAAAATGGCTAAAGATGAAAAATGATCACATAAAATATCGTCAGTGTAAACTTTCTTAATTTCTTTTAATTTGTTAAAGACAAGGTTACCATTCAAAACTTACAATCAAACCCTTCCTGTTGATACCAAAAACACAAAAAGTGTTGTTCCAGGAGGAGTTGTGTTTGCAAAATTGGAAAAAGCAAAATATGTCAGCCGAAATATTGGCAAGTACATATTCACTTATTTATTTCTGTTTAAATGTCTCTGATTCCTTAATCATTTATACAAATCACGGTAAAAAAGTAAATATATACATTGTAAAAATATGCCAATTAGTACTATAAACGTGTCTGGTTCATTTATTTCTACTTTAAGAGCAGAAGAATAATTGTGCCACTGTTTCAAAGACAGCATCAACTGAGATATTTTTGGAAACGCCGGTAATTGCGGCTAATCACTCATTATTCATCGATCTTCCATGAAAGTATGTTTGTATTGGTATGACATGAAACCATTCACATCGTCGTTAGCATCAAGCATACAACTACTTGTGTCATTAACGTGTCTTCTAATTTTATGGATTTCCATGTCATGTTTTATAACAGGTTAGCATGCATCTGATTACGTGTGTATGTCATAATGATTAAGTTAGATGCGAGAACTTAACATGCACTTTGAAACCAGATGGAGATTATTTTAACTTTCGTCTTTATTAAATTAAGGATTTCTTTAGAATACAGTTGTGGAGTATGATTTCATTGCAATTATGTTAGAAGATTTGCATACTGTAGCTATTAAAGGGCTGGAGTCGCCAGCCTGAACAACATTTAAGAATATGTTTTTAGATAAACTCTTCATCGACTTGACCGAATTGGAGCAATTGAAGCAAAGGTGATCAACTCCATTCGCTTAGCAACCTGCATTCAAACGTGCTTGAACAGATGGTAAGAGTGTCATCGAAGGGGACTTATATCAAAGAAATGTAGGCCAGTAAACGATATATTCATTAAGATATCTTAGTTTTGGAGCTGCTCTCTTTATTTTGTAGGTCACACTAGTACATACAAACATACAAATTGAATGTTAAAATCACGATAATGAATAACTTTACAATATATATCATTTTAATAATCCTTATACTTTGGCCTATATCGGCCTATTTATAATAGTTTCCTTTATTTTATCTTTTTATGTAGCGTCCTTGGTTCAACAGAACAGCTTTGATAATACCATAGATTAATTCAGTATTCTCTAAGATCATTGACATATATATCATATACATATAACTCTATACTCATCATATAAATCAGAAGAATAACAATACAGAATTATTAAGTTTCTCGCTTATCTTGAGAAGCAATCCACGTGTACCTGTAATTACTCCTGAAATAGTAACTTTCAAACTACTAGTTGATAATGAATCAATATTCAGTTCATATGCAAAATCAGTTTTAAGATATTTATAACTTTAAGCACAATATGTTATTTGCTATAGAACTAAAAACATGTTGTAAGAAAAAGTTAGTCAGTCGTTGTTTAGACATGTATCGAAATGTTTTAGGGTCGAAATGATAATTGTTCTGAAATAGTTCTGCCAAACAATAATCTCATAACATTTTTCTAATTTTTAATATCAGGTTACAATACCTTTATTATAAACTTAAAACCTGCTAATATAATTTTTTTATTAAAATTATGTTACATTTATTGCTTTATGTCACTTTTTTAATATTAATCAATACATATGTTAAGTTTTACCTTATGGTTTGATAAAATAACATCAATTATACGTGCAATGCTTTTAATGGATTAAATTAAATATGCATCGCAAAACCATTGAATTATTAAAAAAAAATGGTCATGGTATGCTTTTTTCCGTTTATTACTGCAGATCATGAAGCCAGTGAGAATTTGAGCCCAACCACATGCTGCAGATTTTGTTTTTTCACTGGTTTTTAACATGAATGGTACAATGGAGCACTTTGGAAAATGTATTAGTGGTGTGAGACGTTATAAGTATAGTGTTAACGGACGGAAGTTCAAATTGACATATAAAACTTTTGTAATATTCAATGTTGATATGCAGAACATTGTGATATTCAACGTTAATATATGAAACATTGTGATATTCAACGTTAATATATGAAACATTGTGATATTCAACGTAAATATATAAAACATTGCGATATTTAACGTTAATAAATAAAACATTGTGATATTCAACGTTCACATATAAAACATTGTGATATTCAACGTTGATATTTAAAAACATTGTGCTATTCAACGTTCACATATAAAACATTGTGATATTCAACGTTGATATATAGATCATTGTGATATTTAACGTTTACATATAAAAAAACATTGTGATATTCAACGATAATATATAAAACATTGTAATATGCAAGGTTAATATATAAAACATTGTGATATTCAACGTTCACATATAAAACATTGTGATATTTCAAAGCTGATAAGTTAGATATTGCGATATGCAAGGTTAATATATAAATCATTGTGATATTCAACGTTTACATATGAAACATTGTGATATTCAAGGTTGACATATTCAACGTTGACATTATAAAACATTGTGATATTCAGGGTCGATATGTAAAATAATGTGATATTCAAAGTTGAGATATAAAACATCTAGATATTTAAAATAAAAATATTATAAAATTGTGATATTTAAAACTGAGAACTACAGTTTTTGTGATATTAAAAGTTGAGATATAAAGTAATTGTGAAATTCACAGCTGAGCTATAAAATAGAATTAATTCAAGGATGATAGGTAAACAGTTGTGATATTCAAAGTTGCTATGATAAATATTGTAATATTCAAGGTTGATATGTAAAATACGTGATATTCAAAGTACATATATAAATTATTGTGATATTCAAAGTTAAGATATAAAGTGATGTAAAACCAAGTTTTATATTAAGTGTAAACATTAGAGACGTTACGCAAATAAAATACAAAGTGATTGACTGTTTTGGTCTATAAAATTTTAGCATTTAAATATTTATTAATATTTGTTTGCTTTATCATTTAAAATAAAATTATGACATTTTATTACAAATATGTTTATTTCTTCCCTCATTGGCGGGTCGTCTATCCTTCGTGATTTTTTTCACAATGTCAGTCAAAACATGTCATGAAACCAACATGAGAGTTACACATAAGCATTTATTTTCATGTTATTAGTTTTGATCAATCGAATTTGTATACATTCACCATTGAATGACCCTTACGGAAGTCGAACTGTGCAGTATAAAAGCAGCTAGTTAAAGTATTATACTCGTTTCGGTAATCTTGTCAGGGAAGACTCCCGGCATACAGTGATACCTGTTTATACAACGGTATGTGCGCCGAGAAGGTTCATTCTTTCTGAAGCAAATTCGTTTTCCATTCGATTTCTACATTCTTATGCTCTTTATAGCATTTTAATTTTAGAATTGCATCGACGGTATAAGGTTTTTTAACAAACGGCTTCTGCCTCTATAACTATCGAAGCCACATAACCAGTATCTGAAGATTTCTGTAATTTACTAAGAAAGAAACAACACGTTTATTAATGATACACATTTTGTGAATTCTTATGACCTTCCATGCTATTAATAACCGCCGGTACATTTTTTAAACGTGACGAAATTGTGTTTTAAATATAATTTACTATCGGTAATTCTAATATGCGTAAAATTTCTGATTCAATCGTATATAATCGACGAATTCCGTAATCCTTTAGTATTGGAACGGTCGACAGAAATCTGCAATTATATGAATGTATAAATGGACAATTTCTTATAGAAGCCGTTAATAAGCTAGTGTTTGTAGGGAACTGAAAAGAAAACTGTTTTTCTTTTCGCGGAATTCGAAACGCGGATCGACAGAGAGACAATCCACTACGCCGTGCAGGGATATATCAAGATCGGTAGTATTATTCTATGTTGAAACTTAACCGGTTACCCAGATTTAATTAACGGTGTTCGGTAATTCCCTGAAGTTTACGGATATAACTACTAACTCATTTACGTTATCTCGATGATCGAACCTAATTCAAATATCGGCGATAATAAAGTATATATACATGTTTAGACGATTAACAACGGAATTTTGCACCAGACATCAACCAGATAGTCCTAATCTATATAAAGTATTACACTTATTCAGGTAGTGACTGGTTTGAAAGGAAATACATACTGGTTATGCCGCTTTAAATATTCCTTAAATATGTGCCATTCAATATCGTCAGTAATTTTTAATTTTGTTTCGGTTCACAATAAGTATGGTTTGATATCTGATATGTTTTATAAAATTTACAATCAATCTTTCGAAGGGAAGAAAATAAAGAAAAAAAGAGTTTAATATAGACATTGACATGTTCTAATTTATTGTTTTTTTTCCCTATGCAAAATACCAGTTTTTATATTCACGTTAACTTTGTATTTTAACTACTCAATTTAGTTTTACAGCAATGCTAAACATGATACTATTATCAATCGTCGTGTAACGAATCATTTTGATGATAATGTTACGAATTTTCCAGTGTACATGATTACTATTGATGCTTCGATCAACTGTTATGGAGTAAAATTACTCTACGTGTGTAGATCGTCTGACTTGACTGCAGACTCGGTCAAGGTCATGATATTGGCTCTTACATGTATATATCTCAAAACGTCGCGTCTGTTATCTAACGTCCTCGACTACATGTATGATATCTCATTACATCATTTATTACTGCTCTCTGTGATACATAACATTATATTTTCCAAACGCTTTAAATCTGGTTAATCCGGTAATTACATTTAAGCGATAAGTAGTTTTACGCAACGTTCCCTGAAAGCACTATTCCGCAAGACCTTGACCTCAAGTTGTGCAATCGGTATAAATATAATTACACAGATGGCAAAAACCTGATCGGTGTTGGGATGCTATGTTCTTTGAAATATTTATCTTAAAGTTCACGAATGTGTTATGAATCCAACTATGAGAAAACCAATAACGGACGCGACGTTTCGTGATATGAAAACGGGTGCATTTGGAACATTATCATCATAATCAAAGTAATTCTTCACACGGCCATTTATATAGAATCACGTTTAACTTCCGGTAATATAAACAGTGCTTACAGCATCAAAATTAATAAGTCATTCTCACGTTCTAAGTGATGAAATAAATTAGCTTGAGATATATATGATTCTAGATAGTGTTTACCCAACAGGTGCAAACCGCAAATATACACATCCTTGGTTTTGCCAAGCTTTATCCGAATGATTGTATTCAACTATATTATTTTGCATGTGAATGTGAAGACAATCTTTAAACTGTAGATTTATGTCAACACATACTATATTAGATAGACAATGGGCCATGGCATGCACATACCACCAAGAACAACACAAAAGATAGCAAACTCTTATTCCATTGTGGTCCTTAACTATTCGCTCTTTGCTTAGCGGTGTTGAAAGTTCTTATTAAGGCTAAAGCAAGTATTAGAAGTAGAGTAATGGTAAAATAGTTTCAATTTTGGCAAGAAATGCGTTTGTCGTGTAAGTATTTCTGAATACATTTTAATGTGCAAGTATGTATACGTGCAGAATGATGACACGTGTTATGACTTGTTGTATGTTGACTTTATTAAACAATCGGTGCATGTTGTAAGATAATAAAAAAAACATTGTTAGCATTGAAAATGTGCTTTATTCAAAACAATGAGTCCCTTTGTTTGGACACCACACTGTGTACATTCATATATATATATTCCATTTATCAATTTTGTTTTCCCAATAAAATCACATAATGTCTTCAATAATATTCAATAGTTGAAATTCCATAGATATCTCACACCTAAATCACAGTTGTTTATTACACCACGTCGCGTGACTATTCAACACAAATTTTGAACAAGCTTTAGGAATTACAGCTTGTGATGAGATCATAGACGTATTTAACACCTTCATCAAATTTTTTTTGTAGAAACGAATTTAAAAATAATGTTATGCAAGAAAGAGTGAACATGATTACTATTCAAGTTGCTTAGTAAAACTAAAAGTTTTTAAAATGTTGGTTGTCGTCAAAATCGAATAGAGTTAAAAGCGGTTCTATTTTGTGACCGAAAGTCAAATGTTGTATAGTAAATATATTAATCCGTTATAACTCATTGCGTAAATCGATGCTGCGTTTTGTTTTGGAAAAATTGAAGCGCACATTTCATTCAAAGAAGTGTGGTATTGTTTGAAAATAATATTCCTTGGTGCGAAACTAAATATTAATAGGTCTCCAGTGTTTCATTAGGGACCTTTTATCTGCTGCTATCTACCACAGCAAGAATCATAACATAATACTGCAAGTGGTTGTCTTATCATATGCTTTGATATCAGGCGTAAGTTCAACCTGATCTACTGCCTATGATTTTACAAAGATGGTAACCAAACTTACAAATATGTTCTAACAGGTGATTTTAATATAGTTTAAAACTACATGTAGATAAAAGACAATAGTCCAAAGCAAGGGCTCTTTCCTCGAAGGATTCTGATAGGCATAGCAAATATCTTAAACGCAATCTAGGCTTCAATCTTATACATGTGTAATCAACTGGAAGCTTAAATTCTAAACTCTCATTCGAACACAACCTATCGGATGCCAATCCTTTATATACGTCTAAAGTGACCACATTTAAGTTCAAGAAGTCAGGAAATTGAAAATACACTACGCCCTCGCAATTTACGAAAGCAAAAACAATACGTTTAGCAATTGAAGTTGTTAACGTTTGATTTAGCTTGACACAGAAGTAACAATGTTCCCTGATGGATTATAATTAATAAATATTTATTCTGATTATGCAGTCGTGAATTTTTGTCAAGACACTCAAAGTGAAGACAATGAAAAGTATTCGTCCTCAATCAATAATTGTACGCGTCATATCCTGACATTAAATTTAATTTAGTAGTAATCTGGTTTGACGTCTGTTTCATCAATAGTTTTTAATGTTTCATTTAAATACTTAAGATGCTATGTGTTAAGCATATTTACCAGATAAATATTTTGATAATCCAACTGTACATAAGTTAACCATTTTAATGGCAACAGAAAATGACTGTTTGATAAAATATGTATCAACTTATCTTCATTATGCCTTTAAAAGAAGTTCAATATGTTATTAGTTAAGGTATACATTAATGTATAATGTACTACGCTACAATATTTCTCTTTTTTTTCTTGAAAACTTACGTACTGTTTTGTTAACATTTATTTGTATAAAAACATTTTGCATGTGCTGGTGGCCTTAAAGCAAATAAACTATTTGTCATTGTCATGTACGTTTTGACTTGTTACTTAAATATTCTTCAAAACTAGTATTTTCTGCAAAAACTGTAACGATACAATACAATACAATACAAATCCTTTATTTCGTAAATAGAGGCCTCAAGCCCAAAATACATATCATTATTTACATTTAACATTTAGTAGTGTCAAAATATGAAATGAAATACGGCATACAATTTATCTTGAAATTTTTTACAATATTCTTTTTTGTTATAATTGTAATTCATTTCGTACCAAAATAAAGTGGATATATGCAGCTGGTTTCCTAAGTTTGAAGGTGTCATTTAGCTGTCGTAGCTGATAAAAATCTCCTAAGTTATTTTTACCGGAGTACCAAGACTGTAAACATTGTAGAGTCAGATCCGCATATCTCGGACACAAATAAAAATACATAATATTCGTCTTCTATAACGTTTATATTTGCATGAATACAACAATATGTACACTTTCGGTCTTGCCTTTCAATATTTTCGTGGCGACCAGTTTCTATTTTGAGCTTATGACTAGAACATGAAAACAGGCAAGAATTTTTTTATACAAAACGGGAACTTCAATACAAAGATATTTTTCTTGATTTAGTAAAGTTTTGAAATACTTATAAGTGTCACAACGTGTGGATTCTGCAATACAACCATGCCAGTACTGGGTCATGCAGTCTGATAGTCGTTGTTTAAATGCTAAAATAAACATATTAATATCCCCCACTTCATGTGAAATCCAAACATACCCAAATTCATATCGAAACAATAATTGCTTGACACTTGAAGCCCAAGAAGTATCCAACATCATCTAAATATTTAGGCATTTCATAACAATGATTTTGGATATCGGTGATTTGGTATATGTATTATTTTACGCCAGTACTTATTGCAAATTGTATGATTAGTAACGCACAAAGGAAGCCTTCCGCACTCGCCGAGCGCCTCGCTGTTATTTACAGAACTATTAACACCTCAAATGTATTTACAAAAATCAGCTTGAACTGACTCAATTGCACTTGAATATTCGTAACCCCATATCTCTGATGCATAATACAATATAGGTTTTACCTTTGAATCAAACAATTTAAATAGTCCATTATGTATAAATCGTCGAAATGGCCTTTGATAATTTCAAATAGAATATATAGCTTTTTTGGCCTGTGTAGCAAGTTTGCTTTTGATGGAAGGTCATGGCAGTTTGGGTGTCAACAGAATGCCCATGAATTTATATAATGACGATGTTTTTATGAGATATCCTCTGTACAACCAATTTTCATATAAACGAAGTCTGCCACCATTTATAAATACAATAATTTTTAAATACAATACAGTTTTCTTAAGATTATTGTTCATGCCTGTAGAAATGCAAACATCATTTAATTCATTTAGTTGAGTCTGTAGCTTCGACGCAGTCTAAGCTACGCTTGTTACATCATCAGCAAATTATAAATACATGATATCAGGTATATCATAAGAGACAAATAATCCAGTACCACAGCGTTTCGAAATAATGTACAAAAGTCACTGATATAAAGTGAAAATAAAATAAGACTACTTATGTCCCCCTGTCTTGTTCCATTATTACATGGGAATGGATCAGTAATACGTATGGAACATTTAGTTTTACTATACATAGATTTAAAAACAGATACAATTTTACCATGAATACCTTTTCGAGCAATACTGTTAAATAGTTTATTATGAATTTAAATGTCCAACGCTTTACTAAAATCTACGAAAAGACAATAAAAACGCCCTCCTTTCTTTGAAATATATTTCAGTACAAGTGCTTGTTAGGAGAAGATGTTATCTATTGCAGAATAACCAGATCTGAAGCCTGCTTCCTCATCAATCTTATTTTTACTTTCAACCCAACTGTACATTCTTTGCGGTCTTTTTCTTTAATTGCATTACTTAATATCATAATTGTTTCAACTGAGCACAATACGCCGTTGCACTTTTTGCAGAATCTACGGGTTTGGCATGGTCACTCAATAGCACCAATGGTTCACATCTATACAGAAACGGTGTTCGTCGTTGTTCTCTGAAATTTCATGAACTATTATTCACATTTTCTGCAAAAATGTTACCTAAAACGGGAACTTTTCTTTCGACGTTTTACATTACGCCACAGCATTACTTCACGTGGGTCACATCACATTAAAATATCTTAACAGTTGGAGTTTTACAAATTCGTTAAACTAATTGACAAAAATATATAAAACTATCATATGTAATACAGACTTGTTCATGTTTTACTCTTATTTACTTAAACAATTATATATATTATATCTATTGATGAATTAAAATATTTTGGATGACAAGTTATGACAATACTGTTGATGCAACTGTGTCCTATTAATATCTACTAAGTTGTCATATATGGTCTAATGTTGTAATAGTGTGTTGTTATGTCTTTGTTAATGATGGGTAATGACTTTTCCAATATATTTCATGTTTTGTTTTCAACATCCATGGTGAAGGATTACAATTCTCACGTTAAGTAGATTTATGGCCGCTGGACCCGAGTCCACAACCTAAGCGTTGAATGGTAAGAGTTCATTATACGATAGTATCTTAGACAACTCGATCACGTAAATCCTTAAATGGTATGTTTTATGTTTGGAGTTGCTTTTGCTTTTTGTTTTATTTCGAATCTATGTTGTTTTGATTTTGCAACAATAACTTTAATTCCTTTAAACTTAAATAAGGTTAGTGTTATTATTTTGACAAACAGAAAATATTTTTAAAATTATTTTTCTTCGCATCAAAATATTTTGATATATATTATCTGCACAGATTTTTTTATCAATGCTTACCAGTAAACTAAACTTCATATGTTAGCGTACATTGATATAATTTACATCGGTTTTGAAACAAGATGTTACAACCAATACAAATTAAGCTCCATGCCTTTCTAACAAGAACAAGTACAAAACTAACGCAGAAATGCAATGCCTTAAGGACACAACACCTTGCCGGAACTGCACCAACGACACAATGAGTTTCATGCTGAAGTCCGACGTTTAAGCTCTTGATAGATATGCTAATTTGTATATTTACTTAAAATGCATTTGGATAATATATATATATATATTTCAATTGTTAGAGATAAATTACCAATGTTATCTATTGTTTCCATAGTAACATCATTTTCAACTATGAACAACATAGTTTCTATTGTAATGTGGTCATGCTTTACATTAATATCATTATTGTAAAAATCAATTTAGGTACGCAACTTCCACATTCAACTTAACCACCACTGCACAGTTTGTTTATCTAATAAAACGGTTTGTACGTGTTAATTGAGCTCGTTTTTGATGTGGTATTTGTATAGTTTATAATCAAACGTTGGTGTCGAATGCTCTTTTATCTGCTAAATGACTTAGTTATTGTACAATAAATAGCATCAGCTTACTCAATTATTCACAATTTGTTACCAGGATAAGCTCCAGACTGTTTCAATATACGGTTTTGTTCGCACGCGCAGCATTGATCCATGAAGATATTATACAGCAATGTATACCCAAGAGGGCGATTTTCCTATTATCCAGTAGCCATCGGTTTTAAACATAAAATAAATAAAACTAAGTTCAGCGTGGGAGGCATGAAATAATTGGATAACACAAAACGAATGATGACAACTCCAATGCTGGAGGATGTAATTACAAGTCAGCCATTAAAAATTGATCTTTGAATTGGTTCCTCTTGAATGAGACAATAAATTATGTAGAAAATGTCTTTTTTATTATATTGTATTTGTGTTATATAATGCTACTAAGATTTCAATTTTAGCACATAAGCATAAGAGAGACTTTGAAAGTGTGCAGAAGTAATTAGCATTGGCCACAGCACCGTATTATCAAGCTATACATTTTAGGCTTTACAACCAATGCAACCCGTCACACATCATTTATCACGTTTCAACACTCGCAGTCAAAAATTACCACTTTACAAGCACTTGTTGTTGGCTTGTGTTGGGGTCACATATGTAACTAAAGCATATATGTAACTAAAAGGGCACATCTTGTAACTATTTAGAAAAAAAACGACAGAGCACAAATGTAACAATCGGACACAAATGTAACTAAAATCTTATATGTAACTGAAACGAGCATATATACTACCACGAAACATGCTAGATTTTTGACGAAGCAATTTACTGTGTACATTATACTTTGCGATTGTAATATGTAGTTGTGTCCCCGATATATGTTGTAAATACTGATATTGTTTATCTAGTGTATGTATACTGACCAAAACAGCTAACCCGACACTCATTATTTTTCGTAATTCATAGTGTTGTGATCCGGAATACATGCTGAACTTTCTTTAACATTAGTATGATATATGTAGTTTAAGTGCATAATAATACGTGTACTAGAGGTAATTATTCAACCATAAAAATATTCAAAACGACCCTAATAAGGCTTAATACAGGGTGTTTCAAAATATATGTTATAGTTTCGTGGTTTTATAATTTACATTTTTTTATATAATATGCAAAAACAGAAAACACAATTTTAAAGAGGACATTTCAAAATTTTATTACATAAGCAATATGTCAATTTTGCTTGAAAAATGAGATGTTTGTCAGACATTTCATAAAATTTAATTTTCAGATGATGTGTTCCAAGTGACGTCCGTTTTGACGAATAACGACGTCAATTAGTTTTCTAGAGTTCCTTATAACTGCTGCACAAGTTTCAGCTGATACTATTTGGAACTCACTCATGATGCATGTGTTAACAAACAGAACTTCTGCTTTTGGGGAAGTGAAAAACCAAACATTTACGCTGAAAAGTTGTTGCATACTGGAAAAGTAACAGTGTGGGCCGCGCTCTGTTCAACTGGACTAATTAGGTGGTTTTTCTTTGAAAACAGTGATGGTGAAACAGAAGCGATAAACAGCTGTCGATATTTGGATGTCATGCAGAAGAAATTCATTCCGGCATTAAAGAGGATGAAAGTGAAAATGCACAGGATGTGGTTTCAGCAAGATCACACACACATCTACAGAAGTTTTAGCATTGTAAAAGAAGACATTTGGCACCAGATTTCTGTCTTTCAGAACAGACCAATTTTGGCCACCCTATTCCCCTGACCTCAACCCGTTGGACTTCTTTCTGTGAGGTTATCTTAAGACAGGGTGTATCAATGCAAACCAACATGTGTTGAAGAGTTGAAAGCATCAATCAAGAGAGAGTTCCAAACAGTATCAGCTGAAACTTGTGCAGCAGATATAGAGAACTTTGGAAAACGAATTGACGTCGTTATTCGTCAAAGCGGACGTCACTTGGAACACATCATCTGAAAATCAAATTTTATGAAATTTCTGACTAACACCTCATTTTTCAAGCAAAATTGACCTATTTCATATGTAATAAAATTTTGAAATGTCCTCTTTAAAATTGAGTTTTCTGTTTTTACATATTGTATAAAACAATGCAAATTATAAACCCACGAAACTGTAACATATATTTTGAAACACCCTGTATAACTTAAATATTTGCTTGTTGAAGCAATATGCTTGACTTAAAGTGCACTTTGTATTCGCTGGCGTATTGGTCTCTCAGAAAATAACTTTAACCCTTTGTTTTCGGTTAAAAATGTAATTATTTTCTCAAAAATTTGATCGTAAATATTTCGAATTGGACATTTTTTCTAGGTTCTAAAAGTGACGTCATGACTTCACGTAAATCGGAGCGAAAGCATTTAGCGATTTTGCAACATAATTGAAATATTGCACATATGGATTTGATAATATTTAGAATAAAAGCAGATAAAATGATTCTTAACCGATGTTAACCTATTTAATGAACGTGTGGCAATTCTTTAAGGAAATATTAAATATTTCCGATTTCAGCTGCTGTTTTATGCACTTTTATAATGATGTTTTGTTATGTTTGTTTCTTTATATACTCACTATAACTAACGCACGGGCTCTAGCTGCACGTAAAAATCAAGCATTTTGCCCAATTCTGACGCGGATGTGTCATTTTCCGTTTTTATTAGAAATATTTATTAGGACATAGTTATTTTATTGACAACTTCCAATTCTCCTAATAAGATTTAAAATTAGGACTTAACGTCTACTTATTGGGAGTTTTAAAGTCATAAGTAGGGCGCCTCCGTATATAACTGTGTATTACTTTCTTATTAAATGATATAGATAACCTTATATATCAAAAATGTATTTACTTACTTAAATTTTCTTAAAACGACGCAATACACAATTTTCGCCGGATAAACACCGTGATTGAGATATGACATGTTGTTCGTCAAAAAAAATGATATGGTAGTAATTACATTTAAGTCTGTTTCAGTTACATATAGAATTTTGATTACATATGTGTTCGATTTCTAACATTTGTGCTATGTCGGGTTTTTTTTTCTAAAGAGTTACAAATATGCCCTTTTAGTACCATATGTGTTCTTTTAGTTACATATGTGCTTTAGTTACAAATGTGACACCAACAGGCGTGTTTTCGAGTATTGTAGATTAAAGGCGGTGAGTGATAAAGTAGAATGAGCTATCGATCCATGGTAAGTTTACTACACGCTTGCATATCAATATATATCAACTATTAAATTAGACACTCGAATAAATGATGCATTTATTGTGTCTAACTTTACACCTTTTGCAATTACATAATAGCAAACACATAGGAGTAACGACATTGAAGTGTGTCCCAAGGTATCCAGATAAAAGTATCACTACCATTGCATATATGTTGTAATGGACGTGCGATATGATGGCTCCACGATAGCTACATTAATAGTAATTGCTTTATAAGTACCCACTGTGCCAAAGCTTTTGTCACGCAAGTACTGAAATATAAATAGTTCCCACGTGGTATCGTTCAAAATGGTGATACGAGGCAACAAAAGTCCTATCTTGTTTTTTTTTCACAGCTGATATCAAGTTATCACAATAAAGTATATTCGCTTGTATTTGGCTTCATACCTCAAATTCTAAAAATAAAAACCTGTATATGTAAAGAAATTATACGCCACAGATTGTATTAATTTCATTTTACTATGTATTATTGGTAGCATGTTAAGAGAAAAAAAAAGAAATGGCACGTGTATATCAAATAGGATGGTGTAACTTATGTATGGATAAAAAGGATAGGTAATATTAAAACTGAAGATGTGCTGAGATGGTTTGGGGAGTCATTGTAACCACACAGGTTTGGTATTTAAAGGAAACTCTTGTTTATATAAATATTAGACACATATATTGAATGCAAGACTAATGTCTTATTCATTGTGTATTTCTAAAGTGCGGCGTACACTTACAGATCATATACTTCCATGAACTTTAGTATTTTAAAACGGAACTTCTCGATGATATTATTGACGACGTAAACCATGTTTTTGTTCGTGAAACTGACGGTTTTAAAAACGCATATTTTCTCTAGACTGGCAATTAACTGCCTACGAATGAACAATGGTGAACCCGTCACGGACAAACCAAAGCGTGTTAATGCATGCACTCAAACTCGCTTGTATCCGCCCGCCGCATAATAAAATGGGAATAAATACAACGGTATGTAATAAAATGTCCCTTGTTAAGTAAATCTACGAAATGTTACAATTTTGTTGAATAGTCTGTTTATAAATACGACGATTGAAAATATCACGTCAAGTAAATAATATTTTAAAATGTCAATGATATTGATATTGATAACAAGTTCGTTGCAAATGCAAAACACCTTTTGTCAAATGTTTCTTTAGCAGTGTTCTCTGCTTACCTAATATTACATCATGATGACGTCAGAAAACGTCATTGTTTAGCCACATATCAACAACATCAACATTTCTACAGTGGAAATCTTTTAGAAATGATAGCAATTACAATCAAAGTTTAAATACGTGTTTACCGGTAAAATGTAAAATGTTTGGATTTCATGACTAGTAGACAGATAATTTGGAAATGTCAATTCTATATAACAAGTCAGTCAATTAATGATTAATTAGGATTGATATGTGTGAACGGAAGACAGGATGCTTCTAATTCAGGCTCGTTCTTGATTTAATCTAGTACAGGATAAAGCCGACACGAATAGTGATAAAACAAATACTATCTGATAGGAGGATCCCTTAAAACAGCAGAACACATCCAGAGGATAATAACCGAGTCGGTTTTAGGAAATATTGTATGAGTTGTCAAAATATTTACCAAATGAGTTCCGTGATTCAAAAGAAAAAAATTACCAACATTAAATTAAAGTATCAGACAAATGAATTATTCAAGATAATATACACATTTTACAATGTTGTCTGCATCATAGAAAAACACATATACACATGAATGTATGCCTAAGGGTGGATATCTTGGTTTTAATTAACATTTACGACCATATTAATAAAATAAAAACAATATGGAAAGATACCTTAATCAAATCGCAAGGTTTATTGGATATGATTTCATCATAATAATCTGATGTCCTCCAATAGGATTTGATCAGTTGTATTGCATTCCGTGTCGTCCTGAGTCACTTTCTGACACAGTTTGACCATATAACCACATTGTTCGCTTTAGAACATTTTTCTTTGATAGCATCATGTTACTGTGGCATAATGACATACCAAACCCAGTCATAATACATTGACAGCGTGTCGTCATAACTACATTCACTGAATGTTAAGCAACAATCTTAGATAAATGGATTACCAAGATATTCTGATTTCAAACAGCAACCTGCATGTAAGCCTGGTCTAAAAAATTAAGTATGAGTACGTAGTATGTACAATAGTTTATACAATAAAAGGGGAAATACTCTTATATAAATATTAATAAATGTGTGCAAATATACTCCTAATGAAGCTTAAAAGGCATTTTCTTAAATGCCTGGGTATAGATGGCAACCGATGTTAATGAGGGAGCGGGGGATATTTCAAAACTAATCGTAATAAATCCACTGTCTTTTAATTTACAATCAACATGTTAACTTACTAGCGGAACTTCCTAAGAGATGAAAGATAAAGACGAATATTAATACATCTATTACTAATAGTTTTATTATAACGATTTATTTACTTTGTACGTCTTCACTTAAACATTCGTATTCACTTAAACATATATGCGAGTATATATGGTGTATATATGTACTAAAACAATCGCTTAATAAAGGGGATGTAATGCAGAACATGTACCTGTAGATATCAATTGAACGGATTGTATATAAAACCTTTAATTAATATAACAACCGTATTGTAACATACTACACATGAACATGATGTGTGCTCCATCGTCATGTCTGGAAACGACACCGTTAAACAGCGAATCTATCAGTATTGTGAGAACGAGAATGGATTCATTCGTGGATGAAAGTTTAACTAGTTGGCAGCAGGTGTATTACTAGCTGTCATAATGTAATATCCCTGTTTTAACTTACCCAGTATTTTATTATTATGATTGGTCCATGTATCGATTGTGTTGATGCATCCTATAAAGGTTCGATCTGCCGTTGGTTATGTTTTTATTTTATGTACTAATAAGAACTCGGAAGAAGAGTTATATACATGTAAAATCAAAATGAAAAATGTATTTTTCCTCTTTATAATGGCATTAGTTAACCATACAAAACAAACGACGAAAAATAACAGACAGTGTTATTGTGACTGTTTATATGGGATAATGAAACATGCAACAATCCCGATTCCTAACCTCAAGTTTTGAAAAGATGAAACGGTTAAATTAATTAAATTAATTATGATTAATATATTGCAATTGCAAATGCATACAAACAGGCAATAGTTTGATGAAATATGTTACCATAAACATGATTCATCACAAACTGATATTTTGAGATACTACAGAAAAGAAAATTACCCACAAATAATGAAGGTATTGATTTTACAGAATAAGCCTCGCGATTTTATCAATTCAGTTGTATTATTAGTATTAAAACAGAAGCTAAGCAAATCAAAGGAACCTGAAATTGCATTTTAATATTATTCTTTATTGCTCCAAAACTGATTAAATCTTATAATTCCTTCCTCTCTGTTTACAACGTCATCGAATTCAATATCCAAGATAAATTTCTTTGAACTTCACCCGTCTGCAAATATTTGTTTTCCTGTCGCAGACAACGAAATGGGAAATTTGAAACTGTTACAGACATATGTTATACGCATTTAAGAGTAATCCTTAGCATATCCAACTCCAAATAAACTTAAATCGCAGTGGGCTAGTCTGCATTCAAACAATGTATTTACACAACATCAGATGAATGTGGTTTCCCCTCGTGTGGATCTCATGACGCCTACGGGTAATCCTCACGTGCGGACTATCAGCAGTGCGTGTGACTATAACGTGACACCGGTAAATAAGTTATAAACGTAGGATGAATGTGGTTTCCCCTCGTGTGGATCTTATGACGCCTACGAGTAATCCTCACGCGTGGACTATCAGCAGTGCGTCAGAATATAACGTGACACCGGTAAATAAGTTATAAACGTAGATGGAAGTCAGTTTGGGGACAATAAAACTCACATCGCTTTAATATCCACTTCGGTTGTTTGTAACATTTATATTTTAGTATACTAGTATTCTGAAATATGACGAAACTAACAATTGCCATTTACTTCAGGTGTCACATGCACAATTAAGAAATTGTATCATGAATGAAAATATATGTTTTGTCAAAGCGAATACATATGTATGCCGTATTAAGATCTACTAATATATTATGAAAATGTAAACTGCAATAACGTAAAGACAATACCGTATGTGTATGACATATTTGACGCATACTATCATAAACATCACTTTTTTATATAGTCGCTGGTCATCTATATTATATTCACAGTTAGAGAAAAATGCGTTTATAATTAACACTAACTAAAACATACCTAATAAAACACATAGCATCTCAATGTTAAGCTCCTCGTTAATTCAATTTATAAAATGACATCAAGTGTTTTGTAATATAACATCGAAATTAACGGATTTGTGATATGGCCCTGTAATAATAAATGTATCAAGATACAGAACACACATGTTGTAAAATGCTATAGCTAATGGTAAACAGATGGCATGCAAACATAAGAACCTATGTATACAATAGGATATTTAGTATTCAAACAACGCAGCCATTACAAAACTACATGTACAAATGTAAAAATGCATCAATTTATTATAATAAAAACACTTAACATATACCGAATTAGTGCCAACGGGGATTACTGACGCGCGGGTGTACCAATGTACCAATGAGAGAATAGTATGGCTGGGCAATTTTTATTTTCACTGTTTTGTTTTCCTGGTTGATATATTTTGGTGGAAGAGGGCGGTCGATGCAAATGTAACACATTTAAAGCTAACCATAAAGGGATTTGTTGAAGACTGCTCGAAGACGGTGATGCCAATATAATTATATGTATATACGAGGGATGATCTAGTTTTAATGAGATGTGTGCTCTAAAATATGTATCCGTCGTTTTTATACCAAGATACCGTTTGTACATAAAGCTGAAGTCATTATCTACACGATACGTAAATAATAAGTTTAAAAATGCATAAGCCCATTTAATACGTTGCTATAGTAATCCATGAACTGAACAGTGTAATGTTAAAATATCATTATATGTGGGAATTATACAAAATAGAAATTAAAGTAAAATCGATAGGTTACACTAGGCGAAATATAAACTGAAGAGGAAATAAAAACAAAACTTAACATTATCAATGGACAGGTTAGTAGTAATAATACAATTTAATTTGAGCTAAAAGAAAGAAACATGTTACTAAAAACTGAAATAGAAGAAATATATAACTGTAGAGCAAAAGGAGCACAAAACAGATCAAGAATAATCTATCTCGAAAATGGAGAATGAAAGATACAAAATCTTGTTTAGGCTTAGAATACTCGCGACAAAACAGAAACTATATTCATTTACTAAATTTTTATGGACACTGTACTATCAAATGTAACTGAAATATTACAAGAAAAAGCTAAATTCAACAAAGGATGTTATACATCAGACAATTTTAATGGAGGTGGAAAAAATTATCTAGATAATACAACTTTAAAAAAAAAATTTTATATATATATATATATATATATATATTTGTATTTACAGACTGCGAATATTTGGATAAAAGGTGATATACTGTTGTCTTACTATACATGTAAAAGTGTCGGAACCGCGTCAGTATTGGTATCTTTAAATGTCTGATGTGTTTCAGCTGTGTTTACCTTCTTTCGTCCTCACTTGTCTTCTGTTTTGTCACATAGTTTTACAATGAATGAGTGTAATAAACCTATGACTTATATTGTTTAATATCAACCTAGTGTATTATCACTTCCAATTTATTGCTCGGGGTTTTGTTAAAACTCTGCTTACGTAAGTAAAATGCCGATTTACGTTCCGACTTTTCCGATTATATCAGTGACGTCGATTTGTGATGGTAAAATGACGTTATTTTGAGACGTTACGTCATACGACGGATGACGAAAACCAAAATGCCGGACTATTTCTCGTTTCTTATAGACATGGTATGTTAAATGGTAAATGTACTATTTTTCTGATAAAAAGAATGTTACATTCATGTGCATTTAGTTTTTATTAAACTCATTTGTGAAATTGATATAACGCTCGCTGAGCCTTGCATAATACATTTGTGCCAATTCGTTTAATAATATCAATAATAAATGAGCACTAATGTACGATTCTCTATATATTGTTTATACAGTTTCCTGTATTTTCTTATATATCATATGACGCAGCTGTTCAGTTACATTAAGCATAGTTTAAGTTCCAACAAAGTAGATTTGCTATTGACTGATCAGAGTCAGGTAGCCCCTATACATAACTATAATAAAATAAACTATTTGATACATATCTTTGTATTACTTTACTTTAATGACCGTGATGTGTTCCTAACACGCAAACTCTCAACAACAACAGGATGCTTCTCCTGATGGGCAGTGTTACTTTTGTTTGACTGACGATTCAAAAATCCATGTATGTGATACCCTCTCAATATTTAACTTTTTAAGTTTATATATAATTTCTTGCTCCTTCATTGTGAATGTACCTGTTGCGCTTTTGTAACCATTTAACTTACCCATAATTGCTTTCTATTAAAAGTGTCAGGTCACTTTACAGCAGGTTTATCATGGATTTAAAATATACGATTCACTGTGCATAGATGGCCATGATTGTATAAACTATTTATCAGCTTTGTGGTACCGATTGAAATTACTCGTATGTCACTTAGTATTATAGTCATTAATATCTATGCAGAATTGAAATTGATTGTTTACATTCAAATTAAAAGTAGTTTTTTTATTGACACGCCTTGTTCTATCAATCTTATTTTTAAATATAATTATTTTGAGTTATTTATGTCATATAGGTACCCAGCATACAACTGTTTTAACGCTGTTATTTTGTCAATTATATGTAAATGTAAACGATTCAAACAAGTATAGCGTCGTCAGAAGTGTATAGATTGTACCAAGCACAAATCAAATTGTATCAGTAATTTGATGTTTATTTAATAACTTCTCTTTTCTAGCCGCAGTAGGTTTGCTTGTTAGTGGCGTGTTACGCGTCCACAACTAATTTTTACATTTGTAATCAAGTACAGCTCAAACTGTTAAAAAGGTATTATCTCCACATGGCGTTCATTACAGAAACATGGTAAACATTTGCATCAAACAGCTATTTCGTTCGTTTGTAGCTATACGTTTTAACTCCACGTGTTAAATAAAGACAAGGGAATGTCTTTTAATAGTATTATACGTGGGTGATGTGTCGTTGCAACAAATCAATCACAAATATCCAATTTAGGCGAACAATGTCAAAGATGTACGTCGTATAAAGCACATTATTCATGTGTGTGTTTTATTCAAATGAGTATGATGTCCAATAAGGCAATGTCAATGTAGCGTTTGTGTCAACTTTTGTATTACATACCCGTTGCCTGCGTTCTAACGATTGAATGATTTTGATGACAAAAAGCGCCATCATAGGTAAACTGTCGTATGTGCGTATGTGTGTTGACGTAGACATAATTGGCTTTATAACTGAGCGTTGTTATAGCTTGATATTGAATTTCCGTTTGTAAATTGAACACTTAATGAGAATATAACATAACTATAAATGTTTTATGCCTAACCGGAATTTCACATACCTCGTAATCGCAATCCCTTTACATGAAACTAACATTAAGTATTAATAATCAATTTTGTCTTTCAATCTTAGGGGAAATCGAAAACGGTATATCTTTTGAATTTATCTCATAAATAAACAAGTTGTTTTGTTCTGTAATAAAACATTTCGAATAAAAGCACTATGATAAAAGGACAATATGAAACAAATATTGCATGTTTTGATGAAACACAATTTTGCATAATTTTCTATATATTTGGAAACAAGATAAAGCTGACTATTGAACATCTACCATTGTAGGCGTTTGAAATCATGTACAGAATAATTGAATATTAGCAAAAGGAAATGGATACCATATGTTTCCGGTCGTACAGAATTTTATAAATAATAACTGCAACGTACGTTAAAGAATATGAGTATATTTAAAACAGAAAAAAGATCATCGAATGTTATTTTATAAGACAATATTAAAAGTAATGAAAAAAAAATTTTCCGATTGCAAGTAGTGAACTTGTAAAAATAACATCATTGAAACTATAACTGCGTTACTTAACGTTTGTGAAGTTTTCCTAAGGTAACGACTATGTTTCGCTGAGATACATATATAGTTATTCAGTAAAATGCCTTTGTATCCGATAATGGATACAAAAAAGAAAGCTAGAATTCAATCAAATTAGATATAGCAAAATAATTATGAGGACCTCTTAAACTAACTACAGCACATACAGAAATAAGTGACATTAGGTGTCACCCACTCGAAATGGTCAACAGAAAAAGGCGGCTCAACTAGGGAACTGAACCTTTTTTTAAACTGTGTTCACCAAGCATTGATATTCCCTATTTGTCACCTCACAAGAAAAGCCATTGTTAAAGATTCAATTCCAGAGTTTTTTCCCTACAAACAAGATAATGATATATATGTTTGTTCGTACTAATCACATAACGACCTAGTAAAACGGGAAATGAGCTGTTATTGGAGGTTACAACACCTTTACATCTTAAGACCAATCATACAGTAGACAATCAACATGTGTTACCATCCCAAAAAACAAATAATTCTGGGAGAAAACTGTTAAATATTCTTAAATATTTCTAATCATGTTATAACCAGAAATAATATTGTGCATCATAATGATGTGTGTTAACACCAAACCGCATGTGAAACTCAATAAAACAAGAAATAACAATTTGTACATGCATTCGTATACACTTACCGTCCCCACGTGTCTCAACCAAAATAACACAAATCAATATGTTATTCATTACCGTTTTATTTGTTAATATTATCAAAGGACGAATAAACTGAATAATCAAAGCGTATTAAGCGCTGAAAGCCTGGGGCTGCTTGTGGCTTGGTTGAGACGTAGGTTAGATATATTAAAAACTCTACTCCAAGCGGCATTGAGATTTCAAAATTCTACTTCACAATTGAAAATTCCCTAGACTCAGATTTTAGTAGTCTATATTTATTATTTGTCTGCAAATTATACGAATTATATTTTTATACACATAAAACTACAGAATTGCAGCATCATATTCCCATAAATAAAAGTATAACGTTTTAATGGGTATCGCCAAGTTTTTCGAACCGCAAAACTTATCGCCAAATAATTTATTTTAGTACATATTTTCCATAAGATGCACTTTCTATAATTTAATAACTTAATAGCTTTCACAGAACCTTATTTTGTTTCTAACATAGACATATAAAGAACATTTAAAATCGAATAATAAATAAAAATTTAAAGGGTACAGTCTGATTTTTCATGCAAAAAAAAAGACATGTGTAAATTTAATCGCTATGACAAGCTACATTCATATGTTGGCATCCCATTCATTTGAGAAAGGAATTAGACGTTATTAGTTTCGAAAGCAAAATATCGTCAGCTTTGTAAACCTATAAACATTACTGGTATCGTTTAGATAATAAAAGAGTTAACATGCACCTGAATAAACCCGGTCAGTGAAGTTTGGTTACACAACTTGGGCTGTTTCACTCTACCACCTATTCAGCCACAGTCAAACTACGTAAACTTGCCACTGTGTGCAAATGGCGCATTATAGTCGCACATTACTATTTTAACTTAAAATGGTTATTAAGTGTCGTACAGCTATGTTAAATTTATTAAGGATTAAGAGTATGCGTAAATATTTAACTAAGGATCCCACAGAAATTCTTGTTCTGTCATTGGTTATTTCTCACTTGGACTACTGTTATGTTTTTTTATATTGTATAGCAGATATTCAGAATATGTGTGCAAAAATTGTTTTATACAGGAGAAAATTTGACAGTTCTAAGCAAAATCTATATGACTTGCCTATCAAAGCTAGAATTAAATTTAAATTACTCTCTTTCATGTACAATTGCTCTATCGGCAATGCACCAGTCTATTTGTCTGAGTTGTTTACAAAATCTATTCCCAACAGACCAGGTCTGAGGTCTTCATACTCCACAGATAGGTGCTATGTTATTCCATTTAACAAAAGAAAGTTTTTTAGTGACAGAAGTTCTTGTAACAGTAGGTCCTAGCCTGTGCAACCGTCTACCATTGAGCATAAAGATGTCCGAATCTGTAGAAAGTTTTAAAAGAATCTGAAAACATTTTATTTCAGAGATTTCTATGCGTTGTTTTAAGGCACAACAGTCTGGTTTATTTTAATCTTTATTTGAAATATATGCAATGATTTTATGTAATTTGAACATTTTTTATACGTTGTAATTATTCAGGTTTATACTTATGTTTTTATGTTTTATACCTTAATGTACAACGCCATTGAATATGAACTTGTATAGAAACAAGCGTTTTATCAAATAAAGCAGTTTCAGTTTCAGTAAATTCTATCATAATAATTAATTTGTGGTCTTTTCTGATAAATTATCACGTTCTTAAGCCTTTAAATGCGGTTCAAATGGATACAGGACGTTCTTACAGAGGAACTCTTCGCACTTGTTCGATGGCAACTAGCCGAAAGCTCAGCTCGGCAGAAATTCAGCATTGTTACTATGACCCAGGGATCAAGCCCCGGGCAATCAAATCGAATTTTGCTTCATGTTCCATCAGCTCATGTTCATTCAACGAAACGATTGATACACCTTGAACCTTCAACCATATGGTGATATAAATCTCAAAGTTTTACTTTCTGTAACCGCATATCTTAGAAAGTATTCACATTTAAATTAATATAACGAAATACGTAAATGTGATTAAACATTCCTAGAAATTGATACTGTGTGTCTATCATGCCAATGGACAAAAATAACAAGTTCATGTCTTGTAATGTATGACCGTGAATATGTACTAATAACAGATGATCCGCGACTTCTGCATTTCCATTAACTTCGTACGACAATTATGTATTCGTGTTACTTAGCCAAATTGTGAAATTCTTTACAATACTCGTACACATCTATACGGCACGACATGCTTATTTTACACTTGCTTTGATATTTTTTTGACTGGTGGTGGGTTAGCTATTTCGTTAAGTATATAATACATTTCATACATTGACAATTATAATGCCCTTTTCCAAAATAAGACAACAACAGAAACAATACGGACAACAACAGAAACAATACGGACGGCATATGCACTAGTGTATTCTAATATCATATTTACGTCAAGTCGGTATAAAATATTTAGATATACCAATGTGGCCCTATAAACCAAATAGTACGTGTGCTATGACGTCTGGCCATTTGACTTTCCTTAGAAAATGATATAAAATGTATTTTCGTTGTAAGTTGCTTTTATCTCTAACCTCTCGGTGAAATATTAGTAAATTGTATGATTTCCAAGCATCTTCTAGGCAGTATCATTATATTGAATGAGAAAGTTGAAATTAAAATATACTTGTATGGCTTTTTGTCCAATCCAATTCTATGTAATCGTTCCCAATGATCATCCATACAATTACCGCAACACATTATAATGATATGTTATAGACCGGCGGTATAGAATATTTCTATTAAAGTAATACCGTTTTTCCCGAAGGGCATGTGCATCTGAAGACTTGATACGAGATCATAGCAGTTATTGGACGTCATTGAAGGATATATTGGACTCCTCAGAGATATATAACCTATGACATGACACGCGTATACCTAAATATGTCTCGGCTCTTCAGCACATATTTTGTTAGCAGTATTTCTGTATTTTATGAGACCAGATATTTCGTATTTACCGCCCCTAGAGAATTGGGTTTTCAGCAATAGTTTATTGAAACAGTTCGAGTGACAATGCGAGAGACAAGACAAAACGAACCGGTGCTCTATCAAACAAGTATATGGCTTCATCTGAATTATCTTTAAGAATATATAAACATATGGGAATACACAACTGTCATTTATTATAAATTTCGTGCTACACAGTATGTCTGAAAACAATGATGTAGGGAATGAAAATGTTTTTGTTGAATATTTACGAGATATGAACACACACTATGTTCACTATATACAAGGCAAATGGTTGCATTTCGTCAATTACTACATGCATGAGTTCATATTAAATGTCCGATCAATAACTGTTGCGTTTGTTAATGATTTTAGTCAACACAATGACCTCCGACACATGTGTGTTGTCTATCGGATTATCATAAAGGGCTTGCTTTTGATCCTTCGAATACCGTAAACTATCGAACTATCTCGGTAGGAAACCAATGGTGTCTGCATGCAAAGAAAAAGGTCTATGCCAGTCTCCATTACTCACAAATGATATCACGTGTAAGTGTTTAAATAGGTAAATGCATTTTCAACACATTGAAGCCTATATGAATAACCTTAACCCTAGCTGCCGTTTCTAATTATTTTACAATGTATTACGTTTTCATATCTACACGTATATATGTGTGTGTGTGTGTGTGTGCATGCGTGCGTGCGTGCGTGCGTGCGTACGTACGTGCGTGTGTGTGTGTTGTACTGGAAAACCAAATGCCAGACATATTACAACGTAGATAGGTGTAGACTGTCACTGTAAGAGAATATATGAATGAATGGTGTTTTACAGCACGCCGACACATAGATAGGTCAATTTGTGCGCGCGATGATGTAAGAGAAAGAAAACGTATGAATAAATATAAATTGATCTTAACGACATTCGATTAACAGTAAGATTTTATATAAGAAAAACTAGCTTTGAAATTGGACAGAAACTGTTCTTAATCATATGACCAGGAGGAGATTGAGTATTCTAAGGACACAGCTATCCAAACGGTATAAACATAGTATTTAAAAGAGTACTGATCAACTTTAACTATATTTTCAAAATACTTATTTCACAACAACATAATTTATATTCTATATTTGTTTATTTATTAAGATGGTTTATGTGTGAATCTTTGAAGTTGGTATCATTTAATGACATGACCTCATCGATAAGGAAACAAAACAGAGACCTATGTCCAAGCAATCATGGCATAGCATCTAATTGGTATCACAGTATTAACCAGAGATAACGATAAATAGAGAATTTTGTAACTATGATGCCTTACCTATTAGATTGTGCATTTAGAGATTTGGCAATATCATGTTTTGTGAGTCCCTATAAGTAGCCAAAATAAGTTATATATTCTATTTTAGATATGAGACTGACATGTTGAGTAGCTTAGAATGTCAGCTGTATATTTAGCGGTTGTAAGAAAGGTAATGAATGCGAGACTCTGGCGAGTATTTGTTTCTTTTCATCACGAGTCATAGTAAACGCCATGAAAGCTTCATGTTCAATAGAACGATTTATATGGATTATGTCTTGCATGGCTGTTTATCTCAAAAACACTGAAGTACTTGTTTATAGAAATGGTAGTCGACTCAGGTGAAGTGATAAATGTGTGTGCCACAGTAATCGTATTCATTTTACGTCTTATTATAACTATATGGGTCTAGTGTTTACCCCTAGCTTGATAGGCAAAGAAAGCTATGTTTGCCATTAGAAACATCAACGATCGTTTTGAATGTTTTTGGCATAAAACATATGTTTTAACTCTTTGACTCCGTAGTAAATCCTATTATATGTTATGCTTCTGATGTATGAGGAAATGAATATGCCAGTACGATTGAAAATGTTCAATCTGATTTTTGTAAATGTTTTAGTTGTTAACAGTTTTGTTAGTAACAATGTTGCATGAATGGGACAATTTTCTTCATGTATAACGTACAATACAAAGTTACCCCTAACAATGTTACAAAATGCTTTAGTCAATAGATGAAACTGGCAGACCTATTAGGGCTTCAAATGTTTAAAGATCATTCCTAAGATGTGATTTCAGTTTTATACGGGTGCCTAAAGAAATCGTTGATGAATCAACCATCTGTGACGACCATTATTATTTTAAAACCTAATCAAATCCAGAGAGGTAGTTATATGTTGACTTGCCGTTTCTACATAAAAAGCAACTGCCCGATTGACGATGCCCAAGTCACAAGATAAAGTATAAAATGATCGCCATCAGTATATGTAAAAATCTATTCTGTTTCTTTTCATCACGAGTCATAGTACAGCATACATTCATGTAATTTGAGGTCGAGTCTGTGTCCAGTGAATTAAAATTGATAATCATAGTCTTCGCCTTTACAGAATACGCTGTTCGTTTCTCAGACGTGTTTGTATCATCGCCTATCGTCATAGTAGTGTATGCATTTATGTTCATTTCACATGTTCATTTCGCATCACACAATGACTGAGAAAATATATGTTTCAGTAATGGTTTAACATTAATGACGGGTACGAAAATGCAATATTTATTAACACAATTTAATCCGACATATTTGTAAATTTTAAACATATTTTATTTTTATATAAACATATAGTAAGAACATTACATAACTTGCAAATCAACAATACGAGTGTAGGCAAAAGGGTCTGGTCTCAAGTTCTCTCAATATTATATATACGGATATTCCTTTTCTCTATACGTATGCCTAAGCGAATGCTATGTCAACATTTAACAGAAAACATCTTACACAAATATACCACTAATGATATAAAGACTTCCAAGTACCTGCCGCGTGATGAATGTTACTAGACAAGGATTCATTGAGATCGTCAAGTGGTCGGCAATTACGGTCTCAATCTGCAGACACACGCTATTAATGTCTAATAACACTCTAACACCTATAACAAGAAGTGCGACAATTATGGCAGCAGCGGTAATCCTCTCAATGCCTTGTTTATAGGCATCGGTGTTCAGAAATAGACCCTGCATTAGGAAAATGAGAAACTTTTGACGGGGTTTATAATTACATAATGAATTTTCATTTTTTCCTTCTTCAACAATCGGTGTAACAGTACCCATACGAATTACAGTATTTACTATGTATTCTGTTTCTTACTTTCTATTAGGTCACCAAATACTAACAACAGATTATTTATTATCAAAGCATCGCAAGGATAACTTTAAGAATTATTTAAATATTTTCAATTCCGAAAAGCTTTTACTTATATAATGAGAAACAAAAACACTAGATTTTCCAGATAAGAATGGTTTTTAATCACCATAAGTTAACGTGCTAATGATCGTTTTATGTAGAGATTTATCAAAGCGATTTAAAGTGGTCGTTTACCTCACAGATAATTTTGAAAAAGTTTATTTATATATATATATATATATATATATAGGTCCCTACGAAGCACAGTACGTAAACAAACAAACAAACAGAAATGCCGGTCTCGGTTTAGTAAGTCGGTTCATGAGGAGTACTAAATCGATTAACAACTTTCGTGTCCTCTTCCACTGTCTAATCAGTGATATATTCTTTAACAACACTGAATCAGCTCCATGATTCCAAGGAAACAGAAATAATGCCAACACCGCTTTAAAGTACAGGGCGACACGTACGAATGCTGTTAATGGTAATAAAAACTATTTTAGAGATTAATTCGTTTATACTTGAAAGCACGGAACGCCGTTACAAAACAAAATAAACAAACTACATGGTTTTATTGAGTCACTTATGAGAAGCTATGAACCACTTGGGCCGGGTCCGATTAGCTCAGTCTGTAGCGCGTTTCACTATCAGTCCATCTATCGTTACTTGTGGAGATGGGGTGTGCTAAAGTACTGGTTAACCTTTCAGGACCCCAGGAAACAGTGGTTATGTTAATTGATCGTATGTTAGCCTTCGATGGCACAAAAAAATGACGATAAATTTTCAATCAGTAAATATTCAATTAATGAACCACTTGGAACATCCCTAATCTTCCTTAATTCCAGAACTACGCTACTTAATATATCACATTGACCAGTTTCTATTAATAGTAATGTCGACTGATTCCAATTAGCATATATCAAGACGATCTCGTAAAAATAACAATACATTATATTGATTTAAATTACAAACAATAAAATCAGCATATTTACAATTTACAAGCAGAAGTCACATATATCCTTTGACAGAAACTGTAAATGATTAAAAATATCATTATTTCAAACAAAATGCAGAAAAAAAAATTAAAACTGAGATGAATAACGCATAGTTGAAACATTGTGAGCGAAGCATTAAAATGTTTACTATAAGTAGATACGACACGTTATGGGCGTTTGGGAAATACAGAATGGTACCGAGTTGACTGTGACCAATCCAAGTGAAGTAGTCAATGCGTATTAATCAAGCTCTATTTAAGAGGGAAAATCGACAATGCCTTCTACTAGTTTAATATGTAAACGCCAAAATGTCTAAAATGTTGAACTTGCTGTATTTGTAATTTCCATATGTTTTCTATTGTCAGTGTTTTATAAGGGACTGGTTCGGTGTCCAGAAATTATTTACTTACAGGGAATAAAGTGTTTTATACATATTCTGTTTATGAATGCGATAATGTCTGTATCGAGAAATTTTCTGAGATAAACATTGCGAGACTTCAGCACAATTTGATAGGACAATGTGGTTTATGGTGATCTTAAGTAATGTATGTGCGTGGGCGATTTGAAGTAATAAATTATACTCACAGTTTTTCAACGCAATATTTACACTAGATCATGGGCTGTTTCCGAAAGATGAACTATTATTTAATGTATATAGGAACTACACTAAAATAAAGTTCTTATCAATACGAAAAGAATCATTGGTCGTCATTCGAAATATCATATTCACCATAATAAACTATAAGTAAAGATGCAATGCGAAATACAACATTGGAATTTTACATATCGTGTGTTCAACTTTCAAATATGATATGCATCAGAAAAATGAACATTGAGACAGCTATAGAGCAAATATCATTAAAGTGCATGTCATATCATAGTGTACAGCTAAAACAACTGAAAAGATCATTACGTGTTTATTTATAAAAAAAGATACTAAATAAAATAATAATATATAAATATGTGAATATCAAAAACAAAACATGCACAAATCAAAGAAGAGATGAATATGAAACTATGTGAAAACAAAAACGGAGAAATATCAAAAGAAAATGTACATATAAAATAATACACATAAACGTTTAACTTGAAGGTTAATGTGATAAATTGAAAGTACAAATAACAAAATATATTTATTTCACTCAAGGGTAAATAGGCAAATAGAATTTGGTTATATTAGATTTTATGATAATATCCAACTCAAACTGATGTTTACCTAAAATTTTAATATAAACGATATGCAATGTTATTCACTTAGGCTTTTTGATTCTCTAAATAATGAAAAAAAATTATAAATATTTCTTGAAAAGGCATGACATGTACACTGTTAATTGTCTTCATATCAATGTACAGTAAAACTAAAGCATATGTTCGCACAACAAATGATCTTATTGAGACATTACCGTGTAGCATTGGGATACTGCTACAAATGTAGCTCCATTTTGTTTTCCATTCATAAATATAAACTGTGTATATTGCTTAAAGTCTGCTGAGGTACTGGTTATGCATTACAAATGATATACTCGATATTTAATGTTTATTAAGTGCTGATGACGTCACACATGTCGTGGAAACGCCATGAAAGCTTCATGTTCAATAGAACGATTTATATGGATTATGTCTTGCATGGCTGTTTATCTCAAAAACACTGAAGTACTTGTTTATAGAAATGGTAGTCGACTCAGGTGAAGTGATAAATGTGTGTGCCACAGTAATCGTATTCATTTTACGTCTTATTATAACTATATGGGTCTAGTGTTTACCCCTAGCTTGATAGGCAAAGAAAGCTATGTTTGCCATTAGAAACATCAACGATCGTTTTGAATGTTTTTGGCATAAAACATATGTTTTAACTCTTTGACTCCGTAGTAAATCCTATTATATGTTATGCTTCTGATGTATGAGGAAATGAATATGCCAGTACGATTGAAAATGTTCAATCTGATTTTTGTAAATGTTTTAGTTGTTAACAGTTTTGTTAGTAACAATGTTGCATGAATGGGACAATTTTCTTCATGTATAACGTACAATACAAAGTTACCCCTAACATTGTTACAAAATGCTTAAGTCAATAGATGAAACTGGCAGACCTATTAGGGCTTCAAATGTTTAAAGATCATTCCTAAGATGTGATTTCAGTTTTATACGGGTGCCTAAAGAAATCGTTGATGAATCAACCATCTGTGACGACCATTATTATTTTAAAACCTAATCAAATCCAGAGAGGTAGTTATATGTTGACTTGCCGTTTCTACATAAAAAGCAACTGCCCGATTGACGATGCTCCAAGTCACAAGATAAAGTATAAAATGATCGCCATCAGTATATGTAAAAATCTATTCTGTTTGTATTTGCAGCAACAGAACCCTTTCATGTTTTAGAAGATGAATAGCATGTATTCTTTAAATGTCTCAGATAATCAGATTGACGTAATCTCAGTCTATATTATTGTTACTCTTTTACTCTTGGGAAATAACTGGAATTATAACACTAATAAAATAAGAACAAAAATCATTTATTGTCAGTTAAAAAGAAATGAACTACAAATATAATATGCATTTGTAGCTCGTACAATAAGCTGTATATAATAAATATTGTATCGTGTTAAGAAAATTAAAATTGGAAAATAATATATCAAACGTCAGATCGTTTAAAGTTGAGCTATATACGAAAGTCAATATTTAAAAATTTAAATATTGTATAATGCGCACCTGCAATCTTTGTAACATTAACCTTTTTCCATTTTAATACATTTCATTTACGCAATTTACATATGAATAAATATGTGTAGATTAGATAAGCATTAAAACAGCGAATGGAAATCTCGATAAAAACGCGAAAAGCGCTGTGAATGGAATATCTATGAACAATTGCATAAACCATCTAACTACACCGTTCATACATCTCCGATAGTTCTGTTTTGTAAACCAAGTCAACTGGATTCATCATTGTTCGAGCATCAGACTTAATTTGGCACTGTTTCTGCGCCCGCTTGTTCATATAACAAATATCCATATCACACAGCAGTTTGTTTGATTTAAAATACTTAAATCAAACGACAGTTACTGTACCAAATTAATGTATATAAAGGCTGAAGTAAAGCAAGTGAAAATATCTCTTCACCATACGTGCACCTATTGTTTGAATACGTTCATTCCATATGACTTATTTCGAAACTTCTTAAGACGACAAGAAAGTAAATCGCAAGATACAAATATATTGGATTAGGATTGAATTTTCGGAGACAATTCTCTGTAAAGTACATTTCAAAGTAATAAAAAATTAGTTTTATTTAATATGCTTTAAGACAACTTTTGGAATTTGAATTGTTTTACGTACTCTTGTAACTTGTGTAATAATGTGTTTTAACTCCCTTCAACATATCGAACTTAACATCGTCATAGAAATAAAACATTGAAAACATTAAATGATAATGGAAGAAAATGGCGAATACAGTTTAATTCGCTTTTATTTTGGGATTTACAGATTGGCATAAAGCTATTTAATCGATTCTTTTCTTTGAAAACTCTGTTTTATTACTGCTAAGGAAGCTTTCAGATTCGTTGTTCTTTTTGCTCAAGAAAGTATCTAATAATCAACACTGTTTTAGATTTCTAGTCCTATGAAACTAGTACGATATAACAACACAAAAGATGCGGCTTTTTATATTTTGTAATTCAGTTTCTATTCTCTAAGCTAGGATTGCTTACATTATGCAAGCATTGCACTAACCATACGGGAAATCTCTGCAAAGTCTACAAAGACACGCATGCAAACTCAAGCAAGAACGCATGATATTTTTTTTTTCGCAATATACATATTATTGTACAAAAATATTCTGCTTTATTCAATCTGGTACATTATATTCAAGACCAATATAAAATTCTCATTTTACCATTTATTTGCACGTATAATTTTCATTATTGTCTCAGTTCATCCTTTCTGTTCCGATCCATTATCTCGTATTACGTTATATATTAGATGTATTTATCATGCATATCCTACTATTTCATTTTCTTAAATGTTTCAAGTTCTGTCCGATCAGCATGACATCACACGTGCAATGTATAAGATGTGTCTTTAATTATGTATGCTGTAGTTGAAAGCTTTTAACTTTAACATGCGTCTTAGCATTACTTGTATTGCATGCATGTTATAGCAAATTTAAATAAAGAGTCACTTATTAGTCCAACACATTGTTACGTTAAAAGAACTGTAACATAAATGTATGCCTGTCACGGAGTTATGTTACAGATGGAGACGTAAAAGAATGCAAGTCTGAAATTAAAGATAGTTTTCCCAAACAGTTAGCCTACGATTGGCATGTGTTGTTATAGTACTCTTCTTGTCGGTATTAGTGGTACTGACGAATAATCCCTTAAGGTCTCACTTAAGAATTATCTCCCTTACACGACGGTAGTAAGATTCTTACGCCCAAGAAATAAGAGCTGTGTAAAGCGGTCGGGCATTATTTTTGTTGTAAATGCACAAACTTGTCATATGTGTTTGTCAATATGGGTAATTGGAACATTTTAATGATTTCTGCCAACTTTGGATAACATCGGATACTGTTAGATAATCAGGCCATTGAGCACAGGAGAACCCCAGCGCTTGATTATCAGAAAGTTCTACTAATGAAATATATTTCAATGAGTGCTTTACACAGCGCTTGAAAATGTGTTGAAGGTGTTTACGCCCTCTAACCCCAGTGCTTGTAAACCTTCCTGTGGAGAACCCTGCTATAACAGTTTAAAGGTGCGTAATGATACATTGCAACACATGGGCAGAATTGTCAAAAAATGAAGAGGTGCCAACAAACCATTGAAATTGTGAAAAAGCAACCTGTTAAATCCCATACTTTTTTCTGTTTTACGGGATCAAAATACTTTTAGAACCATTGGTAATGTATTCAATGTTACAGAAATGTATTTCCCTTACTTACGGAGGCGCTGGGTACTTATCTCCATCTTGTATACTTGCTTATTTTCAAAGCCGTAAATTAAATCGGATGCTGTCATCTTCTATAAATTGATATATTATTTAACAAAGCAGCCAACAAGGGCTATGGAGCGTTGACATTTCTTCTATATGTACGCTTTACTGGCTATGGAGCGTTGACATTTCTTCTATATGTACGCATTGTACATGTATGTAATATAAATATTCTGTATTTTGATATCCATGATTGTGACATTTGTCTCGTGTTGATCAAATATTGTCTTAGTTTTCTAGATCTGTCATCACAAAAATGTTCACTTAATTGTCAGCGGGACATGTTGCCATTTCAAATAATTCGCTCAATACACTGAGTGCTTATAAACACTGCCTAAATATAACATTAACGCTATACAAAACTAGAAGACGGAAGGTAGATAAATAACAGTTTCATGAATTTGGCCTATTATTGTTTTAACATCATTTGGTAATTAAAAGCAATTAAGTAGAGTTTTGTTGTAACGACAAAGTGGGACGACAAAGTGGGGGTACACCATAACTAATGTAAACTTATTGTTTGTATTTGTTTGTGTAACATTTGTTTAAATGAGCGCTTACGCAAATGTGTGCTTCACACAAACGATAAACGTGCGCCAAATAGAGGTAATCAAGACACACACGACTTAAGACGTAATATAGCTTTCAATAGAAAAACATGTAATGAATCCCGAGAAGCAAATGACATAACGAGTTCAAAGCAGTCATTTGTCCCTGCAGAAAACGTCTAATAGCATTGTGTCATTTGCATAACAACTATGAATGAAGGAACTGAAATGGTATTATCAAATAGAACCAATCTAAAGAGATTAAGATTCCAAGTCGTGAATAAATAATGTTAAACAAATTGAATTTGTCTCGGAGGTAATTCAACTGAAAGTTTACAAATATCTGACAGATATATCACAAACACAAGCAAACTTTTTTTGTTAAATGGTGACATTGTCATGATTGCTATGTGGAGTCACAAAATGTCCGGTTAGGTTTAATTTAGATGCGGGCTGTGTCCTGATTGAATCACTGACTTTTATTAAGTTAAATGAGTATTTATGAGAAAGAAATGTGACAACTATGCGGGAGTATATATACCTATTAAACATTAAAATCAAAATAATAATTTTATATGGATCAAAGGCGACGGTTTTTCGGTGGACATTCAACATAATGTTGTTGAGTTACTCATATTCAACTAAAATACAACATTAATATTTTTTAATTTCAAAAACTCTAATTTGACGAGCATTGAAAAAGGTTTGAGATTAGTTAAGACATTGAAATGTTTATAGGTGTTACGATTAAATACATTAAATTTCGTGGAGCAGTTTGCTTTCTTAAGTATTCAATAAAACATGATATAACCCTCTTAATTCCTTAACAATGGTATTTCGATAGCTGCCATGTTTTATTATTAGAGTAATTCCGTAAAAAGGGATATGCGAATGAAATTATAGTCTACATTGACATATGAATGTGATAAAAATGTATTTAACTTACTCCTAAGGTAAACCTTTCGAAATATTGACTTTAAATTATAGTTTTTCTATTTTGCCGGGAAAATGCTTAAATGTTTCATAGATGGTGCCCCTGTGTACATATGTCACATTTTCACCGTTTCCTTTAGATAATCTTATGATTTTACGACGAAAGTGTTTTCATATTCAATACTATTCTGTATGCAAGCATGTTTACTCTGTAAAACATAAAGGCATACCATGTATTTGTTCAATTGTTCTTTTATAACATTAATGCCGTGGACGTGAAATATGATATAACCAATAGTTTGTCGCTATTTATACGTAGAATAACAGAGATTAACTGGAAATATTATACGGCAGTGCGATGGACAATGAAGTGTAACGATTGTTTTCACTGAATGCTTGTATTGTTCAAATTCGGATTTATTGTATTGCGTATATTAAATCTGCTTTGGAGGCTGTTTACTTTGAATGTTATCGCTCTTGTTTGATGTATTTTTTAAATTAAGTGCATATACATCAGATCAGATTTACTCTTCCAGATGACAGAATACATGTTTAGTTGATCACTGAGAAACTTTGGAAACGAAAGAATAAATATAAAGTACATCATAAGAACATAATTAAGAACAGGTTTTGTTTACAAAGTAATGTTCGTCTCTTTCCAATAAACACATTCGACAGAAAACGGGGTATTACAAAGCTTGTTCGGAAACGCGTCGATCGGAAATATATGATCAGTTCACTTCAGAGAGAAACATAGTATGAGGAACTGTAGGGAAAACTGTTAAGAATTAAATAACCGCTTGCGGTTAGATAGTTTTTAAGAACATCCTCTTTATTCTCCTCAGTGTATTAATGAACTAGAACCAACGAACTAATTTATTGCACGTAAGCGGCGAATTGTTCATATAAAATAAAACAATAAAATTTCTTTTTTAATAACTGTACTAAACAAACTACCCTTGGTAGTCTCTCAATATTGACTGCGATAAAGTTATTTGTGACGTAATAGCGCGTGCGGCTGTATAACGCGTATGTGAAAGGGTGGATCTTGAGCAAGAATTACTAGACCAAACTAATATTCCGTACTCATTGTTTTTCAGTGCGTATAAATAATAAAATGTGTACTACGTTCAATACAGTTTTATTACAAACATCAATATATTTTTTAAAACAAGAAAACCCAATAATGATACATTATATTAGTGAAGGCATTACTTTTCTAATCTTGTTAATGAACCCCTTATCTAACGGTCTCAATCCGCACACTACCACTGCAGTATGCATTTGCGTACTTCCGAACTCTAGCTGAGGTATAGTCGGAAAGCAACCAATACATTACAGAAATACAAAAATGTAAACAAAATATAAAAGCTCGGTCCGCTCGTCTAAGAAATACACATTTCGAAGGAAGTTATTGATTTTCTCACTTTTTGTTAAAATAGTCACTTAGGGGTATACAGGTTTTAGCAATACTTTAAACACATTTTATTACAACCATTGTTGTTATTATCAAACAGTTTGCATTTCGGAAGTTTATTAAGGCTTTAAACTTAAATAAGGTATTGTATTAAAATCCATCCGTTCCATTCTGAAAAATACGCACATCAATATCAGAGTTTGTTAAGTTGTTTGTATTTCAGTTTCATTGCTGACGAGTGCAAATAATGTTTTCTGGAAGAATATGTATATATGCGAATATATACGACACATACTCATCTAGTATCAAAATAAAAAAACAACAACTTATTTTTGTGTTTTAATTGCTTTCTATCTACAATGATTTTTTCACGAATACATTTACGCTGGTCTCGACCTATTTACCTCCCTCAATTACCTCAAGCATTCAAGTAGTGACACGTCCTCTACAATGTTGTTGCCATAATAGTTTGTTCAAAACTCATAATCAAAGCGACAACTTATTGACATCTCACCCCAGGAATACCTGATTTTGTTGAACTTTTTTTTATTATCGCGTATGTCTGTACACGTCAGTAAACAGTATTTAATCGAAAATCTCGAATTTAAACTTTGCAACATAAAAATAGATTTTCATTTATTCTCAGATTTGTTTTCAACGACCTCAGGCATATGTCTGACAACCAGAGAAAAACAAAACAACAACGAAAATTAATCCAAACGGAGATTAATGATTTCACGCAAAACATTGAAAACAAACTGATCCTATGAAATATTACGGTGGTGTTATTGTTTGCCAATCGTGTATGAACGTCACGAGATTACAAGTACTGTCATGCTTTGTTATTGTAAGCCACGGTGTTTGTTTTGTATGAGCAGAATATTTCACACAACATTATAGTAACAAAAATGTTTGAAAATAATTATCAATATTGTGCCAGAATGACCAAACACACATTATCAGTATAATAGGTTGGTTGTAAAACTTTTATATCGTCTAGTATTGCCTTAACATTGACAACTACGTCAACAACACCTGTTTGGTCGGAGTAACCATTCGTGGATATAATATATTTCCACTACCAAATCACCATTGGCAAATATTAGTATTCAAGCATTACTACCTGATATCACTTTTAAAGGAATAGAGAAACTATGAATAAAGACTCTTCACAAAACTTTAGTATATGCATATAATCTTTTTTTCTCATTTTTACATTAGTACCGTTAAATAACAAATGAAAATAAAACAATATATATATATATATTGTCTTACACGACCGTGAAAATTTAACTGTATTGTGTTTGATAAATTAAACCTTTTTAATAGGTTAAAAGCCAACCATGCATTTTTATCCGTGTAATAATGCGGTTCTTATCACAAGGATGAAAGTTCCTGGTTATCTTTAAAATTATTTATTTCATATAATGTGTTGAACGATAAAACACTTGATGAATTGATTGTCAGGCGCGCTACTGACTGAGCAAATTGGGCCTGGCCTACTTATACGAGTGATGATGTCTCTTTCCAAAATATTACCAAAATTAATGATTAACGGGGTATTCTCATATAAAATTTGCATCATGTGGATGATTACGTTTTAGATATAGAATTAAGTGACAATTAGTAAAAGTTACATTATGACCAGACCATTGAACATTGCCGTGTGACCAGACCATTGAACAATGCCGTGTGACCAGACCATTGATCATTACCGTGTGACCAGAACATTGAACATTACCGTGTGACCAGACCATTGTACATCATTTGTATAGGAAACACAAATTTAAGAATCACATCTGACGCCAAAATAGGTTAAAAAAGTAAAGTCAGTCATTATAATATCAAAAGGAACGCAATTCTCCAACATAAGGAAAATAGTACATAGCATATGAGACAGACTTACAACAACAAAATCAATACATAAACTAAAACTGTACTAAAGAGGACAAAAGCAATATATTGAAAAAACGGCGACAAAGATTGAGAGGTCAGTATCAAAACCGGTACTAGGGAACTTAACCCTGGTTAAGGGAAGCCCGTGGGATGTCAGTATCCAATCCAGTACTGGGGAGCTTAACCCTGGTTAACGGAAGCCCATGAGAAGTCAGTACAAAACCTGGTACTAGGGAGCTTAACCCTGGTTAACGGAAGCCCATAGGAAGTCAATACAAAACCCGGTACTGGGGAGCTTAACTCTGGTTAACGGAAGCCCATGGGAAGTCAATACAAAACCCGGTACTGGGGAGCTTTACAATTGCTAACGAAAGCCCATCGGAAGTCAGTACAAAACCCGGTACTGGGGGGGCTTAACCCTGGTTAACGGAAGCCCATGGGAAGTCAGTACAAAACCGGGTATGGGGAGCTTAACACTGGTTGAACGGAAGCCCATGGGAAGTCAATAAAAAACCCGGTACTGGGGAACTTAACCCTGGTTAACGGAAGCCCATGGGAAGTCAATACAAAACCCGGTACTTGGGAGCTTTACCCTTGTTAATAGTTGCCCATGGGAAATCAATACAAAACCCGGTACTGGGGAGATTAATCCTGGTTAACAGCAGCCCATAGGAAGTCAATACAAAACCCGGTACTGGGAAGCTTAACCCTGGTTAACAGAAGCCCATAGGAAGTCAGTTCCAAACCCGGTACTGGGGAGATTAACCCTGGTTAACGGCACTTTCTTGGATCGGACAGTACTCAGCCTTGCTCTTTCAACATAGTCATAATATCATTATATATAATGTATAAATGTATATATAATAACAATACACAATAAATACAAATGTTCTGCCAGACTGATTCTCATACAAATAATCTAATACTTTAATGTGTTCGCTAATGAATTGATTTTAGTTATATTTAAGTAATTAACTGTGTTAAACGTTATAAAGAAGTTATTTTCATTTAAAAAATACATAATATCACTGTTATAATGGACAAAAAGGAGTCCATGATCCCAGGTGGAAGAGTCCGAAAAAGAGGGTCTGTCATATTTGCTCCAGCGCCGAAGTTGCAAAACGGTTGTTTTTAATTAATACGCGTTTATAGTTTAATAAGTTCCTTTCAATACAAATATTCAATTTATGTTTCAAATTGAGCGCATATCGCTTTATGTGCGCTTGTTCGTACACTTGGGCGTTGCGCATTTTGTGATTGGTTTTCGCACATAATTACTTGTGCATTTTAAAGTGTGCATGTATTTCTGGTACGATGCATTTTTTTATTGTTTGAGATCATTTCGATTACGCCACACGTGATCGGCATTAATATAGTACCTAGTGTACTGTCTTAATGTTTGGTCATTTATTTCTTCTATTTATGTTGCATCCAAATTGAGTCTAGTCTTCGTTTGTGTATTCATATATATATAATTAACATGTTAGAAAACTTGATATCATTTTAATTTGGTAAGAGAATATACACTTCATTTAAATAGGTTGGTATAATTACCAATTTTGGTATAAATAAGAAGTCGTTTTGACGTTTATATCATTAAAATCAGTTAGGTATCAAGTATTTAAGAAATTTAAACGGGTTTAAATTTGTAATAACATCTATTTATTGTGTAGCTGCAAAGGTAAATTAATGTCATGCTATGTTAGGGGTGTCTTCTTATTTCATGCTTAGCAGGAAATTGTCACTTTTATTGAGCCTTACATGTAGTGTGTGGCAAATATTTGGCGAAATAACTATGCTAAAGAGACGTTATGACAAGTTGTAATCAGCGTTTAAACTGTTCAATTACATGCAGTAGATGAGTATATACTGACTCTACTATATTTCTCAAAAGGGTGCCAATGATAATGTGATTGTTAAGATATTTCTACAGAATCAGATCTAAGATTTTTATACGGTGATATTTTTTATTTCTATTCAGACGAGAAGCTGTAAATTTAATTTCATATTTGAGTTATTAAGATTTGTTTTATTAGGACGTATTCCGAGGAATCTATAAATATAGTTCTGTGTTGTATATATTGTATTTTGATGATGTTGATATATTGAAAATAAGCATCCTAGAACTATGTGATATGTATAATATGTTTGTAGTCCGCCATTGTTATATTATAACTTGCGGTGGTTAAGCAAATGTTGTAGTGCATATAATTGAAGTATTGGTTGATGATATGTACTTTGTCACCATAATATGATTGACGGTAAAACATAAATTCCCTGTTATAACATACGGGCAATGAAGTTATATATAAAATATTAATCTTACTTTAAAGCGAAAGGTATTCAATACAGAATGTAGCAGTTAGTTGTAACGCTACATTAGTTAAACTAAAGTATAGGAAAGTGAACATGTGAAATAAATTTTTGAGGATTGTTTTACAATACTTTAAGCTGTATAAGAACATCAGCATGTCGGTATTTTTGTTTATTGAGGAAAACATTTCAATTTGTATACATATTATTATATATCATATATTTTTGTCACTATCAGTTCTATGTTATCCTCCACCATTAGTTTCATAAGTTGAATAACCATAAGTTGTTTTATTCATGTAAATGGGAATTTGAACGCTACACACAAGTATGCATAAAAGTAAATTGTTTCGTTTTATTGACTTCCTTAGTGTTATTTTATTCAGTTATAAAAAAATATTTTAATCATTTTGTTTCTTTGTCAATAAAAATAAAAGTATTATGACTCAATATCTCTGAAAAAAAGTTTATGATATTTCTAACTATAGTTCATACCATATCTAAAGAACATCATATCTACTTCTGAACTATGAATACTTTCAAACACATGCTACATTTATGCTATACACAGTACATACAAGTGCGATTGCACTAAGTACATTTCGTATTGTATAAGATTGGGCATATCTATGAGATGAGGGAACTTTAATTATGTTGACAAAGCAAGACAAGTGCCGCTATACAAACAATTGCCTCCCATTAATTGTGTGACAAATTGAAGAAAAATATCTGTCTATTTCCAGTTAACGACAAGCAATATTATATCGTTAGATGTAAATAGTATCAAATTAATGAATGAAGCCTGCAAGCGGATATTTCTGTTAAATGAAACAGGCTGTAAACTTTAGTTAATGTAGTCATTTCGTTTTGCAATTACTGATATTTCAAGTTCTGGCGCGTGCGTGACCTTCCATCGTTATTAAAGAAAAGTTCTCGATGTTTAGAAGTATCATATTTCGTTTGTTTACATAGTATAGTTTATGACTCCTCCAGTAATTAAACAAAAACAAATATTGCATGTATTGTAATAATGTGTTAAAGATTCGGACAGAGACCCGGAGAGGGAACTCTGGTCTGTAGCTTAGCACCTTGCTATCTGTTGCTAAGAATTAAAAGTACTATTTGTAAAACCACGTGTTTGTTCTAAGTATTGCCATAGTAGTACAATAGTTCAATAGCGTGATAATTATGTACATTCAGATGCTGTTTTTAACACACCAGGTTGTATATTATATACCTATAATTAACACGCATGGTTTAACCCAGTGTCAGTTTGTACAAATCTCGACATTCTCGTGTCATTTTTGTTTGAAATATTACGTCATCACATTATGAGTAATATATTAGGGTCATCGTGATCTTACATGTATGGTTAATCCACTGAGCAAACACTTGTTATCATTTATGTATTAGTATTGTTTTATAGCTATGTAAACGTTATATACATTCATTTAATGTCAACATCCGTTTTGCATTCAAATATTTAACGGCGATTCTTAATTGATTGAAAATCGGTAACACCATCATATCGTATTTTCATCCGTGTTGTTTCAGTTGTTGGTTATATGTTGTTGCATGGTGTTAAGCGTCGCTTCTACAAAGTTCAAGTCAAATCGCGACGGTGTCTACCTGAGATAGTATTCTAAGCGCTGCCACAATGGAGTATCATGCCACAGACACATGGTATGATACCCCACCGAATCACACGCTACTGACACTAGGCCAGCCAAACCTAGAACGTTAACTATTTCCTAAATGCTTTCTAGTACCATTTTAAAAGTCGTTGGTATGATCCGGCCTGGCGATCGAACCCACGACATTCCGCATGCGAGGCGTGCACTTTACCTATAAACTACCACTACTCATGAACAGGTTCAATAATACGGAGTCTGCTATCTGAATTCTTAAGTACCATGCTGTACTCCCACTGGCCTCTTTATCAACAATTATTGACCATCAAAAACTCGGTGCTGTCTCCTGTGTTGTGGCCTTTATAATCATCTTTCGTTTGCAGTTGTTTAGTTTTATTTGATGAAGATAATTCATGTCTCACCAAGTACTTTTGAAAAATGGGGAAAACGTTTTAAAAGCGTAATACATGTTTCCGGTGGATAGTAGTATGATAGGCGGTCATAAAAACCAAAGTCTTTTTTTTTAAAAAGGCACTTTCCTTACTTTTATGTCAATATCATGACTTGATTTACTTTATTGATTTATTTGGAACGTTTTGAAAGCATTTTCATGTTTAAAATACTAACTTTTAAAGCTACAAGTGGGGAATAAATGATATGAACACATTATCCGAAATGTTCAGTTTCACTCTTCACTTACACTGTCAAGAAGCTCTCCTGCTGCAAGGGGTGATTCAGGTCGACAGTTAGTTACAGCTTCTCACTTACACGGTCTAGGAGCTATGTCACGAGGAGTGATTCAGGTTAACAATTAGTTACAGCTTCACGTGGATACGATCCTAGTTTTGTGACAATTTGTGACAGTAACTGTTTGATAGCAGTATTATCACCAGGCAGTGTTTTAGTATGATTGATGTATGAACATATTTAAGTGTTTTCTTTATTGATGGGAGGAGGGTGGGGTTGTTTAACAACACTAAACTTAAATATTGTTGATTTCCAATGCTAGATCACGCATTTATTAGTTTGTATGATAGTTTATATTTCAATTGTCAAAACATCGTGACGACAGGGTAAAGGAGACATGTTGATCATAATATCCATTCCAAGGATAAATATTGCGAAATAAAGCAAATACTGTCATGGACGTTTCTGGAATGTTACAGATGATAATCAGTGCATCTTCAAGTCTCAGTACACGGGTAAAGTTTATTATTTGTTCGATTTTATATAAAGTATATATAGTCTTCCCACGGTAAATGGTTTCAAAGTTTTTTTTTAATCCATAGCAGAAATGTATCCGCACATATTTGTTCTACTCATATGCAGCAAGAAATCAGAGCGGCTGCTCTGGACACAAGTCTGTCGCATTAAGGAGTACAAAATAAAAATTATATCCATCATACATTATCTTAGACTGCTATCTTCTCTTACTATCGTTCATTCTTTCTCCTATTAGTTTTTACTTCTTTTTTCCATTGATTTTGTCCTGCTTTTCTATATAAACAGTCGCTGAATGTAGTGTGGCAATCTTATTGATCGCGTATTATATAGTTGCTGCAAAACTGTAAAGGGGGTGTCAAATGTTTTGACGGGGAAGGCTAGTTGTGTTTACCTGTTAACTACTTGTACGCTTCACAGTGGCGTATTCTACTACTGACCTTTCCAGTGCGGTGACCTCTGTTGTAATTTCTTATCTACTTTTACTTAGTTATTTTATACATCATATATGTTCATGCTGCTCTGGTATCTGTGATTCATGCCTCTCCAATTGGTTTAATGTTGTTGTTTTTTATTTTGTACTTTGTATCGAATTTGTAAAAGCGATAAAGTTAATAATAAATGAGCCTTCATTTTTATCCTACGAGCAGAATATTTATCATTTGTTTAACACTTTGAGTGTAACTAGCGTCTCGTGATAACGCCATGTATGATGCCATTTAGTGTTATCTAAATAGTCATTTAATTTGAAAAGGTATCTCAGCATTTAAGGTGCAAGAGTATAACAATATGCTCGTACAATTAACATCGAACTACAGCTTTAATGTTTATTGTTTAAGTTTAATATAGAGTGGGATCATGTGCAGTACATTATGTAATATTGATAATATATCAAATATACAGTCGAGCATATACTCTTTATTTGATGTAATCGTCGCAAAACCAGTCCCTTCGTCTGGTTTATGCCCTATCTGTGTATTCCTGTTTCATTTTGCCGTATCGATTAATTACTATGAAAACATGTATTGAACAAACCATTGCAAAATGAATACCGATGTTCAGTTTATGACGTAAGTAATATAACTTGAAAGGAAAACCATGTCAAATACAACTAAAGAGCAAGTGTTATATTCTCGAAGATAATTGTCCTGGTGTTATTGTCTTTTAATAGTACTGTTTCATTGTTGGACATGTATATTCTTATAGTGAAAGCTACTTGTTTGTATCTTTGTTTAAGACTAACAAAAGTAGCTGGTCAGTTTTTATTTTAGGAAATGTAGATGTATATTTATTATATGAATATAACGTATGAAATGTGATAAATACATACTTATATATTCTCATATTTTTTTACAATGCAAACTTTTAAAATGTAGGTTGACGCAATATAACTATTACTAATTGTTCTTTGAATGAGTTAGATGAATGTGACTTAAAAATGGAACAACTTAAGTCGGTGCTTGCTAGTGGTAAATGTTACACCATTCCACATGTGGTGTAGTTCCTGAGCAAGGTACATAGTCTGCATATAATTTGTACTGGTTCTGCTGAAGAAGACTTCAAACGTGATTTTTCCCCATTAGATAGAATTGTTTTAAAATCGATGTAAAAATAAATTTAAAGCATAACGTTAGTAATATTGTACATGCATAATAGAGCAGTTGTTACTTCTCCTGTATGTATGAGCTTGCTATGATTATTTCATTAATTGATAATGTTGATTTGTCGTGGCGGCAGGGCACAGAGGTAGTGTCTCCTGTTGGATGTATATTTGGCACGAATGTAATGATATATTAAAATATTGATAGTTGTATGATATGGTTTATTTAAACGACTCCATATTCAGAAACACAATTGAAATTTGGTACTTCGACAATGTATTTAACACAACTATGTTGAAATAGTAGTGGAAACATAAAATTCAATTTCAAAATTTAATTCTGGCTGTGAGACAAAGCGGGATCAATTTGGAAACTTTCATTTTAAAAAAATAACGTGGCAATGGTTGACTGGTTTGAACCTAATAGTTGTCGCATACTGTTTTTGCTGAGACTTATTCTATGTTGTGATGAAACGGGAAACGTCAAGTTGGGCGTAGTCGTATATCAATTATAAGCGCCTAAGTGGTAGAGTCTGTTCTTGTCGTCTTTTCTACGCTGGTGACTGCATTCGGCATGTTTGTATTGCATGTATGATGATCATGTTAACCATAGCATATCTAGTAATTGTTTATGTAATATATTTGGTATAGATTGTGAAGTAAGAGATACACCTGTACACTTACATAATGTATAGCTAGGTTTCACTTGGTTATTTCATATGTTCCAGAAGAACCTATTTGTTTAGGCTTCAAAGGGATAATTACTTGGATAGAATAGACTTCCATCACAGATGTCTAACGTGATTTGTGATTAATTTAATTATTTTATGTAATTATTGTTTTTGTACTTTTGTGGTTGCTGTGCTTTAATCCTATGGCGTATTTGATTTCGCCTAAAAGTTCATATCAAGTACAAGCATTATTACAGTTATATAAATATCTCGATATTGATTTAAACAAATGTTTTCTGTTCGTGGAACACAATTTTAAATTAAAATATAAAACTATTTTATTTTATTTTTAAGAATGGAGTTGAACGCCATTTCCAACAAATTGCAGTTTTATTGGTGGAGGCAGGCCTCAGAATGACTCCACCGTCCTCCACCGAAACACATAAAGAGCGAGCAGCGAGAGATCAAGGATCTTGGGACAGCATCTTGGACCACTCGACTACGGAGGACCCTTAATATTTGATAACACAGAACAGGACTAAGGAATGGCAGATCCGGTTAATTCAATCTGTTCATCAGGGGTAATTATGTAAGAAGAACCCCTCCTGTCATACGGCATTAGATTAAGCGGTATTTTATTTCCAAGCAATAAAAATTAAGCTCCATAGTTCAAAGGACAAATCACACTGGATATATTACTGTGTAGAAGCCAGAATCGGACTTCGCGACCCCAGATCCCTGGTCCGATGTCCTAACATTGTATCACGTGCTCCATATATGATCATGATACGAAAATATATGTCCAACATAACTAGTTACTTGCTTTGAGCTGCCATTTTCACGTGCTTCTCTACATTGCTCCAGGAAATGATCGCTGATCATCCTGTATGTTTATCATCTTTGTCTGTCATAGTTGAACAGAGGTTTTTAAAACTAGATTGCGATGATCCTCGTGTAGTATCGTTTCAGTTGTACAATTTATCAATAAATATATCTGAGAAGGCTGGTATTGCTATAAAATTATCATTTCGGAATCACACAATGATAGTTTGATTGAATTTACAGCAAAACTGTCTTGCATCTTTCAAAAGTTCATGCTGATTATTTTTTGCTGCTACAATGAATAATTGAGTATTTGGATTATGTCATGTTTTTATTTCGTAGTTTTATTCTTAATTATATATTTAATTATAAAGTTCATATGCCATGTTGCTCGAAAATTCAATACGGTTTAAGACAGTGTCACCGGTAGGCTGGTGGGGTATGTTTCATTCATCTTCGTGTCCGTACTGAATTAATCAAATTGTTTCTTTTGCTGCATTTTGTTGCTTTCATGGATTTTTTTATCAATTATATAAACATTCGAAAATTGTATTCATTTTACGCAAAATAACCTTTATTTCTCAAGCTTCCCATGTTAAACAATTATATACATTACACTTTTCTACACCAAGACGAACATTTAAAAAACACCTGTTGATTGTCGACATGGGTAAAGGGCCTACTACTTAAGTTTCGGCTTCATTTATATGGTTTGAATATGCAGGATGACAGAATTTCAGTAAGAATATGTGTACTTCGTTATAATGAAAAGATCATAACAACAGCGATCGAATTGTCTGTAAAAACTTGTCAATGTTTTACGAAAAAATGCACCATACTATTGATTCACATACTTCACTTTCGCTGCGTAATGAACTGACATATATATCAGAGCTAAATTCATTAATCCTGATAAAAAAAATCAGATTTTTGTCGTTAAATAAACATCTTGGATGGCTTTGTATATATATTATCTCATTGATTGATTGACCGAATATTAAGTGTCATTTCCATGCCATCGAGGGCTAACTGACGATCAGTTAATCTAACCACTGTTTCCTGGGATCCTGGAAGTTTAACCAGTACTCGAGCACACCCATTTTCTACAAGTAACTGATAACTTCCCCACTTGAATAAGCGGTGAGTGACGAATGGCATTGAGACATAATGTCGTATATCAACCATGGCGACTGTCGCCGGGCGTATATCATCTCAGCATTAGAGTATATATTAGTCGAGACAGTTGTACCGAAACCCCTTCATATGCGTGATTAATGTTTTGTGCATAAAGAAATGAAAAAATGGTTCTAATAAAATAAATGTTCATGCGACGCAAAATCATTTCGTCATAAAAGCAATGATGGCAATAATGCAATATTTAAAATTAAAGGAAATGATTATTGCGTTCTGTCCATATATAGATATCGTATGTATCAAAATGAAATGCCAACTAACTTAGACAATGAACAGGAAAGAGCAATTGTGTCGCTTGCTATTAGAACCACAATTTCACCATTTAACGTCTTCCACTTAGGTATGTCACTTTGATGTCATAACGGTCCAGCTGAAAATGGATTAAATACGTGGTTTGGACTGATCCAACGGCGACGGTATATCTATAAAGCTAATATTTAATTGATGTAAGATAATAGCAGTATGTCTCACTAAACAGTTGTTCTCTGTTCTATATAAAATGATGTATAGGATGTCCGCGGTAACAAATAACTTACATAGAAACATTTTTAAAGTATTTTTTCCATAGTAGGAATGTATTTGCATATAAAAAATGCACAATACATGGCATGTTGACCAGCTTGGCTTTTTTAAGACAGTGCAATGAACCCTGCCATGCTTTTTAATAGGAAGTCTACAGATGCTCATAAATACATTCATCTGTTACAATTCTATAAAAGTCACGTTTTGACACCATTGATATCGTATTGCAGTTTATACTATGCCAGTATTTGCTCTATTCATCTGCAACGGGAAAATCACAGTCCCTCACGGAATCATTTTAAAAATATATCAAACCAAATCACATAGGATTTTTTTAAGCGAAAGAAGCTTGCTACCGCGACCTGAAAGAGGGGGGTGGGGGCAACTGTATAGCTAGACCTTATTATGTTTTGCATTCATTTGGGAAAGTTTTTGTTATCGATGCATCAAAGACAGTTGCAGATGCCAACACGAGACGGTTAATGTCAAGTTCAGTATGTATGGTTAACAACTATAATTGTGCTTTGCTTCGATTTGTGGGGAGGACAAACGAATATTGTTATTCTTCAAGATGCCGTTTAGTGTATCAGTACAATGAGATACGTAGATGAAATTTGTCCACCATATGGCGATTGTATTTAAATACTGAACCATGAAAATATATGTAAAATACATTAGGGACATTCAAACCTACCTGGCTCGTCGTCTTAATACTGAAGATCATATATAACGGGGAAGTAAGTATTTATCCTTGCAAAGCAAAATATATTAAGCAATAGTTTGACACGAGTCTGTAGTTAGTGTTAAATATCAAAACACATTTGCTTTAGTTTGCAATCTAAATATATTGTGAAATTATACATTCATGGATATTATTACTTTTTTCAGTTATTGTTATTTTCTATATGAAATGCGCGATGATTAATAATGAATGCATTGCATTAAAAACGTGCGCATACATAAACATGTACTTTATGTTGTATAAACATATCTGTAAAGATGTCTCATCAAGATTAAGAGTTTTAAAATGAAGTGTCTGGAAAGTTTACATTCATTCAAATATATAAACAACACAGAATTTATTTTGAAACAAAAAATACAACATTATAACATGATAATGAAATAAAAAAATAGCTTACCGGCTTTTGGAATATCAAATCCATGAGACGATTGCTTGTCATATGTTCCGAATGTACCGTCCTTTCGATTATGTAAATCACTGAGCGTTATATCTATCACATTTGTGCCAGGATAGAAGGATTTAGACAAGTCTCGAAGAAATCGCAACCTGCTGTTAAGTTTAAATTTACATTTACCGTTTCGGCATCCTCTTGCTTTATCCCTTGCCGCTAGAGTTTGTGTAGTTTGAAAACAAAGAAAAGCGGTTGCAACTATGATGCATATCTTCATTTCCCGCTTTGCGTATGAAAGTGAGATAACCGCTGTATGCTCGTACGAAGTTAGCTTCAATGGTCCTGTTAACAGAAAATTCTAATTTAAATAAATTTTCATCGTTTTATCATCGTGAAACAGATATTCTAAACAAGCGGGTGTATCGGAATGCATTCAACCTCAGTAATGGTTTACTTGTCTTATAATTCAATTAAAACAAGCGATATCGAGTTGTTATGAAATAATGCCACATGGAATGCTCGGTACCGTCAACACTATTCTGTCCACTATTTCCCAATATTTCCACTCGGTGCGCTGTTCGTCAATGCTCTGTCAGAGAATATACGTGTCTAACCGAAGGTATCGAGAAATTATATTATCCAGTAAAAGAGGTAAAAGGCATATCAAATAGTATGACAAACTATCATTATTATAAATGATTATCATCACAACATTCGCTATTGTCAACCAAACTGAATGTGTTATATCATTAGTTCAGTGATTTACGCAAAAGGGATGGGTTCTTTTATATTAAAGATAGCAAAATGGATGAGTTAATGACTATTTCATTATAATTGATTTACGTCCCTGATAAAAATAAATCATTTATCCAGCAGACTGCGTAAGAATCCAAGGAAACGTCCGCAACCATCTAAGGTCATGGTGTGACAAACCAAATAAGGTAAAAAGATTATTAATTAAAAGAAAAATCACCGTAGTTTTGGAAGATCAAATTTTCTATCAAGCTGCAAATTATTTAAATCAAGAAATATGTCCATAGGACACATAAGTCTCCGCTAAGTATGAATTAAACCAACATTTTAAAATATCAACCTTTATTTAATAGTTATACAGCTACATACCATTATATATCAAATACGTACACCCTCTCAGAAGGTAGTTGCCGGAGAACGTTTTTTTCTCCCATTTCTGCTCATCGAAGATACGGATTTATTCCATGGAGGAAAACTCTATCTTCCATTTCAAGTGAAAGCTTTCTCACATGGCCTGACGAAAATCAGGGACTTAATCACTTTTTGTAATATGTTTCCTTATCCACAAATTGTATCATATACATTTTCATTTTCACGCCTACGGAAATATTTTGAGACTTGATTTTGTCGTAGGAAACCATAAAATAGAGAACAATGACGTCAACGAATATATTTATAACGTCTTGCTTACCTACAAGAAAAAGGTCAGAGTAAAAAGTATATCTGAAATTTATTATTTAAACAAACAATGTGCGGATAGACTAACAGATGTAATTTCTTGTACATACTTCTAGTATGTACTTAAAAATGTCCATTTCATTTTGGGCGTTAAACACGCATTAAAAAGTAGAATATTTTGTGACGACGGCCATAATCAGTGATCTTTCATTTGAATAAGATGAATGGGAGAAAAAAAAATCATCATGATTTCGTCCGTGTGGGATAGAAAAATCTCACCCTCTGGGTCAAATTACATGCAGGGAACTCGGCAGAGCCTCGTCCCCGTATATATATGAGAGATAATAAATTAATTAATTAATATTCCCCCACCAAAACAATACTGAACTCTTTAAATTTATTTTTAAAAAAAAAAACGAGCGCTTTCGGCAATAATATTCCTTACATTGCTTTAAATACTACACTTTTTTTCATGGATGGCTTTATATGTTTGTGTAATATATATTTAATGTAACGCAATATTGTCAAACGTAATTCGGTAAAACATTCAAATAATACATGTATGTTTAACTGCATTCACAGGTAAAACAGTGTTTGATTGTGTAGAATACATTTACACAGTATGTTAATATTGAAATTAAAATAATCAATGAAATATCTTGTCACTTATAGTGATGTATTACAATGTTCAATTGTTTAAACATTTCACATCGATTTGATAAAAATGCACAGAACAAAGCTTGCCCATTGACGTTCTTTAAACAGTAGAAGTGCCCGTAGAAGAAGTTTTTTCAGGCCAGTTGTTAGATAAGACATAAATGTACAGAGCTGTAGCTCTCAATGGGTTGAACAATGCTATTTTTGCCCAGTTAACAATGTTGCAACTGGTTTTCATCGGACTGTGAATAAACTAAGCTAAGTGTTAATAACTATTTCAAACTTTATTTTACTTTTGCAAATGTTCTTAATGTTTATATCTGTCATACTATACTTATATACTGTCAACTGTATGTATAATGATGAATAATTTTAAAGTTTAGGTCAATGAAATATGACTATATGTAAAAAAACAACTATGTCAGAACTATACAATTTCGGACAATATCAACACCTTCATTAATGACAGTATCGTGGCTTAAATTTGTCGGAATAGTTACAGGTATAACAGATCAAGTAGGTCGTCCATACGACCTGACCAAATCTGAAACAACAGCGACAACCAATCCCTAATATAGAACGAAGATTGAGGTTGATTCGAGGTCACTCAGTTCAATAACTTTTACGACCTTTTATACAATTTTGTGTGTATGCTTCGATTGGGTTTTAGGTAAATCAATTGAATGTCCGAAATTAGTTTATGTTTGTCTTGTTAACACTAAAGGACCGTCCAAGTTTTGTCCCAACCTAACAAATGGCCAGGAATGATTATTACCGCGAAATCTCGTATTGTGTTCTTTTACCAATCAAATTGGATTAGAGGAACCATCAGAGCAATAAAACCGTATTGGGTCTCTTGATTTTTTTATTTTGTAATACATTTATCGACAAAGGATGCTATTAATAGATAACTTTCAAGTAATGTTTGCTTATCTATGCTGATCTGCTAAAAGTACTCTTACGGTGACGCTGCGGTATTTTTTATTCAAATCATTCAACATTTAGCCTACAGTGGTTAGACAACCCCATAAAATTGTATTTTTTAAATAAGCTTTGTTTGATATGAAAAAAATCAGTTTCTGAATTAATCAGACACATTGTATCTAATGGAGTGTTAAACTAACAGAGTTTTAAACAACTCAGCCCTAATATATTGCTGTAGAATCGAGGCAATGACCTAAGTCTCTGGTTGAAAGCATTTAATTCTCGGTATAAGGTTCCCGGTATATAATAATGTAATATGTTGATAGAACTGGTACATGTTAGTAGGATGGGTTGTATTTATTGAACATACATGATGTATATAACCTACGCATATGTATAAACTCCCTATGTGATTCTATTACTTAACGCACCATACGTGTAATTTCCTATCTCATGACAATTCATTAATATAATCCACTCATTTAGGATTCTCAGTAATACTAGACGCATTTATGTTATTGGAAAATATATATTATAATATACATCCTATTACGGGGACAGCAAACGTGATACTATAGTACATTTAAAATGCTTTCAGAGACTTTAGAAATATCAACAAATTATAACTCTTTAGTTTTTCTTCGTTTCCAATTAATGACATTAGAAAACTAGGAGGTGACCTAAATTGATATATTCAGTGTTGACCATAACAACGTATAGACATATTTCACTAAATCTTCCATCTTGGGGCTGTGATGCGATTATTGTCTAATTAAAATACAAGATTACATCTTCACCTAATTGCATCAAACGTATTATCAAAAGTATACGTCCGACTGAAGTACATTTAGATGTCATGGTTACCGCAGGGACATATTCATTAACTCACACCTAATACATTTATTATGAATAAATATTAATTATGTCTAATAAAATGATCTCTTAAGAGTACGGAATAAAATAATAACTGGATTCGGGATTGCTATTTGTGCTCCTTGCTCAACTCAATGGACTCTTTATAGCAAAATCCACTGATAATACATTTAACATCCTACTTCAAATTTGCAACAATACTAATACAGATATTCGAATTCGAGTCAAGTTTTGCTCTGTTAATTACGTCAGTTTTCTGGATTCTGGAAATTCTTGCAGGAGTACGCATTTGAATTAAACATGTAAACAGCTTTATAATCTGAGAGCTAGAAAAGTTTCAACATATTTGGATCACATTAAGGTAACATGGTTCATTGCATCAACATATATCTAATACTACTTCGTCTCCTTCAAAGGTTTTACGCTCGATGAAACTATCAAAGCTAAATTAGAAAAGAGAACCCTTAATCACATATACGTAGCTTATGCAGGACCTATACTAGAATGCGCATCATTAGTTTGGGACAATTATACTCTTGAGAGAGATTCACTTGACAAAAAAAACAATATGAAACACCTAAAACTGTAACAGGCCTTACTGTTGCTATTGGCCGCTTTTTACGTGAAATCGGATGGGTTTCTCTATTAGATCAAAAGAAAATATCAAAAATTAGTTTAATCTATTAAAAGTCGAGAATTTCTTTTTTACAACCGAAAGACGGCTAGCAGTACTCCACGCCCTTGTCAGAAACAAATGTAGTTACCTGAATGCAGATTTATATTACAATCCTTTAAGACCAAATCTAAATTGCGATTGTGGCTGTGAATTAGAAGACGCAGAGAATTATTATTTTAGATGTGCTCTTAATACTTTACCAAGACGTCAATTATTTATAAATACTCTTTAAGTTCACCCTTATTTCATCCGTTAAGTGCAAGTAAATTACTATTTGGAAATGAAACCCTAAGAAGTGAGCAAAACGAACTAATATTTTCAAAAGCTCAAAAGTTTGTCAAAAATATAAAATGTTTCCAATAAAACGATAACACTCATGTTACTATCCATTTAAATATGTTTAGCATGGAGAACTATGGGACGGGTGCGTATGGTTTTCCGCGGATCGCCGATAAGCAAGCAGGACACGATCAAATGTTCCGACATTTAAAATGTTTCCATTTACAATACTTAAGCATTTTGTAATTAAAATCTAATTTAGAAAATTCTGTCATTATTTTGTCTAATTAATCTGCCGCAATTGGAAGGGCTTTAACTAATGTTGTGATAGCCATATGTTATGTTTGTAATTGTATGAATGGTTATGTGTATTTGTTGTAAACGTAATTGTATGCAGTATAACGAGTATCATAGAATAATTTCTACATGCATTTCCCATTGAGAACAGTTATTGCAAAAACACCATTTGGAAATTTAAATCCAGTTTACAAACAAATCCATTCTCTCTCTTTTTCATCATAAATCGACAGTGTCTGGTAATGTTTTGTAATTCAGAAGTTTGGCTTTAATTGATGACATCATCATATTATTAAAGAGCAACCTGATTATCGAATTTTACATAGTTTACAAAGATTCATTTGTATTCAATTTATTAAGTTTTACATCGAGTGTGAAAGAATTTCTTACAAATTCCGTTCGACGTCTTCCTTAGTTGAACAAGTACTAAGCACGTGTGGACTAAGTGTGTTGAGGACAAGCCAAATTTCAACGGCGGAGGAGTGTTTCCACTGTATGTGATATATTTCCTTTGGGATAAATAAATGCTCCTACATATTTATTTGATCGCATATAAAATTGATACTAATATCCAATCTTTATATGAAAAGAGGAATGCGTAAAATACGCAGACACAGTTATATTAAACTTTAGAACATTATCGTAGATAATCTAAAGTTCCAATCAAAGGCTAATAATCCGGCTGAAAATTGACATTTAGAACTTTCTGAAATAAACCATTTGTTTTATGGTACGTTGATAGACGGATATTCGCATTCGGTGAGAGTAGTCATGCATGGGTTGATGGTAGAGTATATACTTTTACCGCCAAACCCAGTGTAACGTTCTCATCACTAACCATCCAGGCAAACTTTTTAACCTTCTTAAAAACATTGACATGCATGATAAAAAGTATATCAAATGTTAAATGATTTTCTGATTACTTCCTATATAACTAATCGATAATACAAAAAGATAGGACACGTTTCACCTACACCAACTGTGTTATCACATAACTTTGCGCTCCCTACGCACCGCTTTCCCTTGGTTATCCCACTCCCTGCCTTGTTGAGTATCATTTGTTTTTTTGTTTTTTATTTCAATCATTGAAAAGTGATCCATTCAATCACCCCGTAATAGGTCTGTGAGGGTCGGGGTGGGCCATCCCTCAACAAACCGTACACATATATATATATATCAGTCAAGTTTATGTGAAGATGTGTTATGGACTAGTCGCCCATGTCTGATTCACTTGCCCTCATGAACACAACTTATCTGTGAAGATACTGCTGTGGAATTATCGCCAATGTCAGATTCATTCGATCTCATGAACACAACTAATCGGTGAAGATACTGCTGTGGAATTATCGCCCATGTCTGATTCACTTGGCCTCATGAACACAACTAATCGGTGAAGATACTGCTTTGGAATAGTCGCCCATGTCTGATTCACTTGCTCTCATGAACACAACTTATCGGTGGAGATACTGCAGTGGAATAGTCGCTCATCTCTGATTCATCGCCCTAATGTACACAACTTATCTGTGAAGATTCTGCTGTGGAATATTCGTTCATATCTGATTCACTCGCCTTCATGCACACAACTTATCTGTGAGGATACTGGTGTGGAATAGTCGCTCATGTCTGATTCACTCGCCCTCATGAATACAACTTATCTGTGATGATACTGCTATATAATAGTCGCCCATGTCTGATTCACTCGCCTTCATGCACACTACTTATCTATGAAAAATAGTCCCTCATGTCTGATTCACTCGCCTTTATGCACACTACTTATCTGTGAAGATACTGCTGTGGAATAGTCCCTCATGTCTGATTAACTCGCCCTCGTGAACACAGCTTATCTGTGAAGATTCTTCTTGAAATATTCTCCCGTGTATGATTCACTCGATCTCATGCACACAACTTATACATGTATGTGAAGATACTACTGTGGAATATTCGCCCATGTCTGATTCACTCATCCTCATGCACACAACTTAACTTTGGAGATACTGCTGTGGAACAGTCGCCCATGTCTGATTCACTCACCTTCTTGCACACTACTTATCTATAAAAATACTGCTGTGGAATAGTCGCCCATGTCTGATTCATTCGCTTTCATGTACACTGCTTATCTGTGAAGAAACTGCTGTGGAATAGTCGCCCATGTCTGATTCACTCGCCCTCATGAACACAACTTATCTGTGAAGATTCTTCTTGAAATATTCGCCCGTGTATGATTCACTCGATCTCATTAACACAACTTATACATGTATGTGAAGATACTACTGTGGAATATTCGCCCATGTCTGATTCACTCATCCTCATGCACACAACTTATCTGTGAAGCTACTGCTGTGGAATAGTCGCCCATGTCTGATTCACTCACCTTCTTGCACACTACTTATCTATAAAAATACTGCTGTGGAATAGTCGCCCATGCCTGATTCACTCACCTTCATGTACACTGCTTGTCTGTGAAGAAACTGCTGTGGAATAGTCGCCCATGTCTGATTCACTCGCCCTCATGAACACAACTTATCTGTAAAGATACGTCTTTGGAATATTCGCCCGTGTATGATTCACTCGCTCTCATGCACACAACTTATATGTGCAGATACTACTGTTGAATATTCGCCCGTGTCTGATTAACTCACCCTCATGCAACCAACTTATCTGTGAAGATACGGCTGTTAAATAGTCGCCCATGACTGATTCAATCGCTCTCATGAACACAACTAGTCTGTGAAGATACTGCTGTAGAAAAGTCGCTCATGATTGATTCATCGCCCTAATGTATCAAACATATCTGTGAAAGTACTACTGTGGAATATTCGCGCGTGTCTGATTCACTCACCCTCATGTACACAACTTATCTGTGAAGATACGGCTGTGGAATAGTCGTCTATGTCTAATCTACTAGCCCTCATAAACACAACTTGTCTGTGAAGATTCTGCTGTGGGATAGTCGTTTATGTCTGATCCAGAAGCCCTCATGAACACAACTTGTCTGTGAAGATACTGCTGTGGAATAGTCGTCTATGTCTGATCCACTAGCCCTCATGAACACAACTTGTCTGTGAAGATACTGCTGTGGAATAGTCGTCTATGTCTGATCCACTAGCCCTCATGAACACAACTTGTCCGTGAAGATACTGCTGTGGAATATTCGCCCATGTCTGATCCACTAGCCCTCATGAACACAACTTGTCTGTGAAGATACTGCTGTGGAATAGTCGTCTCTGTCTGATCCACTAGCCCTCATGAACACAACTTGTCCGTGAAGATACTGCTGTGGAATATTCGCCCATGTCTGATCCACTAGCCCTCATGAACACAACTTGTCTGTGAAGATACTGCTGTGGAATAGTCGTCTATGTCTGATCCACTAGCCCTCATGAACACAACTTGTCCGTGAAGATACTGCTGTGGAATATTCGCCCATATCTGATCCACTAGCCCTCATGAACACAACTTGTCTGTGAAGATACTGCTGTGGAATAGTCGTCTATGTCTGATCCACTAGCGCTCATGAACACAACTTGTCCGTGAAGATACTGCTGTGGAATATTCGCCCATGTCTAATTTAGGCCACGCTCCAGTTGACCAAAATTATATTGTTGTAGTAACTACTTTTGCCAAAAGAATTGGTCATACGAGGCATTGGAATAGCCGAACTACAGATATCTAAAATTGATAACATGTGTGCGTTGGTTTGTTTGCAATGTTAAATAGAATAGATGACCGGTTATAGAATTTGTTCACTGTACAGTGATGAATAACGATCTGTGCGACAATAAACAAATGTCACCTCTTTTGACCAAAGAAAAAAGTGTTTCGCACACAGGTAAAATGACACGTATGTTAAACTAATATGTTAAACGTATGTTTTACATGCGTTTAGATTAACACGCGTTTCCAAGCACACGTTTAACATACGTTATTTAACATGACAATCTGAAGCGCAAGTTAAACATACGTTTACAGAAACATATGTTAAGCGTATGTTGAATGTACGTTTGCCATACGTGCTACGGTTTATATGTCTAACATTTGTTAAAATGTAAATGTAATTATTGCGCTAAAATCTCTAACAACAAATCGCACATTCTATTTTTTACATATCACTGACTGAGTCAAAGGCAGGAAACAATTTAAATATGAGAATAAAAAAATTCATGTTAAACATACTTTAAATTTTCAATATAAATGTATGTTAAACGTATGTTAAACATACCTTTTTCATGTGTTTCAAACAAACGTTTCTCATGTGTTTCAATTCATATATTTGACATACTAATATGTTAAAATTTATACATTAGTATTGCGTTAAAACATCCCACAAACACATGTGATACACTGTTTGAAGGAATATCACTATCAGAGGCAGGAGCTAATTCGAAAATCAAAATCAAAATTTCCTGTTACATATATGTTTATAAAAACATATGTTGAACATATGTTTGTCATATGTGTTTGATTTAATGAATTAATTTATTTACATGTACCACTGATAGATTATCTTTGTTGACATGGGATATAAAAGGAACCAGCAGTATGTTCCCAGTATTTCATTGTACTTTTAAGTAGTATAGCCACAATATAACACTCTTCTGAGTATGCTTCATCTATGTAATTTCAAATTAATGTAATTTCAAATTAATGAAGCTGTTAAATTGATGGCATCTTTAGAAGGCCTAAATGAATACCATATAACTCAAAGAATATATCTAAATGTCGTATTACCTTATTCCTTTTACTTTTGAATAGAGATCACTACATAAAAAATAATCAACCCAGTAAATAATCCATTAAAAAATAACAAATAAACGCATACCTTGTTATCATGGTCATGTGACTTATGTACAAGAGTGTACTTTTGGTTTTGCATTATCCCATTTACACCTCTATCAAACGTGTATTCGCATCGATTCACTATCAAACAATATGCAATAAATATGTTTATTTGAAACCTTTAATTACTTTTATCACAGGTTAAAAAATTGCAATCGGCATCGTTGTTACCTGGTATATTCAAGGTAAAGGTCGGCATCGGCTTACACAGACTCAATAACCGTAAAGCAGCAATATCGTACATAACTGTAAAATACTAAAAAATACTAAACATTTGAACGAAGCCGACACTAAATTATCATTTTTTTATGATAAAGTCAATCACTTTGAAGAAAAATAATGTAAGTTTAAAATTGTATATCTATTTTCAAATTAAAAATCAAATTTATTTTAAAAATTATAAACAACCCTCTAGATCGAATGCTTATCACCAACATTAAACAGTTGCATAATTATTAAGTTAACAATTTTCTATTAGTACACAAATTATGTTTTGTTTGAGCATCAACAGCTTACACTAGAAGTGGAGGTGTTTTACTAATGGAGAAATCGCATGAATTTTAGTCATACATTTTATTTCCATTTCATAATTCTAGTTTTACATGAAGATATTTTCATGGAAAATAATAATAGGTACAGTACATCATTTCTAAAAATAACTATTCTTGATTTATTATAATGAAATTTTGTTTTTATTTAAAATAAAAGTGATTTGAATACAATTATTGTTCTAAGCTCTTCTGGCCAAAGGCCAGCAGGGCTTACATGATGGTAAATTGTCAATCGTCTACCGTCCGTCGTCGTCGTCCGTCTGTTAACCTTTTACTTGTAGACGCAATAGCACCTTCATTTTTCATTGGATCTTAACCAAACAAGTATCATCCCTTTTTAATTGTTTGTTCCAAAGATTCTGCAAGAAAAACTGCACGCAAGAAGCACTGCACGCAAAGTCACAGGAATGAATAATCCTGGTTGATCATTCACGGAAGCAATGCGTTTTAACACATCTTTTTTGTCATTTTTCTGTCCTCAGATTTATTGACTGTCACCATGTTGTCCCTAATACCTTGATTTTATTATAATTATTTTGCTCAATTAGCTTCTGGGAAATTGTTTTTGATACACATTTCGATTCCCAACCGCATTAATTCATAGACGCTTGTTGGAACATTTTCTTGGCCACTTTGTAGAAGACATTAGCTGCACTTTCTGAATCTGTACCAGTACTGCCATTATCAACACAAATGTTCTTTCGTAACTTTTCTGTACACTCGTTCTAAAAGGTTTTCAAATGATAATTTATGGTTGCTCCTAGTAAAAATTGACTTGAAAACACCAAAAGCTACTCTACAAAAACGATACACTTGAACATTTCCGTCTAGTTTTGGAACATTACTGTCTATTTACCAAAAGGATATAGTTGCATCTCTGTCGTTGTCATAATCCAATTTGTAAGAATGCTTTCTCAATATATGCAGCCATTGCCACTTAATCTAATCTTAAGTGAAGTAAAATCCCACTTTAGTCTTGTACCGTAAATGGTCCACAATACAGACACTCATTTAAACTTCTGTTTTCTTGTTTTGTTTTTTTTGTTGAAGCGTCATGTACCACTCTGAGTTAATAACTAGCTTTTGTTGGATTTACATCAGCATCATGCTGTACATAATGTTTAATTCCTTCTGATGAGTGTGTTACTCTTTCATCATCCAATTTGACTTGTTCACTAATGGTGTCATCAAAGCCTGTCACTACTTCTGGGTTATTTTTCATTTTACACACAAGTTATTTAAATCGTACAAACGCAAGTTCACGATTTTCAGGTAAATTTTGCTCATTTTCTCGCCACGGCCATGTTACATAATATCTTCCATTATGACTGTTTGAAAGTCGTATTAAAGTGTAAAGATGCATGTTTGTCACCTCAATGCACTGAAGAGTCCACTGTACCGTTAACTCCAAATCCTAGAAGTCCTCTAGATCTGATTTCACGGGAAGGAATTTGTAAAATCTTGTTAATACTGTCGTCTCTGTTCAGTTTTAAATCCATATGTTAATATCAACAAATTTGATTCGTTCAAATGTTTCGGTTGTTCTACCATCTATGATCCAACTGGGTTTCGAGAACATCACAATCCTAGCTGAGTTACAATATGTGTGGCAGAATCAGAATAAGTAAATAACCATTGCCAATGAGCAAATAAATTCAAGTTCTCTAGATAATGTTTCCGCTTATGTGTATTGATCCTGTGATACTTGGCACAATACTAGCATTTAACGTAAGTTCGTTCTCATCATTCACTAATGATGAACTTTACCAATTTTGACATTTTTTTTTAGCAAGATTTTCTGTTGTGTATGTTCTTCGACTTCCAGAATCTAACATTAATCGCATTTCTTAGTAAGTTTCATTTGACGGACTTTTAACTCTTGCTGTTGACGATTGCAGTAATAACATTTCAACTGATAGGAACACATCAATGCCAGTATAATTAATTAAGGAAATATAATTATATTATACAAATGTAAATATTAATTGTATTAATTATTAAGTGGTGTGTTTTGTATGGTAGAAAAAAACTTGATTTTGGGTATTTTGCATTGTTTTCCGGTCAATGGTGGGAGTCGTCATTCCTTGGCGTCTGTAGCAACCCTCGTATATTCGGATATCACATATATCGGATAAGGTTTGTTTTATTTCCAGAACATTTCATTTTCTTATTTGAAAAAAATATCCAAATTTATTATTCAACAGTGTCAGTAAATGATTACATGCAGCATAACGTTAAAGATTCAATTTTGATCGTACCAAGATTTTATATTCCGTTCATCGTCAACAGAGTTTTGCGTTGGAACCTGGCGCTGTTTCGGCACCTACATTTCAAGAAGGTTATTTTATAATTTATGTGTGTAATACTATTTATTATTCAAATAGGTGTGAAAAGAGACGTTATATGTTTTATTTTCATTTAAATCGTACTAAAGGCAACATTTGCAACCTGATGTATAATTTATATAACGATGTGCAACAGTGCAAGTACAAGTATGATAAGGGGCGTACCCGAATGCTCTGCAAATTTATTGATACGAACATGTTATTGCATTTTTAATGGAAAAAACGATCATAACCTGAAAAAAAAAATACGAAAAAGTCTGCAAAGCACAATGTAAGTTTCGTAAGTTATCATTTCTATCAATAGTATCTTGATTATTCAACAAATACCCGAAGGTGGCAATAGCGTACTGGTAGCATGTTTAGTTATAGACTGAAAGATCTGAAGATCGAGTCTCGTAATGGACAGATTTTCTTTTTCGGAACGCCTGTTTGTGGCGAAAACGTTCCTACGCCCATGATATGATCTTTAAAAATCAACCTGTTACCACCCTTTTGATATAATTGTAGGTTGTCGGTTATTGGACAAATAAACATTTCATATATGTATGAATATATACTAAATCATGTTGCCACAATTTGCGCCGTTTGTGCTGTGTAAAGCATGAAACAAAACGAGTGAAACATTAGGCCATCATAAGTCAATTGTTAGATTGTCATCCATTTTTTTTCTTAAAAAGGGAGAGTGGGGTGGGGTAGGGAGGATTCCATTTTTTATTTTCGTTTTTATACTTTTTTTATGTTTTTTATAAAAAAAAATAAAAATAAATAAAATTAGGGGGAGTGGAAGGACGTCCGGGGACATGCCCAAACTCACAGCCGACGTTTGTATGTAGAATGGTTCTAGTGCGTTTTGACGTATTTTATGACGAAAGACATAATTAAACACATTTTGAACAGAATTTGTTTTTTTTATTTCTGAATAATTTACATAAAATGGAAACACTTTCAGTCTGATTGAGATTTTGTTTCCGGTCTGTAACTTTGTCACCTATTGATGAATTTCAAAACTCACTTGGCTCAGTTCATCAGCAGGGCCTATTAGGTAGCTACACTATTGATATCCATGCGCTGTTTCTTTGATTGTGTGCTTTAAAAACAGCACACTTCGGTCTTGTTTTATTACTATAATGACAGTGCATTAAGGGACTTGCCATCACTCGTTACCAAGGTAGTATATAAATTATATATTTAACAAAAACTGCTAGTTTTATTTTGTGTGGAATGAATGAATGGGGTTTAACGGCGAACCAACACATTATAGGTTATTCGACGCTAACAGGATATAATATTTAAAGTTCATTCTACATGTAAAATACAACAAATTAACACTCGTGCAAATAAAAAAACCAATCAACAAATGAATATGAAGATTGAACTTATAACCTTGATACCTGCAGGACCGCAGAGTTTCAGCAAATTCTACCGTATTACTCAAACTGTCGCTTTTTACGACATGCATGAGCCACATTGATTCTATTCTTGCCATCACTCATATGGCTCCCTGGAACCAAACCGGGGTATGTAATTTAACCGCAATAAAGAACAAAACAAAAATGATAAAATGAACAGACAGCCATTCGGAAGAGTCCTAACCCTCTGCAGAGATCGACAGTGATTCTATCCTTAGTCGGAACCACATGGGCCAATTGGTTTAGAACCATATAAATATACCTGTATGGAATACGTGAATGGCTTCCCATTAATGCATTTCTTTCCTTCTACAATTTCGTATCACTATTTTGTGAATAGTTTATGGCAGAGTGTTTGTGTATTGTGTTATTGAGTTGTTATGGCGTGTTGTTTTGGAATATTTAAAACTTGTTTATACATTCAGAGTGATTAATGGTATAGTCGTCCGGGCAAGGTCAAATGACATTTTCGATGTTTCTTAATGTACTCCAGTTAGCCAAAAGAATGCACCTTGTGCGTATGTTTCTAATTGGTATTCGTTATTATTTGTCAATATGTTGAGCGTTTTCTTTATATAACATTTATTTGTGACAATGCCAGAAGTTGTGTATTATCTTGTGTAAACATTTCCGTCACTGTGTAAGATAATAAAATAGACTGTTTCCTAAAAGATCATGTCAAATAACAGAAGAGGCGGTACAGTTAACCTTAAAATAACATATTTTCTTCCATGTATTTTTTTTTTCAAAAAAATGAAATACAGGATTTAGATTTATTTTATAAATTAGAATTGTAGATAATAGTAGTAAATAGATGCTGTATTAGTAATATAAGTAGTAGTAGTAGTAGAAGAAGGAGTAGTAGAAGAAGCAACAGTTGTAGTAGTACTTGTAGTAGGAGCAGCACTAGTAGTAGTAGTAGCAGTAGTAGTAGCAGAAGTAGTAGTATTAGTAATATAAGTAGTAGTAGCTGTAGTGGTAGAAGTAGTACAGTAATATAAGTAGTAGTAGCTGTAGTAGTAGTAGTAGTAGTAGAAGTAGTAGTAGTAGTTGTAGTAGCAGCAGTAGTAGTAGTAGTTGTAGTAGCAGTAGTAGTATAAGTAATATAAGTAGTAGTTGTTGTAGTAGTATTAGAGGTAGTAGTAGTAGTAATAGTAGTACTAGTAATATAATTAGTTGTATTAGCAGTAGTAGCAGTAGTATTAGTAATATTTAAAGAAGCAGTAGTATATTTAGATACTAATAATTAGTGTTTTAACAAGTGAATTTGCGGTTACGGCTTCAATTTATAACATGTTCTAACCTTAGTGTGATATATTGCACGTCTCTAAGGAGCCCTTTATAAACAAATATTTCTCCCGACAGCAGATCAGATATCCAAACGCCTTTTTTTAATCAGGCTAGTTCTCACCTATATCGCAACAGAAAAAAGGTGTAAACTCATTAACATTTCGCCCCGTTGTTACCTCGCGTTACGAGGTGCATTGTGTAAAGGTAGAGGTTTATAATTAGAACATTATATGTAACATAAACATTCGATTTTAATGAGGGGGGCCAGCTGGAAAAATTGCATTTTATTTCACTGAAATTTATTTTCCAACACGAATATGTCCCCGAATCGAAAACATCAAAATAAATCTCAACAAAACTAACTGAACGTGACGTTCACGACGTCATTTTACGTACGTCGCCAAAATAACGTGTGTTTGTCCTTCGGCACCATATATTGAAATGTACAGTGTCTACATACTATTATGTTATATGAAAAAAACAGTATTAAATACAAAAAAAAAACTGTTGCAAAATTACACACATATAATTTTACCATTTTTTGAGATTGGGCCGATTTTTGACTACTCGTGAGCCTAGCCCTTTAAAATACCTCGGTAATATCATCCCAGCAGACGTCAACTTATCGGACGTTTGATTATATTGGCATGACAAATAGTAATATCATAAGGACTCTATGGATCAAACCAGCAATAAAAAGCGGTTAGAATACAGGAAAAGTCATTCTTGCCATACAAAGATATTTATTCTAATTATTTCTGGTAAAACCATGCTGTATTTACATAAAATGGCTTAACATGTAGGAAAATGCATATTCAGCTGTTTAAGTACATGTTAATGTTATTTTATTAAAAGAAAAGTGTAATATTGAAAAAAAAAAATTTTTTTTAATTAAAATATTTAAAAAAATCAAATTTTGCGAGAAGAAAAAGGTTTAATTTTACTATAAAATACAGGACCATTTTGGTGTGTTCGTGAAACTCGTCCTTTGAGATTTTTCTTGAATAATTTTTCAATTGTATAATTTCATTTACAATGAACATTTAGCATTATATCTTACATTTTAGAGCAAATGTTTCTTTTTACTTTAATTATATGTTGTCATTTAATTATTCGGAGAAATTGAAATTGTTTTAATAGAGGAAAATCTCAATTTGAAATCGGACCCCGGGGATTACGAAGCCTGATAGATAGCTTTGTTACAACAAACTCACCTCAAATATGTAAAATAGAATTGCATGCATAATGGGAAGCATGGTAATGAAATAGAAATACCCTTTTGGTTTGAATGAAATATCAATTACACTCATGGAGAGGTATAGACACAGTCAAACAACAGCTTACCAATTTCAGTGTTAGAAGTGATATTTAATTTAGATTACTCCACGTATACCAACAAATCTTTATTTCGTTTTATGAATTACAGTGAAATAACGCTATACAATTCAGTTAGTTTAAACGGTAAAGTGACTAAAGGTTATTTTCTGACAGTTTTCAAGTCATTTAAAAGCGTCAAATAAAGACATTAATATGCACAGACTATAAAAGTGAATTATAGAATATTGTTAATTAACCATTTTATCAATATGTTATATGTATTAACACACAATGAGAAATATATACATCATTAAGACAAACAAATTAAATATTATAGACTAATTATGTTATGCTTCGCTTCCCTTGTTCTAATAGTAATACATTAGGTTGAGGGTCTTTTGTTTATGAACTTGATGTACTACCAGGACCATATGTAATATTCTTAAGCGAGACGGTTTTCCACCTGATATGTCTAGTATTGGATCTCCCTTTTACTCTGCAGTAATCGTTTCTTAATACTTGTACGAAACGGGTAAGATAATAAAGGTGACATTTGTAGATTCATAAAAGTTTTTGACAGTGTCCATAAAAATAAACATTTAAAAGCTTAGAGATAATGGTGTAAAGGCAAAATTATTTCATTCAATACACATAATTTATTAAAGTGTTAAAAGGAGCATATCATGGGAAAATGCTATAAATGTCTTCATAAAATTAAGTTTGAACTGGATAAAAAGCATCTCATTATCATAAATGAATAAATTCTGAATGTATTTGTGTATTAAATCCACCGAAACGTGACAAATTCAAGGTTTTAGTCGAAGTGGTAAACTTGAATGAAATCTCCGTTCTAAAAATAGACAATACTTAAATACAGCTTGGCGACCTTCACAGCGTCATTCGAACTCTTTCTAAGACGAAACATATTTTGCAATGCATAAATCTGTATGACGGATCAAATTGATAATTACATGAAATCACGTTCAATACGTCATAAAATATGTTGCAATTTTAAACGGAAAATCTATTTAAGTGTAACCTAGACGCGTATTCAAAGAAAGGAAAACCCTTTTCTGTATATTATTTTGGCATGTTTATATAGATATCCTTTTGGCAATACGAGGTCAATTTATGTTAAATATACGCATGATATATTCGTTTTTTTATTTTTTAGCCAATTTTGAAAATCCTGATATATTCCTTTTAAAGTATGCGTAACTAATAAATTTAGATATTTGCAATTTGATTGCTATCGAAATTTCTGATAATCTACCGAATAAATTGGCAATATATTTAAAGATAAAAAGTAAACTGTAACACGTTAACAAAAATTGCATCGTTCGTCATATCACTGTTCTAATGTAAATGAGAACTGTTAACAAACAGAGGGAACGTCTATAAATTCTATAGAATTATCTGTATGTATGTATATATATATATATATATATATATGCGCCGTATATAAGGCAGACAAAAGCTTAGCCTTATATGTATCCGAGAGATATAGTTTTACCTTGTTATTCGACGCATAATTGCCAACCATGTGTCTCCATCCAGGTAAATGGACTGAACAGTTTGTTAAAATACATTAAACGATATAGATGTGCCCCGTATTTAAGGCAGACCAAAGTTTCGTCTATTATGTATCCGAGATATTTAGTTACACCTTGTTATCGGACACATAATTGCATACCAGGTAAATGATCTGAACACAGTTTGTTAAAGATACATTTAACGATATAGAAAAGGGACTTTATTACATTCAATATGTCATCAAATTTGCAAAGAGGCAAAAATATATAATGAACCAACTGCACTATAGACGTGTCAATTATTATAGCTGGGCCCGATTAGCTCAATCGGTTACGCGTCTGACTATGAATCCAGGGGTCGTGAGTTCGAATCCCCCGCCCGGCAACAGTCTCTGTGATGATTGATATACGACATTGTGTCTCATTATCATTCGTCTCTCACCACTGATTCAAGTGGAAAAGATATCAGTTACTTGCGAAGACGGGGTGTGCTCGAGTACTGGTTAATCCCATGAAACAGTGGTTAAGTTAACTGATCGTCTGTTAGCCCTCGATGTCATAAAAATGACGCTTAATATTCAATAAATCAATCAATTTATTCAATCAATTATTATATGAGAATCAACGGATTAATTATGATAAACACTTGAGGCGGTGTTGCCTTAGTAAAGTAATTCGATTGCAATATATGTATGCTGCAGAGGGAACTCATGACAGTCCGTGTTGTATTGCAGCATTAATATATAATAATTATGCAACAACAACCATCACCGCCGTCACAATCACCACTACTACAATCGCCGCCGTCGCCACCACTGCCACCACTACCACTACCACTACTAACACCACTTACACCACTGCCGCTACAATTACTAACACCACCACCACTGCAACCACCACTAACACCAACGCTATCACCACCACTAACACCACCGCCTTCATCAATGCTGCCACCACAAACACTACCACTATCGCCGCCGCAACCACCACTACCGCCACCAACACTACCACTATCCCACTATCGCCGCCGCAACCACCACTGCCGCTACCAACACTACCACTATCGCCGTCACCGCAACTACCACCACTAACACCACCGCCGCTACCACCACTGCCACCACCACTTACACCACCGCTGTCACCATTACTAACACCACCACAACTACCACAACAACTAACACCCCTACCGCCACCACCACTAACACAACCACCACTACTAACACCACTCACACCACCGCCGCTACAATTACTAACACTACCACCATCACCACTAATACCACTGTCACTACCGCCACAAACACCACTGCCACTACCACCAATAACACCACCACCACAACTAATAACGCCACCACCACCACTAACACTACCGTCGCTACCACCACTAACACCTCCGCCGTCACGACCACTGCTACCACCACCACTTACACTACCGCCACAACCACCACTTACACCACAACAACCACTAACACCACCCGCCACCACCACTAACACCACTACCACTACCACCACATCTTACACCACCGCCACCACAACCAATGCCGCTACCACCACCATCACTAACAACACCGCTGCCACAACCACTTACACCACCACAACTTACAAAACTACCACCACCACCACCACTTACCCCACCGCCACCACCACTAACACCACCGCCGCCACAACCACTAACACCACCGCCGCTACCACCACTTACAAAACCACCAATACCACCACAACTAACAACACAGCCGCCATCACCACTGCCACCACCACTACTAACACTACCACCACAACTAACACCACCGCCGCCACCAGCACTAACACCACCCCTTACACCACCACCACTACCACCGTCCATGCCACCACCACTACTGCAATTACCACAACCATCACTAACACTACTACCACCATCAATGCCACCATCATGATTGTTTTTATTAATTTGTTTTAAATGTCATGAAAAATGTATATACAAACTGTGAAGTAACAGCTCGGTCTACTTTATCAAGAGTTTTACTGAATTATATTGAAATCTCTAGGGGTTAACATTGGATGTAGTAATGCAGCACTTTCAGGTAGTGATCATTTTACTATGAATACATCATGTGTTATTCATGAAAGCTTTTAATACTAAAACTGACATGTTAGTTTATATATCCAGGGATCCTTCGTGGACGAGTCCAATAATCCCCGAGATGGGGAGGTGTTTATTCACTTTTTATGTCCAAAAGGTTTGAGACTTGGTTTTAGAGGCAAATGTTATGCTGAGACCGAAAATATATTTCTTACTAACGTCACAAATCCAAGATTGCTGCCAAAATGGCCGCAAGATATTAAACTTCATGTTATAATATATGATTTGATAGAAAACACTGCAAAGTCTTAAAATCTAAATTAATTGTGTTGTTGTAGGTTATATGACATGTTTTAAGGATACAAATGAATAAAAATATGATTGATTCAAGTAAAAACAATCTAAATGAGGCACAAAAGCGGCAAAAATATGAAAAGAATTCACTTCTATGCAAATATACTCATTTTGTTGAATGCTATGGCCTTATTTTTATTTGTAAATGTTTGTTTCTAGAGGTAATATGTATGCTGAGTCCGAACATCTATTTATTACTAACAGCTGTTGAAGCGTTCGGCCACAAATCTAAGATGGCTGCCAAAATGGCCGCCAAATATTGAAATTTATGTAAAATATAAAATCTGATGTATGTGTTAAAACTAAGATTTATTGAGTTGTTTTAAGTTGTATGACATGTTTGAGGGTAAAAAAGAGAAAATATACGGTTGATCCGTGTACATAAGTCTAAGGAAGGAACAACATGGTGGCCAAAATATGAAAAAAAATGACTCATTGTTCTGCAACATACGCATTTGGTGAATGCTTTGGCCTTATTTTTATTTTAAAATGGTTCTGAGAATTCTGACCATATTTAAGGATTATTTTTTGTTACTTCTACTTAATAAAAACTGGAATAGTTGTATCTTATTCATGGTATGTTTCTCTCACTCTAACAAAGCAATGCAATAATCAAGTTTATATGAAAATTCCGTTTTTGAGATATAATCTGCAAAAATATGTTAAATGTAATCTCTAGTAAACTATAATCTATATATATACATATATCTTAGAGTAGTTTATCAAATATTTGGTTATTTGGTTATGTTAACAGAATGCAAATATGTGTAAAAAAGTCACCAAAGCTAAAAGGATGTGCTTTTATTGAGTAATATGCATACATATATTGTTAATTCTTAAGGCCATTTCTATGATAAATTAGTTCGTCTGTAGGTTTCTAATTCCATGAGTATAATTTTTTATTTGTGATATCAGTTGCGACGATACATTTTTCTAGTATACCACCAAAGAACACTGATATCATTCAAGGCCGACTGTTGTTGTTGACCTACCAGTTTCCGACTACAGAGGTTCTAAAGGATGGATAAAGCACCAATCATAAAAAACTCAAAGTGTGGTTTTTTGGGTTTTTTTTCAAGTACGTTTTACAAATTCCACCGATTAAAATGATTCCGTCTAAGTACAGAGGCTTGTGAATTGCCACACTATGGGGTTGGATAAAACAAGGAAAGCCAAGTTTGACTGGTAGGAATAAGCTTTGAACTTAGTTGAAAGTTCAGTAGATTAACGGTATACAGTAATAGCATTAGAAACACAAAAGTAGCAACAGAAACAAAGGCAAAAAAGCAATGTATATTGAATTAAATCAGACAACTTGGTTTCCCATAGATTCTGCATGGAACCATAACAATGAAGATACTGATTCACTGCCAGGCAGAAATATTGCATATTATTGTCATAGGTATAATATATCAACACATTCCAAGCAACAATATGGAAAATAGATTAGCTCCACATTGAAAATTAATGAAACCAAATATTTTTCAAGTTAAAAGATCATATTTCATGAGTAGAAATATTAACCTATTCTGAATCATCAATGTATATTCCACAAATGTGGACTGAGCTGGTAGAAGAGTCGGCAAATATCTTAATGAATATTGTTTATTTTCTACGACGAGTAGATGTCACAGAAGAAACAATGAAACAGTCCTAGTAAGTAAAGTACATATGTAGAGATGAGTATGTAACAATGATACGCTGCCGGCTGTGGCCAAAACAGCTATGCAAGTTTAGGCAGCTGAAACTCTCTCATAGCGATGCATATGTCCATTATCATTTAATATCCAATTGGCAGCATAAATAAGTATTTGTTTCAGTTCTTCGAACGGATTCCTTACAGATAAGCCGACTTAAAAAAACAACTATGGTACAGATAAAAAATATCAGTAAGACATTGAAACTATATATAACTTTATAACGATGACAATAATTATTGTATCTATTGCTAAGTAACCAACCAGTAACGTCGGGGATGTATTGAGAATTGAACAGCATGATGTGAAGATTTTGAACATTAATAGCATGCAGGAAAATGAAAATAACACATTGGTTCAGATGCAGGAAAATAAAAAATAATAGAAAAACTACCTCTCTCTCATATTCAGAATTTAAAAACTGGCAACAAGCACTTAAGTCTCTATCGTTTAAGATGATATTCTTCAGATTTTCCCCTATGATGAAAAGCATCGCAATATGCAATCCTGCTTTAAAACATATAATATAGCTGATGTAAATGCAGAGGACAACTGATACATTCTCATTGAAAAAGGTCAAAAAGACATTAACAATGTAAACATAATATCAATATGTCACCATATGAAGACAATTCGAAACCAATTGCCAGGGTCAGCCATTGGTGTGGTTTTCAATAATACTAATGAAACTGGAACTGATGATGAACTGATGAAACTTAGATGTTGTGTATGATGAATATTAAGAAAATGACTTTGTAAGTTATATGATTAGTGCGCTCTAAAAACAGAATGTGACACTTTATTTTTATGGAGTAATTTTGTGCACTTAGCAGTAATGATGATGTTAATTTGAATATAGGTACATGCTGTAATTTATGGTAAATGATAACATTCCTTTTATGCTACTCAGTAACCTGTGATTATGAAAACACTCAAGTTAGTGTAGGAAATTCAAGGGAAATAAACATTAAACTATGTTCAGTCATATTATTTACAAGCCTAAAATGATAAATAACTACTAATGTTGGTGCAACAACGTGATTATGACGCAAAATGTTTTGACTTATATTCATTGAAATGCGTCATGCTAAACTTAAGCAACCTTGTGACATAATGATAACGGAGCAACTATTCCTGTATTATGGCTGAAGGAAAAATAGTAAGACAAAATGAAAACTTGAAGTAACAAAAACACACCATTTAAAAAACATAAATTCATAACATGAAACATAACCATGAACTTGTTTATTACATTGTTTTGTTAAAGTGAATGAAGCTTAATTTTTAAATATACACAAATTCTAGTTTTTATTAAGCAGAAGTAGAAAACAAACAATCCTGAATCATGTCACACAACAAAGAGCAAAACAATAGACCTAAATTTTTTAGACAGATTATATAGCATTATTTGTGACATTCAATACATGGTTGTCATATTGGCGGTCATCTTAGATATTTGACAAAACTCCCCAACAGTTTCTGCAAAAGAATGAATTTTTGAAATGGCATACAATTTATCTATAGAACAATGACTCAACAGTCGTATTCTCTTCCGAGTTTATCTTAAAAATGGAATTTTCATATAAACTTGTTTAATGCATTGCTTTGTTATAGTGAAAGAAGTATAACATGAAGAAAATACAGATATTCCTGTTTGCGTTAAGTAGAAATAGCAAAGTATAATTCTTAAACATGTTCAGTATTATCAGGACCATTTTACAATAAAAATAAGATCAAAGCATTCAACAAAGTGCGTATATTTGCAGAAAAAAAAAGTCATTTTTCTTATTTTGGCGGCAAATTTGTCCTTATTCACACTTTTTGTACATAAATCAACCATCTTCTAACATTTTTAACAAATGACTGTCTTACAACTTACAACAACACAATTAATTTAAATTTTATTACTTTGCAGTTGTTTTCTATCAGATTATATATAACATGAACATCAATAGTTGGTGGCCATTTTGACAGCCATCTTGAATTTGTGACTAAACTCCCCAACATTCGTCAGTTATAAATATTTTTTCAGACTCATCATTCATTTAACCTCCAGAAACAAGCATTTATAAATAAATGTACGGCCAAACCATTCAACAAATGCGTATATTTAGAGTAAAAGTGATTTTTTTCCCCATATTTCTAAGAACATGAATGTACCATATTTTTTCCCTACAGCATGTTATCCAACTTACAACGTTACAATAAATCTTAATTTCAATACTTTGCAGTGTTTTCTATCCGATTATATATCAAAATATGAATTCCAATATTTGGTGGCTATTTTGGCGGCCATCTTGGAGTTGTGACCAAGCGCTCCAACAGCCGTTAGTAAGAAATGAATTTTCGGACTCAGCATACAATTTTCCTCTGGAAACAGACATTTATAAATAAATATACGGCCAAAGCATTCAACAAAATGAGTATCTATAGTGACCTACTACTAAAATTGGACCCACATTATAAACATGTATTACGTATGTGCCGGTGTTGATATAAATCGATCACTTACGGAATAAAACATCAACAAAAATCTGTCCAAGCCGTTCCGAGTAATCCTTATCAATCCGTACACAACTACATCATTTGGCGACGAAGTAAACTACGGTAATCATTCTACAATATATGATCGTGCAAATCAAAAATGAATTTGCCATTATTTCCATCGTTTGACTACGATGCGGACAAGTCAAATGCCAGGCCTCGCTGGGAAAAATGGGTCGGTCGTTTGGAAAATCATCTTGTCAGAATATCGATCGGAAACGATGCTAGCAAACGCGCCGTACCCTTACACTATGCTGGGGAGAAGGTGTATGACATTTACGATGCAGAAAAGGTTGACGGCGATACCTCATACGACGAAACCAAAGGCGTTCTCACAAACTATTTTGCACCAAAGAAAAACGTTCAAATTTCGTTCGTGTAAACAAACGCAGACACAGACATTGGATGAATATGTAACTAAAATCAGAACTCTGGCAAAGACATGCGAATTTGCAAACAGTGATACAGAAATATTGCAGCAAGTAATTCAACACTGTAAATCAAACCGCTTGAGGAGAAGAGCACTCCGTGAGTCAGATAAGTCACTCGAATTGTCAGACGAATAGGCACAGACAATGGAAAAGGACAGAGAAATGGTGAATGCAGTTAACAAAGGAAACGGAAGTCAAACCCGTTCATCTTGTAGTGAAAAACATAAAGAGAAATCTAATCACTCTTGGCATACCACAAGGAATCCGAATCCAAAACAGAAATGCAGAAACTGTTGAGGTGAGTTTCCTCACAGAAATGGTTGTCCGGCAAAAGGAAAGACATGTAACTTCTGCAAGAAACCAAATCACTTCATGAAAGTGTGTAGACAAAAAATACGCGGAGCAAGAGAAAACGTACGGGAAATACAAGAGCGAGCAGTTGGAGGACAGTCTGAGTCTGACGAAGAGTACTGCTATGGCATCATTGGTTCTGTTGGCAAGAATTCTCCGCGAACACATGTGATGATTGGAAAACAAAAAGTCAGCATGCTAGTCGACACAGGAGCATCAGTAAACATTCTTGACGAACAGACACACAAACAGATTGGATTGATAAAACTCTCCAAAAGAAATATGCCAACACTCCTACCGTATGGTGGTGGAAAGCCATTAAACGTAAAAGGGAAATGTGACTTGATGATAGAAAAAGGTAACACAATACAACTACACAAATTCTTTATTGTCAAAGGTAATCATGGTGCTCTTCTGTGGTATGAAACAGCACGTGAGTTAGATATTATCCATGTGGTGAAACATGTAAAGGAAATCAAAGACAAATATCCTGGCCTTTTCACATGAATTGGAAAGTTAAAGTCACACACAGTAAAATTACACATAAACAATTCAATTCAACCAGTGGCACAATGACAAAGAAGAACTCCATTCCATTTACGAGACAAAGTTGAAAAGGACCTAGAGAAATTGGTCAAACAAGACACTATTGAAAAAGTAGAAGGGGAACCAACCCCATGGATATCTCCAATTGTTACACCGCCTAAAAAGAACACAAATGAAATACGGTTATGTACAGACATGCGCGAATCTAATAAAGCCATTGAAAGAGAACGTCATTTACTACCAACAATCGACGAGTTGGTAAATGATCTGAATGGCTCAACCGTCTTCAGTAAACTTGACCTGGGAGCTGGATACCATCAACTCGAACTGGATTTAAGTTCGAGATACATTACAGCATTTAATACTCATGTTGGTGTCTTCAGGTACAAACGTCTAAGATTTGGTATATGCTCAGCATCTGAAATATTTCAAGAAACAATACGAAATGTCATTCAAGGAATTAATGGTGCTAAGAACATATCAGACGATATCATTATATTTGGTAAATCACAGATGGATCACGACACAGCTTTAGAACAAGTCTTTCAACGACTTCATGAAAATGGGTTGACACTCAACCAAGAGAAGAATGGGTACAACAAAAAGACAATCACTTTTTTTTGGTGTCGTAATTAGTGGTGATGGCATCTCAGCTGATCCGAAGAAAGTTCAAGCCATTAAACAGATGACCTCTCCACAAACAGTATCCGAGCTAAAGAGTTTCCTTGGTATGACAAGCTACTGTTCTAGATTCATACGCAACTATGCAGACATAACTGAACCGCTGAGAAAGCTTACAAAAAATGATACGGAATGGCAATGGAATCAGGAATAGCAACAAGCGTTTAAAATTCTACGAATGGAACTATCAAGTGACACAGTCATGTGTTATTACAATCCAAGAAAAGAGACACAAATAATGACTGATGCAAGTCCTGTTGGATTATCAGCAATAATGACACAAAACAATAGAATTGTGGCATATGCGAGTCGCGCTTTAACAGATACAGAAACTCGTTACAGCCAGACAGAACGAGAAGCCCTTGCTGTGGTATGGGCTTGAGAGCACTTTGATATATACTTGCGAGGATCTATAGAACTGCATTTTGGCTGTGTGAATTGAACTGTATATACTATGTACGATATATCATAAATAAGCATATTTTAGCCATTATGTGTCTAAAAACTTTTTGACTCTATAGTTGAAATACAGGATACATATTATGTGATATTTAAGGCAATCATAGCTAATCAGTATGTATCTATATAAATGTTCTTGATTTGTATGATTGGAACTTTACATAATAGTTTTTCTAATTTAGAAATAAATACATTTAGTCATTATGTGTATTTTTTTTAACTTTGATGAACTAAATATAAACTTGTTGTTATGTTATGATATTTTTAAAAACAGAAGCCTTTTTAGCCGATACGTGTCTGCAGAATTTGTTTTTGTCATAAATGGTCTGTATAAATTGATTATGATTTGTATGAATTTAAGATATGTGATTTTTCAAGTCTACGCAGCCGATATGTAGGTTCATAAATACATACTTTGCAACGGTTTAGATAAACTTTTTCATGTATAATCTTGTTACTGTAGTAATAGTCTTTATTATGCAATTATGTCATTAATCTATAACTCTAATTGTGTTATTTCTGTACATATTATATAAAACACGACACACAAAACTCATAATACACTTTTCTTTCTGATTGATTGAATAGACATCTTTGATTATTGCGTGTAAATATTTTACGTAGTTAACTGTACATCGACCTCTATGATTACCAAAAATCGTACATCAAAAAGCATGTTTAAATTATATTTTTGTCTTCTTATATCTGTTCCTTGCATCTTTCGTCTTAAATTCTACTCTTTGATATCGCTTTTCCTGTTGTTGTTGAAATACAATCTTATTTATGCATCATGGCCGTAAGTATATGCTCTTTTAATGTCCGGGGGTTAGGGAATAAAATAAAACGAGACCAAATATTAAACTGGTTAAAAACACAAGCATACGATATTTGCTTACTGCAAGAAACCCATTTATTAAATTTTAAAATAGATGACATTAAACAGGAATGGGGTGGACATGTATATTTAAGTGGTACAAACTCTAAGGGATATGCATTTTAATCAACTCAAAACTAAATTTAGAAATAGTTAAGCATGAAGAAATTTTAAATGGAAGATTACAAGTACTAGATATTGTTATAAATGAAAAGGAAATAACTATCATAAATGTATACGGACCTAATACCGATAATATCTTTTTCTTTCAAGAACTAGACGATTATATCACTAACAATGACGACAAAAGCTTTATTATAGCAGGTGATTTCAATACGGTTTTAAATATTGATGTAGATATTGATGTAGATAAAAAAAATGGCAGGCAAGATACACATAAAAATAGTCGAATCAAAATAAAATCTATAATTGATACAAATTATTTGGTAGATATATGGAGACTTTTAAATCCTCAAAAAAACACAATTTACGTGGCATTCAAATACAAAACCAATTATATTTAGTAGATTAGATTACTTTTTAATTTCAAATAATCTTGTTAATTATACTAAATCTACTAAAATTGCAGCCGGATATAAATCTGACCACTCGATCGTTGATATTAAATTTGATTTTATTAAAATCAATAAAGGTCCTGGGTATTTTAAACTTAATAATAGTCTGATATTAGATAAAGAATATCAAAAATTAATAATAAATAATATAGCAGAAACTGCAGAAATAAATAAAGATGCGAATCCAAATACTCTGTGGGAATTAATCAAAGGTACTATAAGAAATGTAACAATTAAATTCGCAACAGAAAAAAAAAAAAAGATAATTAAAAAGAAACTAATTTAAAAAATGAAATAAAAAATATTGAATCTAAACTACATACAACATACTAAAGACAACAAAGAGATAGAAGATACACACAAATATTTAGAAGAAAAAAAACAAGCATTGTATGAATTAATAGATAGAAAAATTAATGGAATTATGATAAGAGCAAAAGCTTTACATGTTGAGTACAACGAAAAAAACAGTAAATACTTCTCTAGTTTAGAAAAAGAAAAACTCAGAAAGTAAATCAATAACACAATTGAACGTAAAAGGTAAAATTGTAACTAAACAGTCCGATATATTGAAATCAGAAGCAGAATTTTATTCCAATCTATACAAAAAAAAATCAAGCTGCATTTGAATCAAATTATAATTTTTTTAATCAAACTATGCCAAAACTTATAGATAATGAAAAAATGCAATGCGAAGGTCTTTTAACAGAATACGAATGTGGCATAGCATTAAAACAAATGCAAAATAATAAAAGTCCGGGCTCAGACGGCATAACTACAGAATTTTATAAAATCTTTTGGAGTTATATTAAAACCTTTCTTGTTAATTCCTTAAACTATTCTTTTCAAAATAAAAATATGACCGAGTTACAGAAGCAAAGTATTATTACGCTCTTACCTAAAACAGGCAAAGACACGACGTTTTTAGATAACTTGCGCCCGATAAGTCTCTTAAATGTAGACTATAAGATAACAACAAAGTCTATTGCAAATAGAATTAAACCTGTTTTACCTTCTATTATTTCACCTTCAAAGACAGGATTTATAAAAGGAAGGTATATAGGTGAAAACATAAGACTTCTGTTTGAAGCACTTGATGATATTGAAAATACAAATTCACCAGCAATCCTGTTTTTTTCAGATTTCGAAAAAACTTTTGACAGTTTAAATCAAAGTTATGTTTTTAAATGTCTTGAACACTTTCAGTTTGGACAATCACTCATAAACTGGGTTAAACTATTTTATACAGATGCAAAGAGTTGTGTAATTAATAATGGTCATTTGTCGCAGTTTTTCCCAATACAATGTGGCGTTAGACAAGGATGTCCCCTTTCTCCTTATCTGTTTATTTTATGCATTGAACTGTTATCTTGTGAAATATCACACAACATAAATATAAAAGGCATTAATATATATGGATATGAAATAAAAGAAACTTTATTTGCAGATGATGCAACTTTTTTAACTGATGGCTCCAAACAATCTTTTGAATCTCTTATCGATGTTTTGGATAATTTTAAATATATATCTGGATTAAGATTAAACCATTCAAAATGTACAGCGCTAAAAGTAGGGTCTCTGAAAACCTCCAAGGAAACATATTGTCAAAATAAAAAGTTTAAATGGTGCAATGATAGTGCAAAAGCATTAGGTGTCACTTTCCACACCGAAACAAGAAATATATATACATTAAACTTAGAACCAAAACTCCAAGAATTTAATAACTGTCTAAAAAGTTGGCAACATAGAAAACTAACACTCATGGGTAAAATTACTGTATTAAAAAGTTATGCCATTCCAAAACTAGTTTATCCTCTATCGCTACTTCCAAATCCGTCAGAAGAAATAATAAAACATATTATAAATAAAATGTATCAGTTTTTATGGGATGGTAAACCTGATAAAATTCAAAGAAAAATTATTATTCAAAAATATATAAATGGAGGATTAAAAATGATTGATATAAGATATTTTATGAACGCCCTTAAAGGAAGTTGGATAAAACGAATTTTAAATGACAACAATAAAGGAATTTGGAAGCATATTTACTTAAATAAAATAAAAAAATATGGCGGTAATATGTTGTTTGAATGCAATATTAACAGGAATGACATCGTCAAATTATTTCCAGAAAAAGTTTTCTTACAGGATATTTTATTGGCATGGCAAGAAATAAAGAAAAACAAAGAAAATGAATATTTAAGTCAAGAAATAATCTGGAATAATTCTAATTTAAAAAGTGATTTAAATACTTTTTACAATAATAAATGGAAAGATAGAGGTATAACACTAATAGAACAACTTTTTGACTACCGAAATAAAACATTTTACACTTTTAACGATTTTAAAAATTCATACCAAATTGATGCTGGAGATTTTCTGTTACATACATCAATAATTAATAGTATACCTGAAGAATGGAAACAAATCTTAAAAACAGAAAGCATAGTTACAAATAGAAAAGAAAGTTTTCTGCAAAGATTATTGAAATCAAAACAAGTCAACAGTTTTTTATACAATCACCAACTGGATAATAATATAAAACCAGAAATAAAGTCAGAAAAGAAGTGGGAAACAGAACATGGAAATATTGATTGGAGGAAAACATATATAGTACCTATACAATCTACAATTTAATGTAGATTAAGGAATTTTCAGTATAAATATCTACTCAGAATTATTCCAACAAACAAATCCCTATATAAATTCAAATTGACTAATTCTAATTTATGCGACTTTTGTAATATGAATACAGATTCCATAAAGCACATGTTTTGGGAATGTAATTATGTTCAGCATTTCTGGAGTCAGTTACAGAATTTCTTAAATAGTAAAAATGATATAAATGTTATTTTAAATTATAAATTAGTAAGTTTCGTCTGTACTGAAAAAGTAAACAATAAAAACAACATCAACTTTATAATATTTTCTGCTAAATATTTTGTCTTTAAATGTAAATGTATAAAAACAGTCCCATTGTTTCATGTATTTGAACAGAACCTATATAAAGGTATAGAAATTGAAAGATTAATAGCTCTAAATAAAGATAAACTGCATATACATGAACTGAAATGGGAAAATTTTTCTATAAATGTTTAAACCTAATAAATGTCGATAAAAATGCCGTTTTAATTTTTTAAACAAAGGAAAAGCAATGTCCAAGTTCTATACTTATTCTACATCCCTCTTCTTTCTTCCTCTCTATTCCTCTAAAAAAATGAAATTATTTCGTCACAATAATATATTGCGATACAAGTATTACAAATTAAACTGAATTGATTATATGACAATATTGTTGGAAGAATTGTAATATATTTCATTATATGTTTATAATCTGTAATATAACTGATGAAATAAAAAAAAAATATCACAAAAAAATACTTGCGAGGAGCTCCACAGTTCAAAATTTTAACTGACCACAAACCACTTGAAAAGATATGGCAGAAACTGAAACCACCACTACGCATTGAAAGATGGGGTTTACGCTTACACCCTTTCAAATTATCAATTCAGACCTGGAATCGATAACCCTTCAGACTACATCTCAAGGCATCCAATAAGCTCTGAAAACGCTGAACAAAAGTCAAATGTGGCAGAAAAGTATGTTAATTTCATAGCTGAAGTTTCAAGCCTGAAGGCAATGACACTAGATGAAGTAAACATTGTTACTGTCCAAGACAAAACATTGATGCAATCTATTGTTTATACAAAGTCTGGAAAATGGTATAATAAGAAAACTATCGAAGATCCAGACATAAGCATAGAAAAATTGACTGCTTTAAGAAGTATTAATAATGAGCTTTCTGTTCATAGTGAGACAATTCTCCTAAGAGACAGCAGAATTGTCATACCAAAGGCACTACGAGAAAGGGCGATCCACATCGCACTTGAAGGACACCAAGGAGCAACGAGAACAAAAGCTTTCCTGAGATCAAAAGCCTGGTTTCCCCATATGAGTGACATGGTGGAAGAAGTTATAAAAGGATGTATTGCATGCTTGACAACAACAAAATAAAGAAATAGGATGGAACCACTAAAGATGTCGGAGTTACCTGCTGGCCCTTGGCAAGATGTGAGTGCCGATTTCTGCGGACCTTTGCCTAGTGGAGAATATATTTTCGTGATAACTGATAAATACTCAAGATATCCAATCGTTGAGGTCATTAAATCAGTGTCAGCAAATCAGGTCATACCAATACTTGACAAAACGCTATCATCATTTGGTATTGTCAAAACAATCAAGACTGATAATGGAAGTCCGTTTAATTCGTTTCGCCAATTTGCTTCATACAGCGGATTCACTCATCGACGCATCACTCCAAGATGGCCGAGAGGTAATGCACAGGCCGAGGCGTTCAACAAACCACTTATGAAAGTTGTGAAAGCAGCCCATGTAGAAAAGAAATTGGAAACAAGAAATGTATAAGTTTCTGAGACAATACAGGGCGACTCCCCATACTGTAACAGGTTTTACACAGGTTTGATGTTTCAACTGTGAACCAAATACAAAATTACCACAAGTATATGTAAATGAAACAGAACAAAGGATAGACGAATTGGGAAGACAGAGAGACGAACAATCGAAACCCGCATGTAAAGAATACAGCGATAAGAAAAACTATGCGAAACACTACCCAATCAAAGGGGGTGATGAAGTACTTGTATAAAATGAAAACAAAACCAAAGTGAACTCAAAATACGTACCATCTCTTTATCTGGTAAAATCAAAAAAAGGAAACATGATAACGGCAGAAAATGAAAAACATGAAATTACCAGAAACAGCTCAAAATTTAAAAAAGATCAAATCTGGACTGAAACATTGTACAGACAATAATAGTAAAGAAAATATTGAAAATTAAGAAATAATTGATAATGAGAAGTTCATAGGAAATGCATTTGACAATCCGGTTGTGATGCACCCAGTTGTTACTCCTAAAGTTCCTGTAGTGCCAGATCCAGTCGCAATGCCAAACCGACCAATAAGATTAAGACGCGAACCAGAATATTTCAAAGATTATGTAAAAAAGTAATATGGTTAAACTGTGTCGGGGCATAATAATCCCCTGTGAAACCATGAAAGTTGTTGTTTTTTCCACTCAAATATCATCTTTTAGTGAATAATTTAAATAAACAACAGTTATTTAACTTTATTAAAAGGGAGGAAACAAGAACATTTGATATCTATGACATAACATTTGATATCTATAGTAGAACATTTGGTATATAACAGAACATTTGATATCTACAGTAGAACATTTGATATCTATGACAGAACATTTGATATCTATAATAGAACATTTGAATTATATAGTAGAACATTTGATATCTATTAAAGAATGTGTATATCTAGTCATCATATAACATCTTGTATTAAATCATAGGAAACACATTTAGATTCTAGTCATTTAACATTATTTGAAAAAGTTAGTTTAATACCAGTCATGTTTTATGAATATGTTTCTATATGAATTTTTATAACAAGAAAGAAAAAAAAACATGTCTACCATCTAATCAAATTGTTAACCTATACATTTGTTCAGTTAAATATGTTTGTAAGACCTAGTGCTATACTGTTAGGAATTTTATCAATACTGTTAAGGAACTTTAACAACATTGTTTAGAAACATCATATCTAAAATAGGGAGAGATGTAGTAACCTACTACAAATATTGGACCCGCATTATAAACATGTATTATGTATGTGCCGGTGCTGATATAGATTGATTACTTCCGGAATAAAACATCAACAAAAATCTGTCCATGCCGTTCCGAGTAATCCTTATCAATCAGTACACAATTACATCAGTATCTTACAGAAAAGGGTATTTTTTCATATTTCGGCAGCCATTTTGTCCCTTATTTAGACATTTTTTTACTTGAATCAACCATATTTTTATTCTTTTTTACCCTAAAATATGTCATACAACTTACACCAACAAAATAGAACTAAATTTTAACACTTTACAGTGTTTTCTGTCAGTTTATATATTATAACATGAATTTTAATATTTGGCGGCAATCTTCAATTTGTGACCAAACGCTCTAATAGCGGTTAGCAAGAAATGAATTTCGGTAACTTCCGGTAACCAGTCGATTTTTTTAAACAAAACTAGCTCAAAATTAAATTGATTAAAACCTCTAAAATGTGGAGAAGGAATAACCTATAAATAGGATTTTATAATATCGGAACATGTGGTAAATACTCTTTCTAAATTTCAACTTGAAACCAATAGTAACTTTTGAAAATATTTGATGGTAAAAAAAATGAACATGTGAGATTGTATTTACGGGTCTAGTGTTAAACTCAAGTAACATGTTATACACCTATGTGTAGGTAGAACATTAATGCGCTAACTGATAGCCTTTTGAAAGCAATAGTGAGTAAACAAGTCACGGCAAAATTTTCCAGAGGTACAGGGTGACTCAAAAGTATGGCACAAAATTCAACTTTGAAAATGAATAGTGACAGTGACATAAAACGGAAGAGAGACGAAACGTCAAGTGTCAGTGAGCTTGATACAAGCACAGAATGCGATAAAAGATCCAAAAACGATAAGAAAAAGAAATCCAAGAAAGTAAAACATATGGATCAACTGTTAGAGCAAACAGATACAGAGACAAATAAAGAGAGCGTTGATGCTGTTGGTGTTACTCATCAACTCAATGAAATAAATAGAAAACTGTCAAATGTTATGACAAAGGATGATGCTAGCCTAAAGGAAATGATTAAAAATACTTTGAAACAAATGAAAACAGAACTTCTCGAATCAGTGTTTCGCCGTATTGAAATTCTAGAGGGGAAGCTATTCGATAAAGAGGAAGAAAACGACAAGTTAAAACAGAAGATCAGAGAGCTTGAATCCAAAGTAGAAAGACAAGAGGAAGAGAACAAAACACATAAAGTCGAGACCAGAAACGCAAAGGTGAAAATGCAAGGTCAAATAAACGAATTAGAGCAATATGGAAGGAGAAACTCTATAAGAATTAGTGGATTAAATGAAATAGGAAACGAAAGTGCTGATGAAACAATTACAACAGTGTTGAAAACACTAAATGACAAAATACCCGGTCTCAATTTAAGAAAGAGTGATATCGATATATCTCAGAGAATAGGAAAGAAGAAAAATGGAAAGAGACAGATCATAGCAAAGTTTGTTACACAGCATGGCGAGAGACAACATCATGAGAGAAAAGAGAGCCTTTAAAGGAACCGGTATATTTCTCAACGAAGACCTGACTTACACAAATCAGGTAGTTCTTGGATGTTTGCGGAAAAAACTCCCTGACGAAATAGACAATGCGTGGTCATTTAATGGACATCTGTTCTATAAAAACCACATGGGAAATACGCACGAACTTCAATACGAAGAGTTCCAACACTGGATCGACCTCGACTGGCCATAAATAAATCAATGAATTAAAAACTATAACCCCTTTAAATCGATGTACTCTTAGATAAATCTCCAAAACTGTTCACATATTATAACAGTGTATTTTAGTACGTGGAAAAAATAATATGGACAAACACATTTGACCAGTACTGTAATCTGATGTGGCCACGAAGTTGCTATTGTATTAAAACCCGCCATAAACAGTACCACGTGACATCATGCGTACAAAGCGATTTGTTATAAAGTAACGAAGGGTTTATATTGTATATCAAAATAATGTGTACACAAGTCAACCACGAATAGTAAAATGCAAATTGATTGATTAGAAAATAAACCGGACACATGTTTTTCAGATAGACATATTTTATAAACCTTATATATTTATGCATGTCAATGGTAGCCTTAGGTACATGTAAACTGTAAATATGGATAATTTGCATTGTAAAAAAAAAAAAATTTTTCACTACGTCTTAACAGAACACTAATTATACAGTCATATTTGTTTCAAAACTTGTGACTAAGTGCAACCATGGCAACGTTTATTACATCCTCCAACTTTTTAATTTTTATGTATGCATATTTTGATAGCTACAGCCAGTTAGTTGTATAATTTTATATGCAATAAGAAGAATAGTAGTGTATGTGATGAAAAAAAAAATATTGTTGTTAAAAGAACGTCTGTCTTAAGAATTTTTGTTTTGTAAAAAAATACATTCTTCAATACGTCTTTAATAACAGAACATTAATTATACATATTTGTTTTCAAAACATATGATTAAATGTAACCATGGCAACTTTTTGAAACAAACACTTATATCCTCCAAATTTTTGAAAAATAAAACTAGGAGTTTTTCTTCATAGCTACAGACTTAAAGTTGTGTAACTTTTGTACAATACCTTTTTGAATTTTATGTATGCATATCCTGATAACTACAGCCAGTAAGTTGTAAAACGTATATGCAATAAGAAGATTAGTAGTGTATGTGATGGGAAAAAAAAAGAAAAAAGAAAATAATAGTGTTGTTAAAAGGGAGGTTATAAATTAAAACTCATAAAACTAACAAAAGTGCCTTTTTACCAAGAACGTCTCTCTAAAGAATCTTTTGTTTTGTTAAAAAAATACATTTGCAATACGTCTTTAATAACAGAACATAAAGTATACATATTTATCTCATAACATATTTAACCATGGCAATGTTTTAAAACAAACTATTATATTCTCTAAATTTTTGAAAATAAAACTAGGAGTTTTTTCTCCATAGGTACAAACTTAAAGTTGTGTAACTTTTGTATAAAACGTTAACTAATTAGCTAGAACGAGTAGTGTATTGAAAAAAAATGTTTCAATTATTTAAGATATACCACACTGACCCGAAAACCACAACAACTTCTTTTGATTAAAAAATGGTTTTACACCATTTTAATTTTTTATTCAATCATAGTGACTATAATTTCCTTTATCTCTTTCTCATCTCCATATGTAGCCTTACCAGATTTGTTGTTATTTTTTTTAAAAAAAAAAGAAGTATGAACACAAATATATGTTCTTTTAACGTTCGTGGCCTCGGAAATAGAGAAAACGTGAAAAAGTATTTTGTTGGCTTAAAGAGCAATCATTCTCTATATGTTTGTTACAAGAAACACATTCTGTTAATAATTTACATGACTACTGGAAAAATGAATGGGGTATGGACGCATTCTTTAGTGGAAATAGTAGTAATAGCGAAGGGAGTATCTATTCTAATAAATAATAACTTTCCATACACCATTACTGGTTATACAGATATTGTTGAGGGCCGCCTACAGGCAATAGAGCTGGTTATAAACAGTAAATCAGTAACAATTATAAACATTTATGGTCCAAACAAATATGATATTACACCCCTTAACTCGTTAGAATAATATCTAATTATCTAAAATAATTTTATAATAGGCGGTGATTTTAATGTTGTTTTAAATATAAACATTGATAAAAAGAACGGTAGAGACGATACAAACAAAAAAGTTTGAAATAAATTAAATTCTATCATTGATTCTCAAAATTTGACAGATATTTGGAGAGAACACATCATCCGGACAAAAGGAAATTCACTTGGCACTCCAATAAAAAACCTCCAATTTTTTCAAGACTTGATTATTTTTTAATATCTGAAAATTTGGCTAACGTTACAAAATCTAGTTATATAAAAAACGGTTTTAAATCAGACCATTCCATTGTAAATATTAACATAGATTTTATTTATCTTAGTAGAGGACCTGGCATTTTCAAAATAAAGAACAGTTTAATGCTGCAAAAAGAATATCAAAGCATAATTAAAAAATGCATTTTAGACACTTCAGCCATTAACAAGGAAGCAAATCCAAATACTCTATGGGAAATAATAAAAGGAAACATACGAAACGAAACAATAAAATATGCAAGTGTTAAAAAAAAAATCAGAAAGAAAAAATGAAAATAAATTTAGAGCAAATATAGAAAAATAGAAGTACAAGTGCAAAATACATTAAACCAGCATTTACTGGACAATCTAAAGTCAGCATTAGAAAAGAATAAACAGGAACTTAATGAAATAATTGAAAATAAATTAATGGAATTTTAATAAGATCAAAAGCGGAAAAAGTCGAATTTAACGAAAAGAATTCAAAATACTTTTCAATGCTAGAAAAGAAAAAAGCAGAGAGTAAAATCATATTAAACTTGAAAGTAAACGGTACATATATAAATGAGCAAGAACAAATTTTGAACGCTCAAAAAACATGTTATTCAACATTATATACAAAACGACAATGTCAGGGCTCACACTATAATTTTTTTAATGAAAATATAAATAAATTAAATGAAGATGACAAATATCAATGTGAGGGAATTTTAACAGAATATGAATGTTGTGCAGCTCTAAAACAAATGCAAAACCAAAAGAGTCCTGGCTCAGATGGGATTACTACTGAGTTTTACAAAATATTTTGGCCTAATAAAAAACAACACTACATTGCATCAATTAACCACTCTTTCCAAATTCAAAATATGACGGAATTACAGAAACAAAGTCTTATTACGCTAATACCCAAAACGGGAAAAGATACAACAGATCTAAGTAATTGGCGGCCTATAAGTTTACTAAATACAGACTTTAAGATAGCAACAAAAGCAATTGCCAATAGGATAAAACCATTTTTAAATAATATCATCAACAGCTCTCAAACAGGATTTTTAAAAGGCCGCTACATAGGCGAAAATATAAAACTAATTTGTGAATTAATTGATTATGTCGAAAATGAAAATCTTCCGGCACTACTGTTCTTTTCTGATTTCGAGAAAGCTTTTGACAGTCTAGACCATAATTTTATGCTTAAAACATTAAAACACTTTAATTTTGGAAACTCTCTATGTAACTGGATTCAGATTGTAAAAATAGTGTGATAAACAACGGCCACATGACAGAATTTTTTCCTGTTCAAAGGGGTGTTCGTCAAGGTTGTCCCTTATCGCCATATTTATTTATTATTTGTATCGAACTTTTATCACATGAAATATATAATAACAAACACATAAAGGGTATCAACCTCCAAGGAATAGAAGTTAAAAATGTTCTTTTTGCTGACGATGCCACTTTTATAACAGATGGTTCCAAACATTTTTTTGAAACTCTTATCGATGTTTTAGAAAATTTTAGTTATGTATCTGGACTTAAATTAAATATAGGGAAATGTAACATCCTGCATGCGGGATCACTTAAATCAACAGATATATATATAACAATACATTCAAGATACAAAATTCCAATGGAGTTCAGAAAAAGCAAAAGCATTGGGAATCGTTTTTTATAATAACAGAAACAAAACACTTAATGTAAATTTTGATACAAAACTCGGAGAATTTCAAAACTGTCTAAAAAGCTGGCGGCACAGAAAACTTAGCTTATTACGTAAAATTACAGTTATCAAAACTTTGCACTTCCGAAATTGATTTACCCATTAACCGTTCTTCCAACACCTTCAAAATCAAAAATAAAACAAATCAATTCATATATGTTTGATTTCATTTGGGATTCAAAACCCGACAAGATAAAACGTAAAATACTTACAAAAGATTACCAAAACGGTGGTTTAAAAATGATTGATATTAATAAATTCATTTTATCATTAAAATCAAGCTGGATAAAACGATTATTTGATGAATCAAACAAGGGTTTATGGAAACAAATCTATTAATCTAAAATCAATAACTATGGACGCAAACTAATTTTTGAAAGTAAATTAACAGAAAACAATATTGTAAAAATGTTTAAAAATGACACCTTCCTCCAACAAATCCTTGTATCTTGGTCTAATATAAAAAATAACGATATACAATATATAGGCAAAGAAATTATTTGGAACAACTCACATATTCAAACAGAACAAAAAACCTTTTATCATAAAACTTGGCACGATAGAGGAATAAAAATCGTCGAGCAATTATATGATTATAGAAAAAATGAATTTTACACATTTAAGGAATTTAGTGAGCTTTATGAAATACCAAAAAATGATTTTTTAAAATATAGTCAACTTGTTTCATGTATACCAAAATTATGGAAAATGTTTCTAAAATCTGAAGAAATAATACCACAACAAAAAAGCAACCTTTTAAATGATATTTTGAATACCAAAAAAGCAAATAATTTCTTATACAACTATCAATTAAAACGAGAACCAAGCTTGAAATCGTACCAGCAACTTAAATGGGAGACACTTTTTCCTAATAACTTTATAGAATGGAACAAAATATATACTATACCTTTCAGATCCACAATCGACTCCAAAATAAGAAATTTTCAGTACAAATATCTTATGAGAATAGTACCAACAAACAAATCGCTTTTGAAATGTAATTTAGTCAATTCAAACCTTTGCAATTTTTGCAATATGGATATAGAAACAATAAACCACCTTTTTTGGGAATGTATACATGCGCAAACCTTCTGGAATAAGTTAACAACACACCTAAGAAATATGAATATAAACATAAATTTCTCTTTAGAGACCATTACTTTCGGATCGATAAACTCGACGGAAGTAATAAATTATATCATTTTCTGTGCAAAATATTATATTTTCATCAATAAATGTTTTTATGTTTTCCTCTTTTAAATAGTACTTACATAAACAAATAGCAATCGAGGAACAAATAGCAATGAAATACGACGAAATTATCAAACATAACAATAAATGGAGATTTTTTCTCCAATAAAATGCCATCTACTAATTTCAGGAAGGCTACATATTATTCTTTTTCCGCTTCGTGTCCTTTACCTATTCATACACTTGTGTGTATATTCTTTTCTCCATGAAACTTGTCTTCTGTTCTCTAAACTCCCCCCTTGTCTTCCTTCAAAACTTTTTTTCTCTCTTATAAAATATAAACTATTTCATCAAACATTATTTTATAGCGAACATTGTCTTAATATTTTAAATGTTTGTGCAACATAGTTATAAAACAAATTTTATGAAAAAAAGTCGAGCATTACGAATTGACTATATGTGCATAAACTTATGATATTATTGTGTTATATTGTATTGTGACCATGTTTATTGCTATACTATGCTGATTTATGAAATAAAAGAATAAATCATAAAAAAAAAAAATGAATTTTCGAACCCAGCGTAAAATTAACCACTAGAAACAAATCTCAAACCTTCTTGACATAAAAAGTAAATAAACACCCCCCTGTCTCTAGGACTATAAGGCGTCGTCTCAATATCACTTACCTCTTACCGCTGCGTTTCGTATGTTCCAATCCCACTTGGTCCAAAAGTCTATATGAGAATGTTTGCAAATTATTTACCGTAAGACGATGGCTCTCAATAAAACTAGATATGTCATATATAACCTAAATATTGCTGAAAAGGGCGCAAACCCCTGTTATAAAGGTAATATATTCAAGCTATAAAACATAAATAAAACATGTATGCCTTGCAGGAGTGGAAATGTAACCTTTATAGGACAAAGGCTCAACACAACGCAAACACAATCATTAAATAGAATGATAACACTTCTGATAATAATAGAAAAAATAAAAATAATAATTTTGATAATAAAAATAATGATAATAATAACAATAATGATAAGTACAATACTGATACACAAAAAAAATGTTACAACAGAGATCGCCACCTTGGAACGTTCTGTACAGACTCGCCTCTGGCTAAGCTTAAACCTGGTTAAAATGTATCAAACATGCGACAATCATGGTTCCATCCGTATAATGTAATATGCAGATACGAAAATAAATGAATACTAATGACCAGAATGATGGAAACAAAATAGTATATGACATTTAACAGTTTCTGTTTCATTCCAACAATAAGATATGTTTCGGCATTAACTTTCTAAAATTTATCATTAAGATGAGTTTCCGTTCAAAAAATGCGTATTCTATGAACTTTAAACCTGGTTTTATTATTCGATAAATATGTTCCGCTATCGGTATATCTAGTATCATATTCGATAAATATGTTCTGCAATCGGTTTATCTATCATATTCGATTAATATGTTCTGCAATCGGTATATCTACCATATTCGATTAATATGTTCTGTAACCGGTATATAAACCATATTCGATAAATATATTCTGCAGTCGGTATGTATATCATATACGATAACTATACTCTGCAGCCGGTATATATATCAAATGCGATATATTTATTTAGAATAAGATAACCGGTAAGTATAAAAAAGCTCATAAAAATATTATCAAATCAGAAGCGAATGCTTTTGTATTTTAATCTACCATTAGAAATTAATCAATTGAAACAACAGACTATAATTACCTGTACTTTTACGAATTGCTCATGCATTATTCATGAGCGCCTGGAGACGGGAAGTTTACAGTTAAGTGCATTTACAAACGTGCGTACATATGGATTGTATTATAATATGTACTAAAGTATTTGGTGAACATATTGGTGGTAACGTGTATCAAAATATGCTTTAATGTTTGACCTCTGTGTAAATTGTTTTAATATCAATAAAATAATCATGATATAGCGAATCAAAAACGCTATTTGAATTTTGAAATGGGTGGAGGCTAAGAAATAATTGTTCTATTGATTCTTTTTTTTTTCGAAAATATATCGAACACTGTGTGATTTGGTCAAGTTTTTTGTTTTGTTTTGTTTTAACCACCAGCGGTCGAGTCAGCGGTAGTTCGAGTCAAGCTTGGTACGACAATCATCGTACATGTACATGAGCGTGTTATAGAATTGATCAGAATCCCATGTGTATGCTTTGAACAGGTGCAATAAATTATGTAAAAGATGCTTATTTCTTGACTTTTTAGTATATAGTTAACCAACGGGCATATACATAAGACAGTGTTAAAGGATGTCCAGTCCCGGTATCTAAATAGGACATCGGCCGAGACCCATATACTCTTGATGTTTTTAGTACGACAACGTCTGACGTAACCAAGCCAAATACTTTTGTTAATGAACCAGCCTTTAAAGATAACCATAATGTTGACAATAACAATCCACTTACTTTAATAAATGATAATTCTCCAAATACTGAGATTAAAATTTGCTGCTGGAATACTGAAGGGTTAAAAAAGTATGATAAAAATATGGATTTTATATCTTACTGCCTTAATTTTGATATATTTGGGTTCTGTGAAACTTGGGGTATCTGTAATAATGAATTCGAAGACTTTTTACCTGGATTTACAAACTTTAACTTTTGCAGACAAAAAAAGAGAACAGCTCTACGAGGTTCAGGAGGTGTGAAGTTTTTGTTAAAGACTGGTCGATTAAAAATGGTAGTTTAAAACGCATATGTAACCATATACCTGAATGCGTTGTATTATTAACAGATGCAAAATCTAATATTCGTGTTAACGATATCATATTCATATTCACATATGTATCTCCAGAATACCCTCCTATTTATTCAATTGAAAATAATAATGGCATTGAAATTTTAAACACAAATATTTGTCAAATTAAAGGTTATTATCCCAATACGGATTTATTTTTTGGCGGGAGATCTAAACTGTCGCATTAAAAACTTAAATGATTTTGTATTAAATGATAATATATCATTCATATTTGGCGATGATGTGCCCTACCTGGAAGACGATTTTAAAATGCCTAGATCTTCTAAAGATACAGAATTTAATCGTTTGGGGCTATCATTAATGGAATTGTGCTGTATTTATGGTATACATGTTTTCAATGGCCGTCTGTCTTATGATTTTTTTGGTAGCTACACTTGTTTAGCAAATAATGGAGCCAGTGTTGTCGACTATATGGCAGCCACTACATATTTGTTTAAAATGTTGTATTTTTTTTAAAATCGATGATAATGACGAATCTGTTCATTTTCCTGTTATTTGTCATTTTTCTTTCCCTACCGTACTTAATCTAAATGATCATAGTGTTGATAATGAAAGAAATATGTCACCTTGGCTGAAATATAAATGGAAGCCAGAACTTAAAGATGTTTTTCTTAATAAACTAACAACTAAATTTCAACAATTTAATCAAACACGTCTCAGTTTCGGAAAACGAACTTTGTCCTCGTTTATTCCAGAGTTTGTTAATATTTTTAAACTTTCAGCTGATAACCTGAAATGGAAACGTAGCAAAAACGTATATCTTCAGCCATCATGGTGGGATAACCAGTGCAAAACCCTTAAGAGGGAGAAAACTCGTTTTCTTCGACATGATAGACATGATTTACTGAAATATAAAATATCGAAAAATAAATTTAAATCATTGTGCAAAAATAAAAAGTTGACCATTGCAAAGCTAAACGAAAGTTGTTAATTGACTCAAAAAAAGATGCTAAACAATTCTGGAATGTTTTGAAAAAAGGTAATAGTAACGATAATGTAGATTCATTGATAACATGTAATTAATGGCATGACTATTTTAAATCCCTTTTAAATCGTATTGTTGTTGAAAATAATATTAATGAAGATGATTATTTCTTGGCCAATGTAAATCATGATAATTTTAATTGTGAAGAACTTAATTTACCAATTTCAGACTTAGAGATTATACAAAGTATAAATCATTTACGTGCAAACCGTTCACCTGAACCTGGCGGTGTATGCTTAGAAATGTATAAACACAATATTCATGTTAATTTGCCTTTTTTAAATACTGTTTTTAATGAAATATTTGAAAATGGAGACTTTCCTGAACAATGGCGTCAAAGTATTATTACTCCGATACATAAAAAGGGTTCCAAATCGGACCCAAATAATTACCGTGGTATTTATTTAATAGATTCATTATGTAAGATATTTTTTAATATACTAACTATTCGTCTTACCAAATGGTGTGGTAACTAAAATGTTATTGATGAATATCAGGCAGGATTTAGGAAAGACTATTCAACAACAGATTATATTTTCACATTAATTTCATTGATTCAGAAATACTTGTCTAAGAAAAGGGACAGGTTTTATTGTATATTCATAGATTTTGCTAAAGCTTTTGATAGTATTCAGCATCAAACATTATGGGATGCATTTGCTAGAAATAATATAAATGGTAACTTTTTAATTATTATCATATCTATGTACGCAAAACTTAAATCATGTGTTTAAGTTCATGACAGACTGACAGGTTTCTTCAGCTGTAATACTGGAACAAGACAGGGATGTGTCGGTAGCCCCATAATAGTTTCCCTTTTTATAAACGATTTAGTTACTTTTCTAAATGAAAAATGTGAAAGGGGTATTTTTGTGACAAATGATATTGAAGATTTAGTTGCACTTATGTTTGCCGATGATGTTTCTAGCTTTTCTGATACCGTTATTAACCTATAACACCAGATCAACTATACTGAAGAATATTGTAAGTCTGTTATTATGAATATAAATCTAGATAAAACTAAAATAGTTGTTTTCAGAAATGGTGGTATTTTAAAACAAACTGAAAAATGTTTTTTTCAATAACAAACCTATGGAAGTTGTTCCATTTTATAAATATTTGGGTGTATTGTTCACACCTAAGTTAGTATGGTCTAACACCCAAGAAATCCTTTCATTACAGAGACTTAAAGCATCTGCCTGTATTTTCAACTTTCATAGACAATTCGGTCATATTGATCCTATTGATATGTTTAAAAAAATTTATTCAATGGTTAAGCCTATTTCATGCTATGCATCAGAAATCTGGGGCTACAATTATGTTAATAAAATAGAATCTGTACAAGTTAATTTCTGTAAACAATATTGTAATCTGTCGCAAAACACTGCACGTTATTTTGCTCTTGGTGAATGTGAAAGATTACCACTGTATACTATTTATATGACAAACTGTATTAAGTATTGTTTAAAACTGACACGTATGGGAGGTATCCAAAACATTGTTATTTAATGTTAAAACGTCTACATGAATCTGGTAGAAAAACTTGGGCAGGGCGTATTAAAGATATACTTTTCAGATTTGGCTTTGGATATGTGTGGACCTCCCATGACGTTGGGAATGAATTAGGGTTTATTAATATGTTTAAGCAATTGATTGTTATTCAAAAAATTGGCATGATGATGTTGAAACTTCACCAAAAGCCTTACATTTTAAATACTTTAAGTCTCTACTAAATGTTGAACATTATTTAATTCTAGATTTACCATATAAATATAGAAAAGCTAGTTCAAATTTTCGTTGTTCATGTCATAACCTAATGTGGAAAATGGAAGATATATTGGTATAGATAGACACTTAAGATATTGCATAACAATATGAGAGCTATCTATTTTAAAGATATTTGGTTACAAAACAGTTCTCATAACTTATTCTACTCCCTTATGTCGTCAACAAAAGTTTTTTCAATAGCAAAATATTTGTATTATGCAATGAACTTAAGAAAACTAGAGCTTACTATTGTATAATCAGTAAAAGTATCTCGATTATAAATTCCAATTGTATTCCAATATATATGCTATTTCTTATAACATGTATATTTATCACTCTAATGTCAATTTGTACTTTTTGTATTTTGTATTTCGGGCCAGAGTCCTATATTACCTGAATAAAAAAAGATATATATATATATATTTGGAAAATCCAATATACCAGAAAAGATAAATTCCAAATATATTAAATTGTATTACACTACAATTACTTAATTTATCCTTTTTCCAACATATAAACACATGTATAAATAGCTATAAAGCTTTCGATGTGCGTGAGAACGTAAATGACATGCTAATCACACTCCGGTTAACCGGGTCCTTCACTAAGTTGCTCGGCAATTGTCAAAGAGGCTGACTTAGCTATTCCCTCCCGTTAACGGGTCTTTCGCTAAGTTGCTCAGCCGTTTCTTCTTTCGGTTAATGTGTTGTTAAATGCGACATTGTGCATTGAGACTGAACTTCGCATTTTTAACACTTATAAGGGTAAAATTGTATGGGACACGCTTTACGTTTTAATATTTGCATTATAAATTGATTTTAATTTGATTTCATCTCAAATTACAAATAAACATCAGATTAAAAATCAAATTAACTTAATTACTGCATTATGCGGTATACAATTACAGCAAGAGTGTAACCAATTATAAATACACTCGCCACATTATCATAACTTCTCACTCTTTAAGACAGTGGGAATATTCTGATGTGTAGAAATTACTTCACAGCTTTGAATGCGTGAATAATCATGGCAAACTTCTCATATTTTCTTTATCTTTAAACAACTGTTCGACCGAATACAGGTAAGTGTGTTGGCGGGACATAATTTCTTGTTCGACTGTTCGACTTATCAGTGTTCTAGCCGTCGGTGGTAGAATAATATAAATTCAATAGGGATTTAGCAGGGACCAGGTAAGTTGTACGGGCGATCTGTGGTGTTCCAGCCAACCGAGTTTGACCTACCGAAGTTCTACTATAAATGATAAAAACACGAATAAAAACAATTAATAAATAATATAATATTAAGAATAAAAATATTATTGTGTATTATAATGTTCACTGTCAATGCGAGACAATGAATAGTTGCAGCCACAAAGAGACAAACCACAAAAGATGAAGAATTGTGTGTGATATCTACATAAACGTTTAGTTTAATGCTAATAGTCATATGATGTAAATGTATAAATGTATTTTTAGAAATAACAACCATTTATTTGTCTGGCATGTTTAAAGAAGGACAACCGGAAACTAATTCTATAATTTGATTAAAGGCTACCTCCTATTATCATGACTTATTTCTTTTAAAATTCCGTATCTATGTTTGGTCGACAACCTATCACATGTCCGCCTGCAGAAATCAAAAACGTGATACTGGGACAATATGCTGTCATAAATATGTATTTATACAACCATGTGATAACACTAGCTGTATAGTTATTTAATGAGGGCTAGGTATTTCAACGTTTTTAAAACGGAGTAAATCGGCAATAAACGTATTAAGACGTAGTAAAATGTAATCGATAGGCTATATACGTAATGTTGATTGCTCCCGTCAAATTTGATTTGGACATGTTTAAAATAAACGTGGGGTTTTAATATACATAGCATATACCTACTAAAACGTATTAAAACGTAGTAGATACGTACATGTTTAAAATAAACGTGGGGTTTTAATATACATAGCATATACCTACTAAAACGTATTAAAACGTAGTAGATACGTACAAAAACGTATAAAAACGTATTTAGCCATACCTTGAGGCCCACTACGTACTCTACGTAATATTTACGCTTTACTACGTTTTTACTACGGCTTGCTACGTTTTATTTCTACGTTTTATTCGGTTTCAGTAGGTTTTGGTAGGTATTGTTTGGTATCACTTCGCATTAGTCCGCAATACTACGAATAACTACGTTTTACTACGTTTTTGCTACATTTTTGGTGGCATCTTCGACTTGGTGTCGACATCTTATGTAGGTTGCCACCATCTCCGACTGTACCTCATTGAAGTGATGTCTATATATCTACCTTCAACATCCATGAATGCAGGTCACCTTCAGTTGAACGATGCTGCCTTGGCTCTGAACAGAGATGTGCTGCAAAAATAGAATGTTTCTCTACATGTGGGACCAAGAAGAAAAAAAAGAAGATACGGACAGAGGAGGGAAAGACACATCTGGGTCAGGGAGTGGCTCAGCCGCAGACCCCAGTTTGGCATGTATGAACAGCAGCTGATGGAGGATCTGTGCAGGGAAGATGCGGCTTGCTTCAAAAACTTCCTGAGGTAGATCCACATATAATTTTGCGGACATGCTCACCTCTAGACTGCAGAAGAAGGACACGTGGCACAGGAAGGCACTACATTCTGTACTAAAGGTGGCCATCGCCATGAGACAACTTGCAACCGGGGACAGCTACCACTCCTTCAGAGTCACCCACAATACCATCTCCAAAGGGGTAACTGAAGTGTGTGAGGTCATCGTGAACATATAGCAGTTTAAGAAGTTCTAGTAGTTGATCGCTCTCTGGAATTTAGATTGGGTTTTGATTTTGCTTGTCAATGCCGCCGCGTTTATTTCCGGTTTGCCGATTTATCTTTATATTTTGCCACACGCCTTCACAGGCAAAATCGGGCAGTTCCATCAAATTTTTTATTAAGAAGTATTGCTCAGCTAAATATACTGATGCTCCTAAGCACGTTTGGCTTAAATCGGTTCACCAGTTTGGGAAGGGCAGATATCGAGAAAGTGTTGGATTGACATTAAATAGATAATGGACCATAACTCGCCAACAGTCAATTAACTATAACGCAATGACGATATACCTAACTCAAGTATATTCTCTAGTTGCTTATATCTTCAATGTGTGTTGGTCCAATGATTTGTGGTAGAGTGATGGTCCTTTCTATTAATAATGGTTAATTTTCAAAGATCAACTCCATAACTTTGCTATCGATTTTGGCCACACATACTAAGAATTACCAGTATGAAGTCCCCCAATTGTACTTATTGTCCAACTATTCCGGTCCATCGATTCATTTGTGTAATTTTCGATATTGGTGCTTTTTATTGTAAATTGTCAGCTATTAGTTCTCTTAAACTTTTCAGCTGATTTTTACCAAACCTGTTACGAATTAAAAGTATGACGTCCAGTTGTACTTAACATCATCACGTTGCGTTCCATTAACGTATGGCGGAGTTACGATGTAACGTAATTTTTTTACCTCTCTCAGAAATAGAAAAGATTCCTCGGTCATTATTTCGCGTCAGAATTGTCTATAACAATAATGACGCACCAGCATAATTAAGTGACCCCTCTTGTGAAAAAAATACCTCCTATCAAATATAATGTCCCCATGTTCGTAATTAATGTCTATCACATATCATAGAAGATGTATATTGTTTTAAGTCATGCCATCCGACTGTTCCTCCGTCGAAGTGCCTATTAATCACATATCATGTATTCTAAGAGGAAGAATTAATCAGACTCTCGTGTTACAAATATGGCGATTTTTAGCTGGTATTTGTGATGGAAGAGCTATGGTTCTCCGGGAGGGTGTGCAGTTGTTTTAGAAGAGATTATATGGCAAATGCTAATTTTAAGAGTTTAAGAGGAAGGAGTAAAAGTGAGTTTAAGTGCACCTTGAACAAAGTTTCAAATTTGGTACTTGACCTTTTCGACCAGCCTTTCTAATGTCTGTGGTGTCTTTTTACTTTGGTCAAACCTGTATAAGCGGTCACTTCTATTAAGCAGCCACTTGTCTTAAGCAGCCACATTTGTTATGTCCTATGTATTTGTTTTCAGAGCAAATTAACATTCGTTAAAAACATACTGTTTGCTAATCCCTTGACTGGCTGCTTATGCTAGGTTTGACTTGTTTGGGTGTGATTGTGTTTTGTGTGTAGATGTCTTGTATTTGTTAATGATCTCTGTTGGTTGACACATGAGTCAAAGACAATGAGTATAAATGGAGGGTGATTGAGTATCACATGAGTTAAACATGGTGAAATGTACGAGTATGCCTCTTATAGTGCCACTACGAACAAGGCAGACAGATAGACAGCAAGGCGGACAAACCGTCAGATACTTCACTCAATATGTGATTCAATTTTAATAAAGATTACGGGCTTCAAGAGGTTAGACAGACGAACGGCTTTATAGACCAATGTGTGGTAACCTTTAATCAATATAATGAGAATGGCAGATCGGTTACCAAGTAGGGGAGTCGTTATTCAACAGAGTTAAAACGGAGAGTTACCATATTATGAAGAGAGCCGCAAGTTTACAGACGGGGTCATTCCGACGGATTTTTTCCTTCTTTATTCAATGGTCGTAAACTCCGATAATACGGGCCCTGCAACGCTGAGCATCTACGCTGCTTTTTAACTACTGTATTTCGGCTCAAAGTCTCGCGGTTGTTCAATCCCAAATATATATGATATGATGTCACTTAACGTTTTTACTCCGTCGACAGCATTAAACTGACTGACCATTTTTCAAGGCTGCTATAGCCTTTTATACCAACAGCGATGGTGGCGCCACTCAACGGAATTCAGACTGATGGCGGAAAATACCGAGTCACTCCCGTTATGATTATACCAGTAAATTCAAATTAACTATTTACAATACTTAAGAACCAATTCTGATTGTAACAATCTTGCGTAATTGATCAAACTTATTTAAAACACAAATACAAACTGAAACACGTCACAAATACAACTTTATCAGATCAAACACTAACTAGAAATATTTGTGTTTATCATGTCATGCAAATGGCGTCGAACTAATCAAGGGGAATAACTCTGCTAGACATATACGTACATTACCCATGCTTCCGACTTCATGCGTCCCTCAAGGTTGATAAAAGAAAATAATACTCTGAAACTATAATAACTTTAAAGCATTAATGCGAACAAAATAACTGTTAAAACATATTAACAATGATGCCAACGCACAACTTTTGTGCTATCAACAGATCAACCAAAACGCATGCTCTTCATTCTCACAATGTCCTAGTTCACGAACACCTAATTCATTAGAATTTCCAAGGCGTCGTTTATTTTTCCATTCACAAGTAATTCCTTCAGGGTAAACACCTGGTACCCCTTTTCACTTAGGAAATCTGAAAAAGCTTAACCTCTGTTCTTAGGTAATAATTCGATGTGCATTTGTTCCTCTCGGGCCTTGTCGATATGTAAGTTAATTATTAAAAAACTCCACATGGGTTCTTCTCCTTCCGGTGCCATCTTTTCGAGTCCTCTATTCAATTTATGGAATTGGTTGGCTCGCATACTTGATATCAACCTTATATCTCCATACACTACCGCGTTCTTTAATTTCTCAGTTGGCATTACTTCTTCAATATCCTTGTCCTAGTTTAAGATTGTGTCGCTGTTATCTGATTCATCCGAATAAGTTCTATGTATTTTCTTTGTCACGATCTCAGTACTGTTAGCGTTATTATAATCATCCGAGGAAACCGTCTTTTTTCTTGGAGCGGGTAAAGATTTAGGTTCAGTGGGCTTTCTGTATATTCGTTCCATCATGGTTTCATTACAAACATTTTCACTACTGCCCAGCCAAACATCTAAACAACTTTTCACTTACTATGTACTTTGTATGACTTCCGGGTCCGTTAAGCTCAGTCGGTTACGTGTCTGACTATCAAACCAGGGGTCGTGAGTTCGAATCCCCGCCCGGCAACAGTCTCCGTGATAATCGATATACGATATTGTGTTTCATTATCATTCGTCTCGCACCGCTGATTCAAGTAGGAAAGCTATCAGTTACTTGCGGGTGTGCTCGAGTACTGATTAATCCCAGATAACAGTGGTTAGGCTAACTGATCGTATGTTAGCCCTCGATGGCATAAAAAAATGACGCTAAATAGTCAATCAATCAAACCCTCCAGAAAGAAGCCTACTTTGAGGAACAAGCCAATTTTATGAACAGTGAAATATACATAAACATTATCACCAGGCTCAAATACTTCATAGGTTACCTTTTTATCTCGGCATTTCTTTTGTCTGATCATAGAACTTTCTGTATAATGTCAAACTAAATCATGGGCAGATTCAAGCTTTTCTTTAAATGCCCATACCCATTGATGTTAAGGTATTTGTTTTATGAATAAGGGGAATTTCAAACATGTTATCCAATGGCAAAGTGGTTTCTCTACCTAACATTTACATATTTGGTGTAAGTGAAGTAGTTTCATGATCTGTGTGCACCTGTATACCATCATAAAGTACGATGGCTGTTCATCCCAATCTGTATGGTTAGTATTGACGAATGCACTAAGCAAACGTAGTTATTAATGTTCGATTAAACCTTTCTACCAACCCATCAGATTGTGGGTGTTTTTGTTTGGACAATCTGCAACATTCTGCACATCTCTGCGAACAGTTTACCATCAAATTGTTCACCCTGATCTGAACCTATTTTATCTGGTATCCCAAATCGTGTTATAGCTACATTTACCAAAATCTTTGCAACAGTTGTAGCCTCCATGTTTGGCATGGCGAAGCTTTCTGTCCACTTTGTGAAATAGTCGGCTATAACAAGAATATATCTTTATTTCCTTTTGCTGTTGTCGGCAAGCCTCCCAAAATATCAATCGCTTTCCTTTCCATAGGATACCCACTACGTACTATTTGCATGGGAGCCATCTTTGTTTTCGTAGGACTTCTCACACCCAGCTATATATATCAGTATATCATTACGAAGTCCTGGCCAAAAATATTTTTGTCGGATTTTGCTTACAGTTTTCTTAACTCTTAGGTGTCCTGAAGCCTTGATATCATGCGAGCCATTGAGGATAACTCGACGATGAGTAATTGGAACCACTGCTTGTTTGTTAACGGTGTTTGTTCAAATAACTTCCCATCGTCTAATTAACACATCTTCATATTTCTCCAGCCTTGACCACTGGCTTTCTGTTCGGGTCTTTTTTCCAGTTTTGACACATGATTTCACCCTACACATATCACTCTCATTCTCTTGTATTTTTCGCATTGTTAGTCCGGTATATTGTACTTCTTGAGTGGTAACACTACTGACAGTTGGTACCATTTGTTCAGTGCATTCAGTGTCTTCATTTTCGTTTCAACCACACTGAGAACATGCTCATCTACTTAAACCATCGGCGTACTTATGTAAGCGACCAGGTCGATGCTCTTTTTTATTTTATACGATGACAATATTTGTAGCCATCTGGCAATTTGACATTCTGGATTTTTGAAAATCATTAACAATCTAATTGAACCATGATCTGTTTTAACAGTAGAGGACCTGCCATACAAGTATTGTCGAAAGTACTTGATAAAATGGACAGAGTTGGTAGTTCTTTTCTGGTAACACAGTACCGATGTTCAGCATAAGTCAGAATTCGACTGGCAAACGATATCACTCTTTCATGGCCCTCGTTTATTTGTGATAAGACTGCGCCTATCGCAACATCACTTGCATCTGTATCAAGTATAAAAGGTTTGGTAAAGTCTGGATGAACTAGAATAGGTGACTCTTCCATCTGCTGTTTTAACGTATAAAATGCACTCTCAAACTCATCAGACCAATTAAATTTACGATCCTTTTCAGCTAGTCGATGAAGTGGCTTTGCTATTTGAGCAAATCTTGGAATAAAACGTCTGTAATAACTACAAGATCTGGTGAATGATCTTACATCTTTTACATTGTTTGGACTTGGCCACACTTTTACGGTTTTTGTTTTCTTGGGATCAGTTTTGATTCCTTCCCGAAAAATTATATGGCCAAGAAATTCAACCTTTATATCTTTCTGTATTCATATCATCAAATGTCTTACCGATAAAGTAATATCGTCTAAATAGATTAGACAGATTTCCCAGTTTGACCCTGCTAAAACTATTACCATTAATCTTTCAAAGGAAGATGTGGCATTGCATAAACCAAATGGCATTACTTTGAATTCGTACAGACCCTTTCTAGACGTGAAGGCTGTTTTCTCCCTGTCAGATTCATCTACCTTCTCTTGCCAATACCCAGCATTCAAGTCAAGGCACGAAAACCATTGTGCTAAGGACATTTGAGTTAATGAATCGTCGATTAGGGGAGAGGTTATGCGTCTTTTATCGTAACAACATTTGATCTCCTGTAGTTCACACAGAATCGCTTTGACCCATCTTTCTTTTCAAAAAGAACAATGCCGCTGTCCCATGGACTACTAGAGGGTTGTATAACATTTTTCCTGATCATCTCCTCTATCTGATTATCTACCTCTTTATTCATATGAACGGGTATTCGTCTCATTGGCTGCTTAATCGGATACGCATTACTTGTTGAAATTTTATGCCTTATTATACCAGTTCGGCCTAAATCGTCATCCGACTCAGAAAACGTAAAATAATGTTTTTTTCTCATTAATTATGGAACCTATTCTCATTGTTCCGGTGACAGTCCTTTCGTGATTTGAATACAGTTTAATTGAGCTGTTTTTGATTCACTTAATCGTAAGTTTCGAACACTGGAAAAACTACTCAAATTTGCAATATGAGTTCCGGGATAAAATTGTTCAGCTTCGTTCCCAACATTTATCAATCTCACAGGAACATTTTCATTCACGGTAATCAGTGCCTTAGCTACTGAACCTTTTCCTATCAAAACGGTGTTTTCATTTGCTTCTATAATGCCAAGCTCATTTCGTCGCATTAAAGGCAGAGCTGCATTGCCTTCAATAACAATTTCAGACCTGGCTGATATACGTACCATCTCAGAATCAGTAACTCTTTAGCACCCCAGCTTTCCAACTAATCTTAACTGACATTTCCATCCTTCTATCTTCAATTTGCTATTTTCGAGATCTAACTGACATTTATTTTTCCACATAAAGTCTAAGCCGATGATCACATTTACGTCGATGTTAGCTACTATCACTTCTGTAACACTCTGATATCCACATATCTTTATAAGAACCGAAGTATTTCCTTTAACAGTGACCAGGTTTCCAGATGCTGTATAAATATTTGAACTGAGGGGCTATAAATGTATGCTACTCTATTGTTGCACTACTTCCATAGCTTTAGTTGATAGTATGGTGAGTGAAGCTCCAGTATCAATCAAACATTCAGACTGAACATTATTTATCTTACAATCTATATACAGCCAAGAACCTGGTTGCCGCTACGTGTTTGACTTGATTCTTATTACTTGACGGTGTATATACTTTTGTCTTTTTATTTGTGTTCTTAGGACACTCAAATTTCAAGTGTTTGTCAGAGTCGCACATGAAACATTACAGTCTGGTGTAGTTAAATGATCTTGCTTGGGGGCGTCTATTGTTGTCATCAACCTTGCGTTTCGATTGCTTCAGAGACTCAACTGTTTCTCTGAGATCTGACACTATTTTCTGCATGGTCTTCATATCCTTCTCAAAGTACGAACTGTGGTTTGATGACATGTCCGGTACTGATCTGTTAGTGCCATTCGCATGAACCCTTGACACTCAAGATGTTTTCATTCTGCACGGTTGTAAGCCTCTAGTTCCAACGCATGTCGTACTGCATCATTTAAATCTTTGGGTTTTGCCTGTTTTATTCGTATTCTCATGTCAGAGTTAACCAAGGAATCCATAAACTGTTCTTATGTCAATATCTCTTTGACTTCAGCCGGTGCCGTTTGGTAGACTAAATTGGTAAGCCTATTAATGTCTTGGGCAAGCTCAGACAATGACTCCGATGCCTTCTGTCGTCGTTTTCGTAATTGTATCCTGTATAATATGGTCTGATTTGGTGGAGAAAATCTATCCTCCAGAGCTTTTACAAGTTCATCATAATCGCTGGGCCTTCCCAAATTTCCAAAAACGCCCTGTACCTGTCCTCGTAACGCTACTGCTAAGTACAGTCCTTTCTCATGGTATGTCCAGTCATTCAGCTGAGTACAAACTTCAAAATGTGCTTTATAATCTAACCAGCTATTTGAGCCATCAGATGTTGCAGCTTTAATCTTTGTCCTATATTACTTTTTAGACGGTTAGTCTTTAGAAATTTTATCTACCATTGTCTCATCCAGTAGAGATGGTAAAACACCAGTCATAGTAGATTTTGGTATTGATGTTACTGGCTGTTTCTTTCCAACTGTTACAAATCAATCTCTGGGTTTCTTATAATCATGTGTTTCCATTTTACTGAATTGTGACGAAAAACGCGTGTTTGTGCCAAACGCCATCTCCTGTTTTATCGGCATGGGACCATGCATCGGAAATATATCATCTAGGTAACCATCTGTGTGTAGCATTACACTTTACCGTTGGCTTGAGTAACGAGTCTAATTCAGCTAATTGCTGTTCCAATATTGATATTTCGGCCTGAAGCCTAGTAATGTCATTATTCTTACAGACGACACTACTCTGTCCTATCTGGTCCATTGTTTATACTGATTATCTTATAATATTTCTTTGTAAGATAATGGTGGTGTTATCTCAATTAATCCAACCGCTGCCGCCAATTTATGTAGCGTGCAACGAGCGTAGTTGCACAGCTAGTGAAATAATTGATTATGATATATATATATATATATATATATATATATATATAGTTTTCCTTTGGGCTACTTTGCCGATGATTCGTTCCAATGATTAGATAAATGATTGGTTGGTTGCAAATAATCAGTGTACAATTAATGTGTATAACTTTAAACTATAATAAAACGTAATACCTTGTTACTCAATGACGCTGACATCAGTCGAGCACAATAATCAAATAAAGTACTTCGTCACTCAAAGATGCTGAGCATAAATATAAATGAACTCTTTACTTCCTAACACTATAAACAAATCTATCAAAGAACCCAATGACGCTGAGCATCACTCGAGCCTGGTATTACTCATTAATGTATACCACTATTTATACCTATATCATGGAACTCTAACTATCACCAAACCTAATGACGATGGTATCAGTCGAGTCTGATAGTATGGATACTTCAATGCCTGTGTCATGAAACCAAACTATCACCGAACTCAATGACGCTGTGCATTAGTCGAGTCTGATAGTATATATAATTTATATCCTGGTTTCAACCTATACTTAAGAATAACCATGCGACCCATGCGACCCATGCGACCCGTGTAACTAATACAAGTAGCTTACTATTGTCAACGAGAAGCTGAGCATCTACGTTGCTTTTTAACTACTGTATTTCGGCATAAAGTCTCGCAGTTGTTCAATCCCAAATATATATGATATGTCATTTGACGTTGTTACTCCGTCGGCAGCAAAATACAGATTTACCATTTTTCAAGGCTTACTATAGCCTTTTATACCAACAGCGATGGTGGCGCCACTCAACGGATTCCGATTGATTCCGACTGATGGCGGAAAATACCGAATCATTCACGTTATGATTATACTAGTAAATTCAAATTAACTATTTACAATACTTAAGAACCAATCCTGATTGTAACAATCTTGCGTCATTGATCAAACTTAATTAAAACACAAATACAAACTGAAACACGTCACAAATACAACTTAATAAGATCAAATACTTACTAGAATTATTTATGTTTATCGGTCTTGCAAATAGCGTTGAACTTATCAAGGGTAATAACTCTGCTTGAAATATACGTCACAATACCACGGGGGTCAAAAATTGACGTCACATCGATTTTTTAAAAATATTTTAAATGTAACAATTCTTGCCAGCACTACTCAAGTCTACAGTTATTTATCAACCTTGTAAGCAATTAAATTTGTCTGATTGTATCAGTATGATGTTGAGTTGTGCACATTATATACTACTGTTCTTATTCGAAACTCATTATAAAAATAGTTTTTATTACCATTACTTTCTATGATAAGACCAGAGGCGATTTTTTTCGACAGGCACATTTTGTTCCACAAATATATTCTCTGTTGTAAAGTTAAAAAAAATTCTAAACTATATTTTGTGAAAAAAATGACGAAATCTAATTATTTTTATATTTGTAAAATCCTATATTTCATGTTTTGGAATGAGTTAAGTTTAATGAAACCGGGACCTGTTTACCAGAGAAATTGTATTTTGTCACGTGTGTCGCATAACTATTTGCCAATGACGTAAGCTCGCTGTTCTACCATAGATTATTCAGTAATTACAAATATAGATGTCTATAGATCGTTGCCCGATTCCATGCCTTTCGCGTCGTATTTTCAATTACGTATATGACTGATTTGTTAATTCGTCAATACCGTTAAGCATATTTTCTCCATTATTATTCTGAATAAGTGATCATAGTTTAATTTTCTGTGACTACCAATTTCATCAATATAGCGTCAGATGTATTGATCTTGCTCTATGCGGGTTCACAATGCTTGGTTATCCACTATACAAATTTCTATCAACTTCCTTTCACGATAATAATGTGTAAATTTATTTTAATGAATTCCAATACAAATAATGATGAGCGCATACCTAAATTGCATCGCTGACATTTACTAACCGGGAAAAGGTTCAATATCAATTCACAGTTTGAACCTAACGTTTTCCCTTGTTAACCATTTGTGTATCCCGTGCCTAAAAAAAGAATATCACTTATGTTCAAAATAGGGAATAGAATATTTTATATTTTGATAACTGTTGGGATCAGACTGCATAATTTTTTACAAGATACTGGGCTATTGTAACTTACATCTTTATTTTCTTCACTTAACATTAAGAGCATAAAAAAGAATTATGCTCTTTTACTGCTACCGTGTTAGTTAGTTTTGGTGAATAACCTTTGTACAGGTTGCACTCTCGTTTTTTATTGATGTACGCCTTACCAGAAGCACTGCGAACCTAATTTAGAGGAGTTCCGCATGATACATAAATTCGACGGGACGATGGTTGATGGAGCAATGCTGGGTACAACCGCAAGTCAGGATTTAGCTCCCTAGCGGCGGTTTTAATGCGCGGTTGTCATTTCTCATAATGTGTTTATGCTTAGTTTATACATATTTTGTTTGATTGGACTGGTGTGATAGCTTTGTCTTTAGGATCCAGTAACATTTTTTAACTTAAATTAAGTAACTTTGATTGAGTGACTTGATTTCATTTGATCTCATTTAGATCCGTTGAAGATGTTTTTATGTAGTAAATTTTGTTTCATCTTTAAAAGAGTCCGAATGACGATGCGAAAGGCGTCGAGCAGTTTTTAAGAGCTGTCTATTTGAAGAATTGGGATTTCGTTTCAAGTCCACCATTTCGTTTTGAATATCTATTTTGTCACGAATTGGTAGGTTTGAAATACCAAACCATTCGGATATTATTTATTAATGCTAATGAGATGCTTTTATCCATTATAATAATTATTTCTATAACGTTTTCTTTCCTGATATGCTCTGTCCAGCTTGACCAATGGTCTCTCAATAATAAACGATATTCAGTATTGGTTCTACCTAGGAAGTGGACATAAGAGCAGTTCATGCAGGCTCCGATCTTACTTCGAGCTAACATCAATTAGTTTAAACTGAACACAAAACATATAAAGCTAATAAGCATATTGGAAAAAATATATATATATATAAGTACATGTATTATTTTCCTGAATTATATGATTAAATAATCTTTCATTCCTTTTCATTTATAACAAAATGTGTTAGTCTGGCAGATACCGCACTGAACACTGTTTGGAAAATATTGAAGGTTTTTTTTATTGTTTATGCTAGATTAGGCATTGCTTAAACATTTTGAACACCCCTCGTATACATATGGCGTCAATACGACAATCTGTCATTCATATCGTATTTTTCCATTAAATATATAACTGACTGAATCATCGGTGAATACTTTTAACAATATAGCCTCGGAAGACTTGAATAAACCACCACAGTTAATTATTTTGTGATTTCGTATTTCACAAATATGTACTGATTCCAAATGGGAGCGGTCACCACAATGCTTGTTTAATAATTGTTCAATATTCTATTAACTTCCTTTCTGGAGGATAATGTATTCATTCTTATTATGTTTTTTAATGAATATCCCTACAAATTATGATGATTGTAAAGTTATGAATGAAAAATACAATGTACCTATTATAGGCATGCTGTAGCAAATATAAAAGCACGGCAGATCTAAATTATTAAGCTACCAGTTGTTAATAGATATATAGACGGACGGACGGACGGGCGCACGGACGCACGGACTCACGGACGGAGCGGCGAGTATGCTTCCCCCGTTTGGTGGAGCATAAAAATGTATATATTGGTATCGATTTATATAAAAAATATATATGAAAATAATATATAACCCACATCATTACAACCTCTCGCGTACATATTCCAATGCCATCAACAAAACAGCTTCAGAAGGCTGGTTTTCGACTACATAATGTACGCCTTTCCTCTTTCTACAACCGGAGCCTGAAGTGACACTGAGAGACTAATGGTGTATAAACCTGTATACTGTGTTCACAATAAAAGCATTAACTGGTCATTTATTAAGACCATCTCATTAAGCAAACGATATATTGTTGACGGAACAAGAATATGTATGTGCCTTATAAATGCAGGTGTTTTCTCTATTTGTACATGTGCAAGCGTGTACCCTTGATTGTATTAATATTAGTGATTATCAAACTAAGAAGTGACATGCATTTACTTAGACATATTTGTTTTCCAAATTTATACACGTTATAGAGGTTTTCAATTTTAGGCTATGAAACTATTTAATTACAATTTTATTTAAGTCTCATCATGGTACCAATACTTAAATGACAGCTCACATATAACATTCAATGAATTCAGTCTCGAAAGCAGCATATAAATAATCATTACTCCGAATTATTATAATGAGAACAATACAAACATGCACAATGGTAACTTAATCCCAACCTCACTCTTCCCTCATTGTCACATCATAAGACGAGACAGTGTAAATAAATGATCACCAAACAGACTATTCTCTATCCCATGCAGCAGCACATCGCTGACCAGATAGTGTAAATAAAAGTATCCCAAACAGAAATTTCATCTATCCAATATGGCAACACATCACTGATCAGACAGTGTAAATAAAGGTACCCCAAACACACTATTCTTTATCCCATACGGTTGCACATTGCTGAAGAGACAGTGTAAATAAAAGTACCCCAAATAGACTTTTCTCTATCCCTTAGGGCAGCACATCACCGAACAGACAGTGTAAATAAAAGTACTCCTAACTAAACTTTTCTCAATTCCATATGGCAACACATCACTGAACAGACAGTGTAAATAAAAGTACCATAAATAGAGTATTCTCTATTCCATACGGCAGCATATCACTGAACAGACAGTGTAAATTAAAGTACCCCAAACAGACTATTCTCTATCCCAAATGGCAGCACTTCACTGAACAGACAGTGTAAATAAAAGTTCCCCAAACAGACTATTCTCTATCCCATGAAGCAGCACTTCACTGAACAGACAATGTAAATAAAAGTACCCCAAATAGACTATTCTCTATCCCATACGGCAGCACTTCACTGAACAGGCAATGAAAATAAAAGAACCCCAAATAGACTATTCTATATCCCATACAGCAGCACTTCACTGAACAGACAATGTAAATAAATAGTACCCCAAACAGACTATTCTCTATCCAATACGGCAGCACTTCACTGAACAGACAATGTAAATAAAAGAACCCCAAACAGACTATTCTCTTTCCCATACGACAGCAAATCACAGAACAGACATAGTAAATAAAAGTACCCCAAACAGGATTTTCTCCTTTCCACACGGCAGCACATTAATGAACAGACAATATAAATAAAAGTACCACAAACAGACTATTCTCTATGCTATAGACAGCACATCACTGAACAGACAGTGTAAATAAATGAACCCTAAACAGACTATTCTCTATCCTATAGACAGCACATCACTGAACAGACAGTGTAAATAAATGTACCCCAAACAGAATATTCGCTATCCAATACGACTGCATTATAGTGATCAGACAATGTAAATAAATGTACCACAACAGAATATTCTCTATCCCACACGGCAGCACATCACTGAACATACAATGTAAATACAATTACCGCAAACAGACTATTCTCTATCCCATACGGAAGCACATTAGGGATCAGAAAATGTTAATAAATGTACCCCAAACAGACTTTTTTCTATCCCATCAGGTAGCACTTCACTGAACAGACAGTGAAAATACAAATACCCCAACAGACTATTTACTATCCCATACAGCAGCACATCCGTGAACAGACAGTGTAAATAAAAGTAAACCAAACAGACTATTTTCTATTCCATACGGCAACACATCAGTGAACAGACAGTGTAAATAAAAGTACCCAAAACAAACAACTCTATATCATACGGCAGCACTTCACTGAACAGACAATGTAAATAAAAGTACCAAAAAATAGACTATTCTCTGTCTCATACGGCAGAACTTCACTGAACAGACAGTGTAAATAAAAGTACCTTAAATAGACTATTCTCTATCCCATATGGCAGCACATCACTGAACAGACAGTGTAAATAAAAGTTCCCCAAACAGACTATTCTCTGTCCCATACAGCAGCACTTCACTGAACAGACAATGTAAATAAAAGAACCCCAAATAGACTATTATCTATCGCATACGGCAGCATTACACTGAACAGACAATGTAAATAAAAGTACTCCAAACAGACTATTCTCTATCCCATACGGCAGCACTTCACTGAACAGGCAATGAAAATAAAAGAATCCCAAACAGACTATTTTCTATCCCATACAGCAGCACACCACTGAAAAGACAATGTAAATAAAATACTCCAGACAGACTATTCTCTATCCCATACGGCAGCACTTCACTGAACACATAATGTAAATAAAAGTACCCCAAACAGACTATTCTCTATCCCATACGGCAGCATATCATAAAACAGACAGAGTAAACAAAAGTTCAACAAACAGACTATTCTCTATCCCATACAGCAGCACTTCACTGAACAGACAGTGTAAATAAAAGTACCCCAAACAGATTATTCTCTATCCAATACAGCAGCACTTCACTGAACAGACAATGTATATATAAAAAACCCAAACAGACTATTCTCTATCCCATACGGCATCATATCAAAGAACAGACAGTGTCAATAAAAGTACCCCAAACAGACTATTCTCTATCCCATACAGCAGCACTTCACTGAAAAGACAATGTAAATAAAAGTACCCCAAACATACTATTATCTATCCCATAGGGCAGCACATCACTGAACAGACAGTGTAAATATAAGTACCCCAAACAGACAATTCTCTATCCCATACGTCAGCACTTCACTGAAAAGACAATGTAAATAAAAGTACCCCAAACAGATTATTCTCTATCCAATACGGCAACACTTCACTGAACAGACAATGTAAATAAAAGAACCCCAGACTATTCTCTTTCCCATACGGCAGCATATCACAGAACAGACAGTGTCAATAAAAGTACCCCAAACAGACTATTGTCTATACCATACAGCAGCACTTCACTGACCAGACAATGTAAATAAAAGTACCCAATACATACTATTCTCTATCCAATACGGCAGCACTTCAATGAACAGACAGTGTAAATATAAGTACCACAAACAGACTATTCTCTATCCCATACGGCACCACATCAGTGAACAGACAGTGTAAATAAAAGTACCCCAAACAGACTATTCTCTATCCCATACGGCAGCATTTCACTAAACATACAGTGTAAATAAAAGTATCCTAAAACAGACTATTCTCTATCCAATAAGGCAGCATTTCACTAAACATACAGAGTAAATAAAAGTACCCGAAACTAACTGTTCTCAATCCCATACGTCAGCAAATCAGTGAACAGACAATGTAAAGAAAAGAGCCTCAAACAGACTATTCTCTATCCCGTACGGCAGCACTTCACAGAACAGACAATGTCAATAAAAGTACCCCAAACAGACTATTCTCTATCCAATACGGCAGCTATTCATTGAACAGACAATGTAAAAAAAAGAACCGCAAACAGACTATTCTCTATCCAATACGGCAGCATATCATAGAACAGACAGTGTAAATAAAAGTACCCCAAACAGACTATTCTCTATCCCATACAGCAGCACTTCACTGAACAGATAATGTAAATAAAAGTACCCCATACATACTATTCTCTATCCAATACGGCAGCATTTCAATGAACAGACAGTGTAAATATAAGTACCACAAACAGATTATTTTGTATCCCATACGGCAGCACATCAGTGAACACACAGTGTAAATAAAAGTACCTCAAACAGACTATTCTTTATCCCATACCGCAGCATTTCACTGAACAGAGAGTGTAAATATAAGTACCCAAAAACAGACTATTCTCTATCCCATACGGCAGCACTTCACTGTACAGACAGTGTAATTAAAACTACCCCAAACAGACTATTCTCTATCCCATACAGCAGCACATCAGTGAACAGACAATGTAAATAAAAGTATCACTAACAGACTATTTTCTATCCCATACAGCAGTATTTCACTAAACATACAGTGTAAATAAAAGTACCCAAAACTAACTGTTCTCTATCCCATACGTCAGCACATCAGTGAACAGACATTGTAAATAAAAGTGCCCAAAACAGACTATTCTCTATCCCATACGGCAGCATATCAATGAACAGACAGTGTAAATAAAAGTACCCCAAACAGACTATTCTCTATCCCATACGGCAGCACATCAATAAACAGACAGTGTAAATAAAAGTACCCCAAACAGACTATTCTCTATCCCATACGGCAGTACTTGACTGAACAGACAGTTTAAACAAATGTACCACAAACAGACCATTCTCTATCCCCTACGGCAGCACATCAGTGAACAGACATTGTAAATAAAAGAACCTCAAACAGACTATTCTCTATCCCATACGGCAGCACGTCAGTGAACAGACATTGTAACTAAAAGTACCAGAACCAGATTATTCTCTATCTCATACGGTAGCACATCAGTGAACAGACAGTTTAAATAAAAGTATCACAAACAGACTATTCATTATCCCATACGGCAGCACTTCACTGAACAGACAATGTAAATAAAAGAACCCAAAACAGACTATTGTATATCCCATACAGCAGCACTTCACTGAACAGACAATGTAAATAAAAGTACCCCAAACAGACTTTTCTCTATCCCATACGGCAGCATTTCACAGAACAGACAGTGTAAATAAAAGTACCTCAAACAGACTATTTTCTATCCCATACAGCAGCACTTCACAGAACAAACAATGTAAATAAAATTACCACATACATACTATTATCTATTCCATACGGCAGCACTTCAATGAACAGACAGTGTAAATATAAGTACCACAAACAGACTATTCTCTATCCCATACAGCAGCAAATCAGTGAACAGACAATGTAAATAAAAATACCACAAACAGACTATTCTCTATCCCATACGCAGCACATCAGTGAACAGACAATGTAAATAAAAGTGCCCCAAACAGACTATTCTCTATCACATACGGCAGCATTTCACTAAACATACAGTGTAAATAAAAGAACCCGAAACTAACTGTTCTCTATCCCATACGGGAGCACTTCACTAAACAGACAATGTAAAAAAAAGTACCCCAAACAGACTATTCTCTATCCCATACGGCAGCACTTCACTGAACAGACAGTTGAAATAAAGGTACCACAAACAGACTATTCTCTATCCCATACGGCAGCACATCAGTGAACAGATATTGTCAATAAAAATACCCCAAACAGATTATTATCTATCCCATACGGCAGCACATCAGTGAATAGACATTGTAAATAAAAGTACCCCAAACAGACTATTCTTTATCCCATACGGCAGCACATCAGTAAACAAACAGTTTAAATGCAAGTACTCCAAACAGACTATTCTTTATCCCATACGGCAGCACTTCATTGAACAGACAATGTAAATAAAATAACCCCAAATAGACTATTCTCTATCCCATACGGCAGCACATTACTGAACAGACAATGTAAATAAAAGTTCCCCAAACAGACTATTCTCTATCCGATAGACAGCACATCACTGAACAGACAGTGTAAATGAAAGTACCCCAAACAGACTATTCTCTATCTCATAGGGCAGCACATTACTAAACAGACAGAGTATATAAAAGTACCTCAAACAGACTATTCTCTATCCCATAGACAGCACATCACTGAACAGACAGTGTAAATAAATGTAAACCAAAAAGACTATTCTCTATCCCATAGACAGCACATTACTGAACAGACAGTGTGAATAAAAGTTCCCCTAACAGACTATTCTCTATCCCATAGACAGCATATCACTGAACAGATAGTATCAATAAAAGTACCCCAAACTGACTATTCTCTATCCCATAACGCAGCACTTCACTGAACAGACAGTGTAAATAAAAGTACACCAAACAGACTATTCTTTATCCCTGACGGCAGCACATCACTGAACAGACACAGTCAATAAAAGTACCCCAAACAGACTTTTCTCTATCCCACAAGGCAGCACATTACTGAACAGACAGTATAAATAAAAGTTCCCCAAACAGACTTTTCTTTATCCCACATGGCAGCACTTCACTAAACAGACAGTGTAAATAAAAGTATCCCAAACATACTCTTTCTCTATCCCACATGGCAGTACTTCACTGAACAGAAAGTGTAACTAAAAGTACCCCAAACAGACTTTTCACTATCCCACACGGCATCACATCACTGAACAGAGAGTGTAAATACAAGTACCCCAATCAGACTATTCTTTATCCCATACGGCAGCATTTCACTGAACAGACTGTGTAAATAAAAGTACCCAAAAAATACTATTCTCTATCAAACACGGTAGCACATCACTGAACAGACAGTGTAAATAAAAGTACCCAAAAAAGACTATTCTCTATCAAATACGGTAGCACATCACTGAACAGACAATGTAAATAAAGGTATCAAAAACAGACTATTCTCTATCCCATACGGCAGCACATCACTGTTCAGACAGTGTTAATAAAGGTACCCCAAAAAGACTATTCTCTGTCCCATTCGGCAGCATATCAATGAACAGACTACCCGAAACTAACTGTTCTCTATCCCATACGGGAGCACTTCACTAAACAGACAAAGTAAATAAAAGTACCCCAAACAGACTATCCTCTTTCCCATACGGCAGCACATCAGTGAAAAGACAGTGTTAGTAAAAGTATCCAAAACAAACTAGTCTTTATTCCACACGTCAGCACATCAGTGAACAGACAGAATCAATAAAAGTACCCCAAACAGACAATTCTCTATCACACACGGCAGCACATCACTGAGCAGACAGTGTAAATAAAAGTACCCCAAACAGAGTATTCTCTATCCCATACGGCAGCAAATCACTGACCAGAAAGTGTAAATAAAAGTACCCCAAACAGACAATTCTGTATCCCATACGGCTGAACACCACTGACCAGACAGTGTAAATAAAAGTACTCAAAACAGAGTATTCAATGTCCCATACGGCAACTCATCACTGACGAGACAGTGTAAATAAAAGTACCCCAAACAGAGTATTCTCTATCCCATACGACAGCACATCACTGACCAGACAGTGTAAATAAAAGTACCGCAAAGAGACATTTCTCTATCCCATACGGTTGCACATCACTGACCAGACAGTGTAAATAAAAGTATCCCAAGCAGACTTTTTTCTATCCCATACGGCAGCACTTCACTGAACAGACAGTGTGAATAAAAGTATACCAAACAGACTACTCTCTATCCCATACGGCACCACATTACTGAACAGACAATGTAAATAAAAGTACCCCAAACAGACTATTCTCTATGTCTTACGGCAGCACATCACTGAACAGACAATGTAAAGAAAAATACCCCAAACAGACTTTTCTCTATCCAATACGGCAACACATCACTGATCAGACAGTGTAAATAAAAGTACCCAAAATAGACTATTATCTATCCTATTAGGCAGCACATCACTGAACAGACAATGTAAATAAAAGTATCCCAAACAGACTATTCTCTATCCCATAGACAGAACATCAATGAACAGACAGTGTAAATAAAAGTATCCCAAACAGATTATTCTCTATCCCATACCGCAGCACATCACTGAACAGACAATGTAAATAAAAGTACCCTAAACAGACTAATCTCTATACCATACCACAGCACTTCACTGAACAGACAATGCTAATAAAAGTACCCCAAATAGACTTTTCTATATCCCATACGGCATCACTTCACTGAACAAACAATGTAAATAAATGTACACCAAACAGACTGTTCTCTATCCCATAGACAGCACATCACTGAACAGACATTGTAAACAAGTGTACCTCAAACAGACTATTATCTATCCCATACGGCATCACATCACTGAACAGACAATTTAAATAAAAGTACACCAGACAGACTATTCCCTATCCCATACAGCAGTACTTCACTGAACAGGCAATGGAAATAAAAGAACCCCAAACAGACTATTCTCTATCCCATACGGCATCACATCAGTGAACAGATAGTGTAAATAACAGTACCCGAAACAGATTATTGTCTATCCCACACGGCAGCACATCTGTGAACAGGCAGTGTAAATAAAAGTACCTCGAACAGAGGATTCTCTATCCCATACCGCAGCACTTCGCTGAACTGACAATGTAAATAAAAGTACCCCAAATAAACTATTCTCTATCACATACGGCAGCACTTCAATGAACAGACAATGTAAATAAAAGTACCCCAAACAGGCTTTTCTCTATTCCATACGGCAGCACATTAATGAACAGACAATATAAATAAAAGTACCCCAAACAGACTATTCTCTATCCTATAGACAGCACATCACTGAACAGACAGTGTAAATAAATGTACCCCAAACAGACTATTCTCTCTCCTATAGAGAGCACATCACTGAACAGACAATGTAAATAAATGTACACCAAACAGAATATTCTCTGTCCCATTCGGCTGCATTTTAGTGATCAGACAATGTAAATAAATGTACACCAACAGACTATTCTCTATCCCACACGGCAGCACATCACTGAACAGACAATGTAAATACGATAACCGCAAACAGACTATTCTCTATCCCATACGGAAGCACATTAGTGATCAGAAAATGTAAATAAATGTACCCCAAACAGACTTTTCTCTATCCCATCAGGTAGCACTTCACTGAACAGACAGTGAAAATACAAATACCCCAACAGACTATTCACTATCCCATACAGCAGCACATCCGTGAACAGACAGTGTAAATAAAAGTAAACCAAACTGACTATTTTCTATTCCATACGGCAACACATCAGTGAACAGACAGTGTAAATAAAAGTACCCAAAACAAACAACTCTATATCATACGGCAGCATATCAATGAACAGACAATGTAAATAAAAGTACCAAAACTACACTATTCTCTATCCCATACGGCAGAAATTCACTGAACAGACAATGTAAATAAAAGTTACCCAAATAGACTATTCTCTATCCAATACAGCAGCACTTCACTGAACAGACAATGTAAATATAAAAACCCCAAACAGACTAATCTCTATTCCATACGGCAGCATATCACAGAACAGACAGTGTCAATAAAAGTACCCCAAACAGACTATTGTCTATCCCATACAGCAGCACTTCACTGAATAGACAATGTAAATAAAAGTACCCCATACATACTATTCTCTATCCAATACGGCAGCACTTCAATGAACAGACAGTGTAAATATAAGTACCACAAACAGACTATTCTCTATCGCATACGGCAGCACATCAGTGAACAGACAGAGTAAATAAAAGTACCCAAACAGACTATTCTCTATCCCATACAGCAGCACTTCAGTGAACAGACAATGTAAATAAAAGTATCCCAAACAGACTATTCTCTATCCAATACGGCAGCATTTCACTAAACATACAGTGTAAATAAAAGTACCCGAAACTAAATGTTCTCTATCCCATACGTCAGCAAATCAGTGAACAGACAATGTAAATAAAAGTGCCCCAAACAGACTATTCTCTGTCCAGTACTGCTGCATATCACTGAAAAGACAGTGTAAATGAAAGTTCCCAAAACAGACTAGTCTCTATCCAATACGGCAGCACTTCACTGAACAGACAATGTAAATAAAAGTATCACAAACATACTATTCTCTTTCCCATACGGCAGCAATTCACTGAAAAGACAGTGTAAATATAAGTACCACAAACAGATTATTCTCTATCCCATACGGCAGCACATCAGTAAACAGACAGAGTAAATAAAAGTACCCAAACAGAATATTCTCTATCCCATACAGCAGCACATCAGTGAACAGACAATGTAAATAAAAGTATCCCAAACAGACTATTCTTTATCCAATACGGCAGCATTTCACTAAACATACAGTGTAAATAAAAGTACCCGAAACTAAATGTTCTCTATCCCATACGTCAGCAAATCAGTGAACAGACAATGTAAATAAAAGTGCCCCAAACAGACTATTCTCTGTCCAGTATGGCTGCATATCACTGAACCGACAGTGTAAATAAAAGTTCCAAAAAACAGACTATTCTCTATCCAATACGGCAGCACTTCACTGAACAGACAATGTAAATAAAAGTATCACAAACAGACTTTTCTCTATCCAATACGGCAGCACTACACTGAACAGACAATGTAAATAAAAGAACCCCAAACAGACTATTCTCTATCCCATACGGCAGCATATCACAGAACAGACAGTGTAAATAAAAGTACCCTAAACAGATTATTATCTATCCCATACAGCAGCACTTCACTGAACAGACAATGTAAATAAAAGAACCCCATACATACTATTCTCTATCCAATACGGCAGCACTTCAATAAACAGACAGTGTAAATATACGTACCACAAACAGACTACTCTCCATCCCATACAGCAGCACATCAATGAACAGACAGTGTAAATAAAAGTACCCTAAACAGACTAATGTCTATCCCATACCACAGCACTTTACTGAACAGACAATGTTAATCAAAGTACCCCAAATAGACTTTTCTCTATCCAATACGGCATCACTTCACTTAACAAACAATGTAAATAAAAGTACACCAAACAGACTATTTTCTATCCCATAGACAGCACATCACTGAACAGACATTGTAAATAAGTGTACCCCAAACAGACTATTCTCTATCCCATACGGCAGCACATCACTGAACAGACAATTTAAATAAAAGTACACCAGACAGACTATTCCCTATCCCATACGGCAGTACTTCACTGAACAGACAATGTTAATATAAGTACCCCAAACAGATTTTTCTCTATCCCGTTCGGCATCACTTCACTGAACAGACAATGTAAATAAAAGAACCCCAAACAGACTATTCTCTATCCCATACGGCAGCATTTCACTGAAAGGACAGTGTAAATTAAGGTAAAGCAAAAAGACTCTTTTCTCTCCCATACGGCAGCACATCACTGAGCATACAATGTAAATAAAGGAACCCCAAACAGACTATTCTCTATCCCATACCGCAGCACATCACTGAATAGACAGTGTCAATAAAATATCCCAAAACAGTCTATTCCCTATCCAATACAACATCACATCACTGAACAGACAGTGTAAATAAAGATAAAACAGAAAGACTATTCTCTTTTCCATACAGCAGCACATCAGTGAACAGACAATGTTAGTAAAAGTATCACAAACAAATTAGTCTCTATTCCACACGTCAGCACATCAGTGAACAGACATTGAAAATAAAAGTACCCCAAACAGAAAATTCTCTATCCCATACGGCAGCACATCACTGAATAGATAGTGTAAATAAAAGTACCCCAAACACATTATTCTCTACCCCATACGGCAGATCATCACTGACCAGACAGTCTAAATAAACGTACCCCAAACTGAGTATTCTCTATCCCATTCGTCAGCACTTCACTAAATAGACAGTGTGAATAAAAGTATCCCAAATAGACTATTTTTTATCCCATACGGCAGCATATCACTGAAGACACAGTGTGAATAAAAATACACTAAACAGACTACTGTCTATTCCATAGACGGCATACCACTGAACAGACAGTGTCATTACAAATACCTCAACAGAGTGTTCTCTATCCCATACGGCAGCACATCAATGAACAGACAATGTAAATATAAGCATCCGAAACAGACTATTCTCTATCCCATATGGCAGCACATCAGTAAACAGACAGTGTAAATAAATGTATCCCAAACATACTATTATCTTTCCCATACGGCAGCACATCAGTGAACAGACAGTGTAAATAAAAGTACCCGAAACAGACTATTCTCTATCCCATACGGAAACATTTCATTAAACATACAGTGTGAATAAAAGTACCCCAAACAGACTATACTCTATCCCATACCGCAGCACTTCACTGAACAGACTGTGTCAATAAAAGTATCCCAAACAGACTATTCTCCATCCCACACGGCAGCACTTCATTGAATAGACAATGTAAATAAAAGTACCCCAAACAAACAATACTCTCTCCCATACCGCAGCACTTCACTGAACAGACAATGTAAATAAAAGAACCCCATACATACTATTCTCTATCTCATATTGCAGCACTTCAGTGAACAGACAATGTTAATAAAAGTACCCAAAACAGACTATACTCTATCACATACGGCAGCACTTAAATGAACAGACAATGCAAATAAAAGTACTCGAAACAGACTATTCTCTATCCCGACCGTCAGCACATCACTGAACAGACAGTGTAAATAAAAGTATCCCAAACGTACTATTCTCTTTCCCACACGGCATCACATCAGTGAACAGATAGTGTAAATAACAGTACCCGAAACAGATTATTGTCTATCCCACACGGCAGCACATCTGAGAACAGGCAGTGTAAATAAAAGTACCTCGAACAGAGGATTCTCTATCCCATACCGCAGCACTTCGCTGAACTGACAATGTAAATAAAAGTACCCCAAATAAACTATTCTCTATCCCATACGGCAGCACTTCACTGAACAGACAATGTAAATAAAAGTACCCCAAACAGGCTTTTCTCTATTCCACACGGCAGCACATTAATGAACAGACAATATAAATAAAAGTGCCCCAAACAGACTATTCTCTATCCTATAGACAGCACATCAGTGAACAGATATTGTAAATAAAAGTACCCCAAACATACTATTCTCTATCCCATACGGCAGCACATCAGTGAACAGACATTGTAAATAAAAGTACCCCAAATAGACTATTCTCTATCCTATACGGCAGCACATCAGTGAACAGATATTGTAAATAAAAGTACCCCAAACATACTATTCTCTATCCCATACGGCAGCACATCAGTGAACAGACATTGTAAATAAAAGTACCCCAAACAGACTATTCTCTATCCCATACGGCAGCACTTCACTGAACAGACAGTGTAAATAAAAGTACCCCAAACATACTATTCTCTGTCCCATACGGCAGTACATCACTGAACAGACAGTGTAAATAAATGTACCCCAAACAGACTTTTCTCTATACCATACTGCAGCACATCACTTACAGACAGTGTAAATAAAAGTACCCCTAACATACTATTCTCTATCCCATACGGCAGCACATCACTTAACAGACAGTGTAAATAAAAGTATCCCAAACAGACTATTCTCTATCCCATACGGCAGCACTTCACTGAACAGACAGTGTATATGTACCCCAAACATACTATTCTCTGTCCATAAAGCAGTACATCACTTAACAGACAGTGTAAATAAAGGTACTCCAAAAAGACTATTCTCTGTCCCATACGGTACACTTCACTGAACAGACAATGTAAATAAAAGTACCCCAAACAGATTATTCTCTATCCCATACGGCAGCACTTCACTGAACAGACAATGTAAATAAAAGTACCCCAAACAGACTATTCTCTATCCCATACGGCAGCACTTCACTTAACTGACAGTGTAAATAAAAGTAACCCAAACAGACTATTCTCTATCCCATACGGCAGCACATCTCTTAACAGACAGTGTCAATAAAAGTACCCCAAACATACTATTCTCTATCCCATATAGCAGCACTTCACTGAACAGACAATGTAAATAAAAGTACCCCAAACAGACTATTCTCTATCCCAAGCGGCAACATATCACTGAACAGAAATGGTCTGGTAAATGAAATAACTGGGAAATTTGAAAAGTAGTCAATCAATCAAATCAATATTTCATTTACTGAACACCTGACGAACAGCACATAGGCAATGTCTTTCCATTATTACTTTATTTATCTATACACTTAAGTAATTGGATATATTGAAGCTGAAGATATACCGAATCAAAAGACACCTGTTTATAAACCAGGTATGCCTTGTCATCATCTTTTACAAACATATCTGATCTCATTAGTTATGGACGGAGTCCGGTCAAACGTGTACAGACCATAAACATGTGTGTTTTGGTCCGGGACTGGGTGGTCAGACCTAGAAGTCAGACCTAGAAATATACATAAAAGTCGGACCTAGAAGTCAGACCTAGGAGTCAGACCTAGAACATTATATGCGTATACCACTCCAGGTATGACTGCGCAGTACGTAAACGTGCTTATGAACCGAAACACCGTGTATTATTTGTTGAATGTATTTACGCGGTTAAGTAAATGTTAGCGAAGATCAACTCTCGTTGGACTTCTTATATTTATACCGTATAGTTTATGAAGTGAAATACAGGAGCGGGGTGAAGTGGGCGATGTTGGCTGCATCCAAAAGTCTGACTGAAACTTCCAAGTGACAGCTTTGCGGCAAATGTTTCGAATTGCTTCTGACTGTTTCGATTACCATTAATGTTTTGAATTGCTACTGACTGTTTCGATTACCACTTATGTTTTGAATTGCTACTGACTGTTTCGATTACCACTTATGTTTTGAATTGCTACTGACTGTTTCGATTACCACTAATGTTTTTGATTGCTACTAATGTTTCCATTATATATTGTTCTTCTCGTGAGTATTGAATGCGTGTATAGTGCTATTGGGACGAATTTTGCTTGAATGTTACGCGTTATAGTTGGGCAATTATTATCTTATTTTAAATTAAAAGTAACGTCACCTATATGCACTTCGGGAAATACGCCGGATACATGGATGTGATGTTATCAAAACTGTTGTTTTTTTATTTATTAAATAATGATATATTTAAAACGTGGGCAGACACAATGATATATTTTGTTTCCTGGAATGGTAGATCACTCCCTATCGTTTGTCACAACAAATTAGGTTTGAATAAATAGACATATATAATTAAAGTTGTTAGGCGTTTTATTGACAATATGATTGATATATTTCCACTAGGCCTACATTTAGTATGCAAGTTTATATTGGTTATTTTAATCTGTGTGTGTCTGTCTGTCTGTCTGTCTGTCTGTCTGTCTGTCTGTCTGTCTGTCTGTCTGTCTGTCTGTCTGTCTTGTCCTTCCGTCTTGTCCGTTTGTCCGTCCGTCCGTACGTCTGGAGCGGCTGTTGTGGGTTGCGTTGCCAGTACAGAATGGCATTGTGTTTTTTTGGTACTTGTTGGGTGCAAATATGTACCCAACAAGTGCGAAATGTGTACAGAATGGCATTGTGGGGTTAATTCCATTTTTTTCACATTTTTCTTTTACTTTTTTTCACCTTTTTATCATTCATTTTTAGTGTCATTAGGGTTGGAACTCAAGGTTTGTGACATTAGGGTTAGAAAGAAAATAGGTTTTGTTTTATGAAAAAAATGATGTTTTATAACATATAAAAACCGCACCCCACAACATCACTTCCATCAGAACGTCCGTCCTTCCGTACGTCTGAAGCAGCACTTGTGGGTTGAGTTGCCAGTACAGAATGGACTTGTGTTTTTTTTTGGTACTTGTGGGGTGCAATGTTCACCCCACAAGTGCAAATACCCGTGCAAATGGCATTGTGGGGTTAATTTAATTTTCTTCACATTTTTCTTTTACTTTTCTTTTTCACCTTTTTTCATTCTTTTTTAGTCTCATTAGGGTTGGATCTCAAGGTTTGTTATATTAGGGTTAGAAAGAAAATAGTTTTTGTTTTGTTTTATGAAAAAAAGATGTTTTATAACATATCAAAACCTCACCCCACAACATCACTTCCACAAGAACGTCCGTCCGTCCGTCCGTCCGTCCGTGCGTCACCAAATTCTTGTCCGGGCTATTTCTCTAAAACCTCTGGTTGGAATTTTATTAAACTTGCTAGGATGCATCACTACCAAGTGGACATGCGCATAATATCTTTGTGTTCCGGTTCGATGATTTTTCACGGAGTTACGGCTCTTCGATTCTGTCTGTGACCAAATTCTTGTCCGTGCTATTCCTCTACAACCCAAAGTTGGAATTGTATGCAAATTGCTAGGATGTATAACTACCAAGTGGACATGCACATATGATCTTTGTGTTCCGGTTCGATGATTTTTCACGGAGTTCTGGCCCTTTAATAAAGTTTGTGACCAAATTCGTGTTCGCACTATTTCTCTACAACCTCAGGTTGGAATTTTATGAAACTTGCTAAGATGCATCATTACCAAGTGCAGATGCGCATATTGTCTTTATGTTTCGGTTTGATGATTTTTCACGGAGTTATGGTCCTTTGATTTTGTCTGAGACCAAATTCTTGTCCGAGCTATTTCCCTACAACACCATGTTGGAATTTTATGAAACTTGCCAGGATGCATCACTACGAAGTGGAGATGCCCATATTGTCTTTGTGTTCCGGTTCGATGATTTTCACGGAGTTATGGCCCTTTCATTGAGTATGTGACCAAATTATTGTCCGTGCTATTTATCTACAACCTCAGGTTGGACTTTTATGAAATTTGCTATGTTTGTGTTCCAGTTCGATGATTTTTCACGGAGTTGTGGCCCTTTCATTCTGTCTGTGACCAAAGTCTTCTCTGCTCTATTTCTCTACAACCTCAGGTTGGAATTTTATGAAACTTGCTAGGATGCATGATTACCAAGTGGATATGTGCATATTGTCTTCAGGACGCTATTTCGCTACAACCTCTGGTTTTAATTAAATAAAATTAGAAAGGATATGCACATATTGTCATTTTGTTCCGGTTCAATGATTTGCGAATGAGTTCTGTCAAGTGTAGAGTCACATATTGTTCCTGTTATGCAGTTTGGTATTTTTCAACCAAGTAGCCATCAGCGCTTAGGGAATAATGTACAGAGTCAAACACTCACTTGGGGAGCATCCATTGGTTCCACCGATATTTTCTTGTTTCTCTATGCAGTCACCGGGTTCACTCGTGTAAATTGTCATTTGTTTCTTTTCTTATATAAATATATCATTATGTATCTATTAGATGTGTATATAAAATGGCATATGAACACTTTTTATGACATATTTGGTAAAAATAAACTACCTTCGTGTTCATTTGTTATTATTCGTTGACAAAAATTATAGAGCACTGAAGATCAAGTAGTAGATTGTTGCTAACTCGTATAATAAATTTGATATTAACTTGTAAGTGTGTGAGCTCACGTTGTGATGTGTATCTATTGAATACTTTATGTATGTAACTTTTTTGAATTTTAAAGACGGTTTCGTCGACGATATATAGAAAGCATTGTCTTTATAGGCATGCTGGTTTAGTTTAGTTTATACTAATTTAATTTAGATTGATTGCGATGAAAGCTCAGAGCTTATATGAACCGCTCTCGAGTCTGCTTACTGGGTAGAACCAGTACTGAGTGTTGTTTTATGAAAGGCATTGGGTCGAGCTGGGGATCGAACCAACCTCCGGCGTGAGCGGTCAACACTCTATCCATTATCTTCTGCTGGTTTCAATCAAATAACTCTGAACACAACTGTGATTTATATATTATTGAATCTGTTGTGTTTCTTTTGTCTTGCAACAATTCTATCGACAGAAATATCAGTTTCTATGCGTAATTGATAAGCAATCGAACAATAATAGTTACTGAGAACAATTGCTGTATGCACAACATATAACTTCTTTATTCACGGAGGCTTTGTGAGTAGCAACCATTGTTATGTGATATTCCGACCATTATTATCATTTATACGTTTTGTTATTGCGCGAGATATACGTTACTGGATCATTTTTCGCACTTAAATGTTTTATAGAATTACCGTTTAATTATATCCATTTTAATGGTAGCTGTATAACATGTTAAAGTGTGCATAGTTAATTACTATACATTACAAACAAATGACAAATATTTGCATAAATATATTCATTTGCTGGAGTATTTGTAAATGGAAAATGTGACAGGCATACTGTTCGTTTTGAAAGAAGATGGATTAGTTTTACTCCCCATTAATAAAACGTATACACCGGCGACAGATATTGTTGTTGACTACAGCGATGTGTAGAATATTATCCTATATACATTAAACACGAAACAAAATACGTTAGTTGTCGGAAAACAATTATGTGTGAGTACAGCGTCCCATTTTTGCAATTAAAAGAACACTGGTGATTCAACTATAACAATTAGCCAGATGTCTCATCCGTTAAAGATTTTAGGAGAAACTCGCAATCATTGAGTTCGGTGTACTAGCGGTTGCATTACAAATAAAGATAAAAACGTTGTGGTCGAGAGTAACTGGACAATAAACAAAACGTGCTTCATGCTTGGAATATCCGTCACATCCTTTCATGCAGTATGAATAATTACATGTATATGCAATCTGCAATAATTACATGTTTATGTTATCTACAATAATTACACGTATATGCGATCTACAATAATTACCTGTATGTGCGATCTACAATAATTACATGCATATGCGATCCTAGAATAATTACATGTTTATGCGATATACAATTTATGCAATCTACAATAATATCATGCATATGCGATCTACAATAATTACATGTTGATGCAATCTACAATAATTACATGCATATGCGATCTACAATAACTGCATGTTGATGCGATCTACAATATAACATGCATATGCGATATACAACAATAACATGAATATGCAATCTACAATAATTACATGTTTATGCGATCAACGATAATTACATGTTTATGCTATATAAAATAATAACATGCATATGCGATCTACATTTATTACATAAATTTGCGATATAAAACAATTACATGTTAATGCGATCTACAATAATGACATGCATATGCGATATACATGCATATGCGATGTACAATAATTACATGCATATGCGATCTACAATAATAACATGCATATGCAATCTACAATTATTACATGCATATGCGATATACAACAATTACATGCATATGCGATCTACAATAATTACATGCATATGCGATCTACAATAATTATATGCATATGCGATATACAACAATTACATGAAATATGCGATATAAAATAATTACATGAATATGCAAAATAGAATAATAACATGCATATGCGATCTACAATAATTACATGCATATGCGATCTACAATATTTATATGCATATGCGATATACAACAATTACATGAATATGCGATATAAAATAATAACATGCATATGCGATATACAATTAATTACATGCATATGCGATCTACAATAATTACATGTTTATGCGATCTACAATAATAACATGTTTATGTGATCTACAACAATTATATGAATACGCGATATAAAATAATAACATGCATATGCATTCTACAATAATTACATGTTGATGCGATCTACAATAATTACATGCATACTGCGATCTACAATAATTACATGTTGATGCAATCTATAATTATTACATGCATATGCGATATACAACAATAACATGAATATGCGATCTACAATAATTACATGCATATGCGATCAACAATAATTACATGCATATGCGATATACAATAATTACATGAATATGCGATCTACAATAATTACATGTTTATACGATCTACAATAATTACATGTTTATGCTATATAAAATAATAACATGCATATGCGATCAACAATAATTACATGAATTTGCGATATACAACAATAACATGTTAATGCGATCTACAATAATTACATGCATATGCGATATACAAGAATTACATGAATATGCGATATACAAGAATTACATGAATATGCGATATAAAATAATAACATGCATATGCGATCTACAATAATTACATGCATATGCGATCTACAATAATTACATGTTGATGCGATCTACAACAATTACATGCATACGCAATATACAACAATTACATGAATATGCGATACAATAAAATATAATGCATATGCGATATTACAACGATTACATAAATATGCAATATAAAATAATTACATGAATATTGCACAATAGAATAAATAACATGCATATGCGATATACAATAATACATCTTATGCGATCTACAATATTTATCATGCATATGCGGATATACAACAATTACATGAATATGCGATATAAAATAATAACATGCATATGCGATCTACAATATTACATGCATATGCGATCTACAATAATTACATGTTTATGCGATCTACAATAATCACATGCTTTATGTGATCTACAACAATTATATGAATACGCGATATAAAATAATAACATGCATATGCGATCTACAATAATACATGTTGATGCGATCTACAATAATTACATGCATATGCGATCTACACTAATTACATGTTGATGCAATCTATAATTATTACATGCATCTGGCGATATACAACAATAACATGCATATGCGATCTACAATAATAACATGCATATGCGATCTACAATAATTACATGAATATGCAATATAAAATAATAACATGCATATGCGATCAACAATAATTACATGAATATGCGATATAAAATAATAACATGCATATGCGATCTACAATAATTACATGCATATGCGATCTACAATAATTACATGCATATGCGATATACAATAATTACATGTTGATGCGATCTACAACAATTACATGCATATGCAATATACAACAATTACATGAATATGCGATAAAAAAATAATAACATGCATATGCGATCTACAATAATTACATGCATATGCGATCTACAATAATTACATGCATATGCGATATACAACAATTACATGAATATGCAATATAAAATAATAACATGTATATGCAATCTACAATAATTACATGCATATGCGATTGACAATTATTACATGAATATGCGATATAAAATCAAAACATGCATATGCAATCTACAATAATTACATGCATATGCGATCTACAATTATTACATGAATATGCGATATAAAATAATGACATGCATATGCTATCTACAATAATTACATGTATATGCGATCTACAACAATTACATGCATATGCGATATAAAATAATAACATGCATATGCGATCTACAATAATTACATGCATATGCGACCTACAATAATTACATGCATATGCGATCTACAATAATTACATGTTTATGCGATCTACAACAATAACATGAATATGCGATATAAAATAATAACATGCATATGCGATCTACAATAATTACATGCATATGCGATCTACAATAATAACATGCATATGCGATCTACAATAATTACATGAATATGCGATATAAAATAATAACATGCATATGCGATCAACAATAATTACATGAATATGCGATATAAAATAATAACATGCATATGCGATCTACAATAATTACATGCATATTCGTTCTACAATAATTACATGAATATGCGATATAAAATAATAACATGCATATGCGATCTACAATAATTACATGCATATGCGATCTACAATAATTACATGAATATGCGATATAAAATAATGACATGCATATGCTATCTACAATAATAACATGCATATGCGATCTACAATAATTACATGCATATGCGATCTACAATAATTACATGAATATGCGATATAAAATAATAACATGCATATGCGATCTACAATAATTACATGAATATGCGATATAAAATAATTACATGCATATGCGATCTACAATAATTACATGAATATGCGATATAAAAAAATAACATGCATATGCGATCTACAATAATTACATGAATATGCGATCTACAATAATTACATGAATATGCGATCTACAATAATAACATGTATATGCGATCTACAATAATTACATGTTGATGCGATCTACAATAATTACATGAATATGCGATATAAAATAATAACATGCATATGCGATCTACAATAATTACATGAATATGCGATCTACAATAATTACTTCTATAAACGATCTACAATAATTACATGAATATGCGATATAAAATAATAACATGCATATGCGATCTATAATAATAACATGCATATGCGATCTACAATAATTACTTCTATAAACGATCTACAATAATAACATGCATATGCGATCTACAATAATTTCAGTGTGTAGTTATTTAAATGCTTGTTTGATATTTCTTACGCATTATAAGTCCTTTGTTAAGAAAATCAACAAATTATATCATTCCCCTCTATTAATGAATAATGTAAAAATTGACAATGTGTATATATACACACACTCAATTACGAATTTCTATTTCAAATTTATGTACATGGCAAAGTGGTATTAAACGTATTAAAGAAAAAGCATGGAAAATATTAGACATAATGTGAAAACTGAATTCATATTCGACAGAGTCTCTAGAGAGTGTGTACATGACATTTATTAGGCCGACACTTGAATATGCAAATGTAGTATACGACATTTGTTCTAAAATCCAGGAACAATCATTAGAAAAAAATACAACTTGAAGCTGCTAGGATCATAACTGGAACCACTAACTTGTCTCATTAAATCGCTAAACATGTTGGGTACACGTAAAGCACGCAGGGTAAAACACACACATTATTTTTCAAAATGCAAAACGACCTTTCCCCTCTTAACCTCACATCTTTAAAACCATCAGGAGACATCGCCAAATACAACTATCGTAAACGAAATAACATAAGAACAGTTTATCTTAATGCCCAGCTATATGCAAACTCCTTTTTTCCATCAACCATTAAGAAATTGAATCTACTTGCTCCAGATATTAAACCAGATTCTCTAACTATATATAAATACGAAATAACGGGAATATGATGCATACGGAAATACTGAACATACGAAACATTATATTTTACAATGTCCATTGCACTCTCTTTAGAAAAACAAAATGATAGCCGTTATAGAGCAATATCACAACGTTTCTGTTGATATATTGCTGTTTGGTGACCAATCTCTTTTAATATTCATCAATTAACTCATATTAAGTTATGTACATAAATCAATTCCCAGTGCAAAAAGATTAACTTAATATTACACAATGATTGTGTTAGTTACAATTTTACAACAATTATATTAATATTTATGAACATATTGGCCTTGCAGATGCTTTGAAACATACCTTCATTAAGTATAAAATTGAGCACACTATCGAGTTTAAGTAAAATAACAGACTAAAGTATTTTTGTGAAAATGGGGCTATTGTGCTATTTATAGAGCTGTGCAATTTTATCAGGATACGCTATATAGCGGAAAATCGTCATGCTTGACTAGCGCGCTTCGTGTTGACTTGGATCACCTGCGTCAGATATAATTCGGTCAGCTCTCCCGATCTAGCAATGGCTTCTACTACTACTGACTCTTGTGACCTGATAAAGGATGCTGAGGAGAACGTTGAATCTATTATGTCATCTCAGCGTTTTGCTCGTGTTGAGACCGCTCACCAGTAGTTGGAAACACAATGCTTCTGAACCATCATTCAGCGACTCTACGGTCAAAGAGCCTCGTGTTACGGCAAAAGCAAAGCGCACTTTAAATATGAATGGCGCTATACTAATTCCAGCTCCAAGATCTATTGTGGTGGCGGAGGCTGATGTTCATGTTAATGCTACTCCATCGGTAGAGCAACTTATAGGTAAACTCTCTGCTGACATGCACATGCTGTTCTCTTCCCTTAAGACACGCATGGACAAGCTTGAATAAGGTCTGGAGCAGAAGATATCAATTATTAGACAAACGTGTCAACTCCGAAATGAGTCGTAACCGTAAGGATGTTGAACAGAATTAAGACTCTTTCAAAGATTCCTTCAAAGTTGAAGTTGCAGAAGAACTTAATGAAATGAGTGCAAAAGTTGATTCTATTGTCACCAATGGCCCATCGCAACAACAGTCTGAGATTCCTCTTAACGTAGTAATTAGAGGCCTTCCACAGAATGCAAATGAGAATGTCAGCAACAAGGTGAACGCTCTTATACGCGACGGTCTCCGAGTCAGTGATGTGGTGTGCGCCAGGGCTCAGCGCAAGAATTCTACCAGTGACGGCAAGCCAGATGTTATAATTGCCAAATTTAAGACCAACGATGATAAACGTAAGGTCATGACACAAAAGCCAAAACTGAAGACCAGCAGGCAGTATGGAAACGTCTACATACACCATGATCAATTCCCAGCAGATCGGTTGATGGCAAGTAACTTTCGAACCATTCTTGGTGTTATTAATTAGCGCCATCTCGATGTCAAAGGGTCACGTGTGATTCATGTTAACCGCGATCAATATATGGGAAACAACACACGTAACAACCAAAGCGGAAGACCCAGTTCCAGTTCTCGACCCAGTGAACTCTGTAGTGACTCTCGGAACTCTGGTAGTAGTAGTGATAACTGGAACAGAGCAGGTCATGGCTATAGCAACAGCAATAATGAGCATCGCAACAACAACCGAGGTCAGAATAACCGAGGTCAGAGCAATCGTACTTAGCTCACAGCCGGGTTTTGGAACGTTCTTGGTTGGAGTGTTGACTGTGAATCTGACAATTTTAATTTAAGATCATTATGTGTTCTAAATACTGGAATTGACACTTTAGCATTAGCAGAAACTCATCTACTTCATGATCACAAATTGACCTTTGAAGGTTATACATGGTTTGGATTGAATCGAAAAATTATACATAAAAATACTAGAGCCGATTCTGGTGGAGTTGGTTTCTTTGTCAAGAACGAATTATTTAATGAATTTAAAATATCCATCTTAGAAAGCTCGTTTGAAGGAATATTATGGTTGAAGTTAAATCACAGGGTTGAAAATTTCACTCTTTTACCATGTGTATGTTATTTACCCTCTGAAAATTCTTCAAGGTCTTTTGATGTAACTGCTTTTTATGATACTCTTTTAACAGATATCAATAAATATCAAAATTAAGGTCTGTTATGTATATGTGGCGACTTCAATAGTAGATGTGGAGATATGGAAGATTTTATTAATGGCGTTGATGAGATTATTGATCGGGATGTTATCGATTTTAAAACAAATTATTATGGTGAGCTATTTATAGATTTTTTTTATCAATACCAATATGTGTATGTTAAATGGGAGAAATTGTTCTTACAACGATTTTACATCTGTTTCTACCAAAGGTTTGTCAGTGGTAGATTATTGCATTTGCGGTCATGATGATTTGTCTTGTTTTACAGATTTTTCTGTTGTTAGGACTGTTGATTTAATAAACAGGTCAGGTGATTTGAGTTTTCTTGCACCAACTTGTATACCAGATCATTCTTTGTTAAAATGGAGCATTGCTTTTAACATGTTGCGTTGTGAAAACGAAACACCACAAAGTAGTAGTTATGATAAATTTGATTTAACTAAATTACCAGACTCATTTCTAAATAATACAGAAGTGCTAACTAATGTTAATATTGTTTTTGACAAGTTGGAGCAAGGATTACAAACACAACATGATATCGATAGTGTTTATCAAGATTGGTGTAGTATAGATAAGAATATTATGTATAACCAAATACCCTTTAAAACTATACAGTCTAATCAACAGAAAAAAAGATGTAGACCTGGTAAACAGTGGCGGACCGAGAGATTATCAGAAATGTGGACTGATGTTAGTAATGCCGAACGAAGGTGGCTTAAGTGTACTCAACGAAATGTTTAAAAAAATATTAAATCTGAATATGTACAAGTTCGTAAATTATTTGACCGTAAGGTACAAAAGTCAAAGCGTTTTTATTGGTACTCTTTACAAATTGAATTACTTAATGATTGTAATGTTGATCAGTCCAAGTTCTCGAAATCTATCGGTAGATCGGTGTAAACAAGTATAAAACTAAATGTATACCTTTTGAAGTTAAACTTCATGATGGCTCTATTTCGACTTCTGTTTCCGATGTTTTGAACAGTTGGAAAATTGACTTTTGTTCGTTATTTCATAATACCAGTGATGGACATGCTCAGCTACATTTGCATTCAGACATTTCGGATGATAGTAACACTATAGGTCTGCATTTCAATGATACTATATCTGTTTGTGAAGTGAAAAAAGCCGTTGAAAATGCAAAGCGATGTAAAAGCTTGTGGTATTGATAATATTCCAAGTGAGGTACTGTGTAATAATACGGCCATTTAATTTCTTCACGCATTATTTAATGTTTGTTTTAATAATGGCACAGTTCCATCTACCTGGTGTAAATGTGTCATTAACCCAATACCCAAGTCTTCTACTGCGGACCCAAGGGAACCACTTTCTTATAGAGGGTTTGCATTAGCAACTAGCATGTATAAAATGTATTGTAATATTTTAAATAGCCGTTTAAGTGATTTTTGTGAACATAACTTGAAAATAGTCGATGAACAGAACGAGTTCAGGAAGAATCGTAGTCCCATGGATCACATCTCATCACTGACTAGTATTATTGATACGAGGAAAAAACAAAAGAAGTCTACATTTCGTGCTTGTATAGACTTTCGTAAAGCTTATGAATTTATAAATAGGAATATGCTTTGAAAAGACTTTTTGATAATGGTATCTGTGGTAAAATACGTCTTGCTTTAAAATAATTATACGTCTCTGGTTCGTCATGTGTAATACAGAGTGGTTTGATGTGCACTGTGGGTTAAGACAAAGTTATATCTTATCTCCTTTTTTGTTTAATTTATTCATTAATGATTTGGCTTTATATTTGAAGAGCCTTAATATTGGAATATCGGTTAATAATGATAACATTTGTATTTAATGTATGCCGATGATATCGTACTATTAGCCGAAAATGAAACTGATTTACAGAGATTATTATCCGCCCTATCTGATTGGTGTGATTTAAATGATATGTCTATTAAGAGTAACTAGAGTAATGTTATACATTTTCGACCAAATTCAACTCCTAAAACTGATTGTGTATTCCAGTGTGGTAATGAAATCTTACACATGGTTAGTAAATACACTTATCTTGGTATAGTGCTACAAGAACATTTGGATTTTAATGTTAAAGCTAAAGCTGTCGCGCAGAGTGGAAGACGTGCCATTGGTCTTTCAATTGCTAAATGCAAAATAATTGGAGGAGTTCCTTATAATTTTCATACAAAACTTTATGACTCCATTGCATGGCCTGTAATTAATTATGGGGCTGCAATATGGGGCTTGTAAATCATTTTCATGTATTGATGATGTTCATAATCGTGCTATGCGATTCTTTTGGGGGTTGGCAAATATACGCCAAATTCAGCTATTGTTGGTGAAATGGCTTGGCAACCTACCATTGTTTGTCAATGGAAAACTATTTCTACATACTGGTGTCGCCTATCCTTTGTGAATGAAAGTAGACTCAATAAACGGATTGCACTCTGGTCTTATTTAAAAGCTAATTTTTCTTGTAAAAATTGATATATATGGTGAAAAAACAATTTATATCACTAAATCTTCAACAGTTTTCGAATATTAATGTTAACATCGTTATGCGTACTCTTGTTGATGACGTCACAAATACAGTTAACGATATTTATACCAATGATTGGTTTTCATCTATTAGGCAAATGGACAGTATTTCTGGTGAAGGACGAAACAAACTACGCACCTACCGCTTATTTAAATCTCATTTTGAAGTTGAAAATTATTGTAAACTTATATAACCTTTAAAGCACAGGTCTGCTTTTAGTATGTTTCGTTGTGGTGTTGCCCCAATAAGAACTGAGACCAGTAGATATGACAATATAAAATTAGAATGATAACAAATATCCCTTTTGTAACACAGTGGAAGATGAAGTCATGTTATTTTAGAATGTCATCTTTATAATGATCTGAGAAATATTTTATTTGAAAAATGTTGATAAGACAGTATTTTTTTCCCCAATCCTTCATGGATTCGTGTTTGTTCCAAAACCTGTTTTAACATATTACAAAGACGTGCATTTTACCTCTGTAAATAATGCATTTCTTGTTTCATATGTATAATGTTACCTTTTTATCAACTCATATGTGTATGCTACAAATCAGTTCTTTTCTGATCTGATCAGAGGAGACAATCGAAACTTTAAGATATGTTTGATATTGCGCACTAGTGCTTTTTTTTCTTGTCAGAATTTTAAAATGTTGTTTATCTTAATACTTTTTAATAAATCGATTTGCAGCATTACACATAGTCTAATTATGTGAATAAATAATTGTACTTTGCATTGTGTGATAGTCTCTTGTAATTCATATATTTGAATGGCTATGTACATATACTGTATGATATTAATGTTATTGTTATTGCGATGTACATAGATGAGACTGAAATAAAGATTATATATATATATATATATATATATATATATATATATATATATATATATATATATATATATATATATATATATATATTAAGCTTTATAGATTTATTCTGGATCCTTTTCACATGTAATTTAATGTGTATATTGAATGTATGACTACGGTGCTCATTGTGACTAAAATATTGTTTAAACTAAGGCTTATATTAAGGTTAACATATTTGACCATAATCATAAACGATTTAATGAAGTTCATCAATTATGTTTGTTCTGAATGAAACATCCGATTTGAATTCATATATTTTCTGTATATAAATTGTGATAAATAATTTCAAAATCTTATTTGTAATGATATGTACGATGAATGATCTGTTATAAAAGAGAAAAATAAAATATATCTATCACATACTTATGTATGTTGAGTTAGTTGAAAGATAAAATAACCCAGAAACTTAAAACGAAGTTTGTAGAACATGTACATCAGCACAAAGCCGGTCAAGATAATATATCAAGGACAATGTGTGTTTAAACTGGTAAAACCTGTGCTAACTATAGTATTGAACTAAAAGCAGGTTACATCGATACCCCAATTTCGAAATCGGATTGTCTGTCATTAAATAATATAAAAGTCTGTGTTAAAGGAGCATTTGGGTGCACGCAGCTAAAAACGGAAAACATATCGGTTGTATTGAATCTATTCCTTGGGGCATTGAAATATGCAATAACCCTCTCGCCCCCACCCGCTGACACGTCTTAAGCAGGGTTGTATACTCGGGAAAAACTTTAGGTGCTTTATGATACCAAGGAGTTAAAAGCAATAATGATTATAATACCAGTGTAAGTCGGAGACGACTTAGTTAACCGTGGTTACTACATAACCGGATATCTATGCAGGGTTCCACTTTCTACATCTCCCAAACCTTGTGTTACTCCCAACTCTTTTGCTACTACATGGGTTAGTTTGATCAACATGACATAATTAAGTGACGCATGTAGTAAGACCCAGAACCTTTCCTCAAAGGTCAAGGTCACACTTTCAATTTGTTTGATATTGAGTGTCTGGTCTATGACTTGTTCTTTAACTTGACTCAATTTATCAAGATGACATGACGTGTCATAAGTAATACCTAGACCCGTAGCTCAAAGGTCAAGGTCACACTTTGAGTATGTATGACAACACTTTGAATCTGGTTGAAATTTCAAGTATGTCCTTTAACTTTATCATACATGAATGGATTTCATAAAAACTTGGCTCAATTTTTCAATAGGTCAACAATTGATCAACAATTAATCTGTAACTTACATTTAGGGATTTCAAAATAGCTTGACACAAGTGATCAGCATGTCATGATAATGTTTCACCTGCATTTAACTGTTGAAATACTCAGACCATTACATCAGATGTCAAGGTCAATGTTACACAAAGGTCAAGGTCTTACTTTAATGTAAAAAAATCCATTAAATTGCATGTCTTGTCTGAAATATCAGTCCATTACTCTTGATATTCATGGATACATCGCTATCTTTTATATCATATATTGTTATTTTTCACAGACCATTTGGGGGGGGGGGGAAACTATTCTTACAAATAAACATCATACTCTCCCGATTCATTTATCGCACGTTTAACCACAAAAAATACCTCCGACATTTCTTTTCATGAAAATTTTGGTATTGATACTAATAAGAAACATATTATTTGTATATATAGAAATAACAGTTGCGTCAATACACACAAAGTTTAATTAACACAGAGAACAGTGAATTTACCACTTCATTATATAAACTAGAAACATATGTTAATAAAACCTTTCTAAAGAGACAAGCACAGATTGATATGCACAAGTATATATAATGTGTGTGTGTGTGTGTGTGTGTGTGTGTGTGTGTGTGTTGGTATCTATTTGTGAATAACCTGTACCAGTGTACAGACCAAACTACGGTCAGCTACAATGAAAACTATAGACACAATATCAAGACATCTACCAAACCAATAGCATTGGTGTCAATTATGACTTATGTACTATGGTTTTGCATGCAACACATCTACACTGGAAGGACAATTTACATACATGAACTGATAGCTTTATATGAGCAGGATCCAGTTAAGGAGTCATGACTACTCACATGCTGTATAAAGAACATAATTAGGAACCCGTTGGATCATGAAGATAAAGTGAAATCATATGTATTTATTTCATAAATGGAGATAACTGAAATCACAACAACGGAATTTCCAAACAATTCAGAAATTCATTTGTTAAACTAACGTGACAAAAGAGATACAATGACAAGTGTCCAATATGCAGTCATCGATTCATTCGTCACTCTGGCTATCGCACAGCCAAAGAAGAAAATATAAAACATGATCAATCCCCAAGACCACACCTGAATGAAGTTCTCCTTTAGGTAAATTGAGAAAACTGCATAATGTATAAACATACATGAGGATGTTCGTTTATACTCGAATGAAGGAGAAATCAGTAAAAATATATTTATAAAATTACATTTAAATGAAAAAATGGTATTTTTGTTTTCCAGTCAAGAAGTGATTAGGATGTGTGCCAAAACCTGTTTTAATATATTACAAAATTGAAATAAAATTTTATATAAATAATGTAATAATTCATTTAGATATATAAATCGTTTTAATACTATGACGAGAAGTCGGCGTTAATCAGTTCACTGTAGATCTGATCTAGAATGATATTCGAATTTTTAAATCATTTTTAAGATTTGAATAGCGGTTGCATTAGCAACTCTTTTTGTCCTCACATTGTTATCATATATACTTTTAATAACATATTAGACTATATGTCAAGATTAGCGCCGGCCTCTCCTTTTTTACTGTGTATATAGCTGTTAACACTTGTATTGTTAAATAGATTGCGTTTAATTTTATGCATGTTTAAAAGCGGATGTGTGATAAAATGTTAAAAACATGTTTTGACATGATTTTTATTATAGTTCCTTATAATTCTCTATATAGAATGGCATGGTTATTCGCTAGATGTAAGTATTGTTTTATACGATGTATATACTATGTATTAACCATGATAAGACTTAAATAAAGAATAAAACTCTATATTATTGCAAACAAACAAAGCTGTTCACTATTACTGTACTACTACCCTATATGTAAATATAAAATTTAATGTTTTATGCCTCATGTTGTTTCAACAATGTATTTATATGTGATGTTACCTGAGTGAAAATAAAGAATACTGATACTACAATGTTATTTTTTGAGGAGCGCGTGGATACAGCATCAAACTGCTATGTTGTTTATTTTGTTTCATGTTGTTAGATTTTGTTGTTATTTCTTGGCTTTATATCTTTTCTTTATACGTTAAGGTGTTCAGGAAAATATTCAAGGATTGTGTCTTATCAAAATCGATTAATATACATTTATAAATATATTATTAATTGCAATTATCAAACGCGGGAAAAACATATTCATTATATTTAACGTATACCATTTATGTGTTAAAGCTGTTGTAGGTCACTACAAATGCTTTATATTATTATTTATGGGTATATAACGCAGAGTATAAAACATGTTTTATTGATATTAGATTATGTTTGTTCGTTCGAGATTTCAATAAATAAATATGAAAACGGAATTGTGCGCAAAATAACTTGGTACTTGCAAGTAGCACAATCCTGTGCTAATTCTCATCTAGATACAAAACTAATTACTTTGACTTGCCAGTCAAACTAATTAGGTTTCCGAAGCCCCAGAGCGTATTTCTACCAATAACGTAAGCGTTTTATTCTGGATCATTTTCTTTGGGGAATAGCGGGTGACACGATCATGTTCAATTTAAGAGATAATTGTCGCAATGTGACAGTTTAAATCCGCCTATGCTTGTTGTTCATAGCCGTGATATAATTAATGACATATCAAGGAGTTACCCGAGGGTGTTGACTAGTATACAAATGCACAATAATAAACACCTTATCTGACATACGCATGTGCATTGAATTGGCTTGGCATACTTTGTTTTTGAACATATGTCTCATGTCAGGACAGTTTCTCCATTATAAGAGCAATGACATTATACTGATACGGGAACCAAAAATGACCGTTCAGAAGTTTGTTCCGGACTTCTACTTTTGCTAATTGTTTGTTGATGGGACCAGGGTTATGGTTTGTGTTTGGGTATATGCAATGCTTACAATGCAGAGGACCACAATCGAAATATGAGTTTACACTTTTTTGTGTTATCCTTGGTGGTGGTGTGCATGCTATGGCTCACTATGCCTCATGTTTGTAATAATTTTATTTATTTGCTGTATATGTTGTTTTAATTATGCATGTATGCATTAATTACAGAAATAAATATATCTATACATCTATCTACGGGTTTTGTTCAGAGCTAAAGATAAGAGTTGGAAACGTTATGCATAATCCTTGGATAACCTACGTACGGTGCCTTCTTCTCTTTGTTTGTTTAGATATAGATTTCGCCAAATATGCTGTCTATGAACAAACTAACCGTATTCGAGGTCAATGACATAGAATATTACCTGAACACAGGTAAATTGTTCTTTACTTAAAAAGCACTTGAAAGTCTCAATATAGTTAAATCTTCATTTTATTGATGGCTAATACGTTGTACCATATACACTCGTTTATAGTTGAAATAGTTACCAAAAATTATAAAACAGAGTCAAGTTTACCAATAGTATGCAATGCATTTGTTTATCAACATATTAACTCGGCCATTTATTTTTTCATATTGTGACGAATTTGCACAGTTATGCAAAGTTACTTCCTTTACTATAATCGACGCCAGTTGCTTTATATTAATAATATAAATAGCGATTATATTGTAATATAATTTATCATTTCTGTTCTATCAACAATCAGTAAGCTTTGTATGCGATGTCAATACGTGTTTGTAATTAGTTGATTAAACAATTAAAACATAGTATAAGAAGTTTAAATCTTTTATAGTGTATTTACTTTGGGATCGGGGATATTCAAATTGGGCGCTCATTGAACATAACTGTATAACTAATATCAGTTAGTGCTCATTAAATATGCAATGCTCATTGGGGCGTTAGACGCTAGATGGCGCGGTTTGAGGGACTATATAAGCATATGTTTCAATGTAAATCGAGGAGTCTATGGAAGATCGCCGTAGTGTTCACACCGTAAAGGGACCAAGGAGCATTACGTGCTACTGGAGAAAAGGTGACTGGAACTTTGAGCCAAGACCATCACGAACTAGCTCCCGGGTTCTTATATAAGCAAGCTTATATGAGAGGGTTGTAGGAGTTGATGGTAGAGTTCGGGTTGTAGTCTGCCTATATTCAATAGACGGAAGGAAGGTTTTCACCACAGACTGTAGCCCGTGTTCTCTTTAAAGTTTAGCTTTACAGAGAGGATGGAAAGTAGTTGGTGACAAAGTTGTAATCAGCTGAACACAGATAGTTGATCAAAGCTTATATACTGTTTATAGTTTACATATTGTCTGACAGCGATTTTTAGTGATTAACTGTTTTAAAACGAATCGTTTAAAGAATCATTTGTAACTAATCAACCGGCAGGCAGCCCAAAGAAAAATTATTATATCAGTTCACTGAGTTCAGCTATTCTTGTTATATAGTTGAGCATTTATGCATTACCGCTCGTGCGTGTTAACATATTAAGTCATTTCGACTAACACAAGCTCGGCACACGTTACAATATGTTCACGTTTTGTTTTCTTGAGTTCATAACTACTGAGTGTTACACACAAATAATTTTGCAGAGGACAATTTTAAAGTCATTTTACACAGCTTTATAAGGACAACACATATATATATATATAAAGTGAACAGTATTTTAAATGGTAATTAAAGTGGTTACCACGCCGTTTCAGTATGAAGAAGTCTTAATTCTACATGTAGACTTCAGAACTCAACAGTTTCCATATTACAGCGGATTAAGTAGTTCAAAGAAAATTTAGTTGTCATAAAGTTACAATTTATAGTGACCATTTGTCTGTTTTACTTTTTTATCTAACCAGAAATAAGCTTATTATCAATGTACATCTCTTCACATTTAGCCAATCAGCAACCCCGTCTCATTGCGGTTACTGGTCTAGCTTAGCGATAAGGTTTTTACTGTTTAGGTCAATTTAGGACGGCGTATCGTGGAATATGAAAAGATTCGTTTGTTTGATCCAGTTGTGTACGTTTGCTTTATAATTTACATTTACATTTACAACTGATTTTTACCTAGTTTCCGTCTCCTGTCAATGAACATTTGTAAATGTTTATGTATTTATTAAGCGTTCGATTTAATGTAAGAAAATAAGAAATAACACCATATCAGAATAAGAATGTTAAGAAAACACTTAAACAAAATTAATAAAGAAATACCCCAAATTGTGTAATAACAGTATACCATCGCCATAAGTGTCATAAATATAGCACTTCCAGAATGTCTTTACTAAATAACATAGAAAATAAAAGGCTATTTTGTGATTGTTACCAGACATACCATCGAGGTCAAGAGAGAAATACGTCTCGGAAACAGCGTCGCACCGATCAGTTAACGTCTCAGCTGTTGGCTTCTGTTAGTATCGAGTTTTAATTGAATCTCCATATATGAAGTCTGGCTGACAGTATAAGTGTATTTTGTTTCCTGAAATCAAAAGCAACGACCAGACTTCAATATATGATATGTATAACATTATAACAGCACGTCTATATATGTATACATGTAATTTTTGCTTTCTATTTCTACTCTATAAAAATAAATATAATTCAAATATTATTCAGTATTTTCTATCTCGAGTTATGTCATCGTTTCCTCGCTATTTTGTCATGATTTTAATGTCGTATTGTCTATTATTTTCCTGTTTTGTCGTAACTCAGACTCGCAACTCATTCCTGTTCCATATGCTCCCAGTGCTGAAAAACGCGGAAGGCGTATAAAGTACTGTTTTTTTTCCTTCAGGCTTCACTTATTTCTTAGACACAATGAATGTAACGTATTATGTAGCTGTCAATGTACGATAGCAAAACACCACAATAACGACAAGACGACAATACGACAAAATCAAAAGTACAGAACTGTTGGCAATTTTGGAACGCAAAAAAATCAATAGTCAATACTACGGTTCATAATCCTTGTGAAAATTGTGTTCCGTACTACTAATGCTGCTACTACTACTTCTAATACTACAACTACTACTTATATTACTAATACTACTACTACTACTTCTACTACTGCTGCTGCTTATACTACTACTACTATTTATATTACTAATAATAATACTACTACTGCTACTAAAACTACTTATATTGTTAGTACTACTACCAATACTAGTACTACTGCTGTTACTACTGCTACTAGTACTACTAATACAGCTGCTACTACTACTACTACTACTACTACTACTACAACAACAACAACTACTACTACTTATATTACTATTACTACTACTGCTACTAATACTTCTACTACTACTCCTACTTGCTACTACTACTGCTGATGCTACTTCCACTACTACTACTACTACTTTTTTTATTAATTATACTACTACTATTACTACTACAACTACTACCACTTATATTACTAATGTTACTACCACTACTACTGCTATTACTACTACTACTGCTGCTGATACAACTACTACTACTACTACTACTACTACTACTACTACTACTACTACTACTACTACTACTTATATTACAATACCACTACTACTATTTATATTACCAATACAACTAATGCTACTACTACTACTACTACTGCTGCTGATGCTACTACTACTACTACTTCTGCTATTACTACTTCTTATATTACAATACTACTACTACTTCTTATATTACTATTACTACTACTACTACTACTACTACTACTACTACTATTACTACTATTACTTATATCATTAATACTACTATTAATACCACTTATATTACTTATACTATTTCTACTAAAGCTAATATTATTACTACTATTGCTAATACTACTACTATATTATTTCTACTGCTGCTACTACTACCAGTACTACTACTACTTCTTATATTACTTATACTACTACTTCTACCACTACTACTTATACTACTTCTACAACTACTACTTATACTTTGTATTACTAATACTTCTACTACTACTTATACTACTAGTTCTACTACTTATATTACTAATACTACTACTACTGCTACTACTACCACTACTACTACCACTTATATTACTAATACTACTTCTTCTTCTACTACTTATATTATCAATACTACAACTACTACCTCTTATATTATTAATACTGCTACTACTACTACTACTACTACTACTGTTTCTACTACTACTACTACTATTTCTACTACTGTTACTACCTCTACTACTTCTGCTGCTGCTACTACAACAACTACTACTTGTATTACAAATACTACCACTACCACTACAGCAACTAGTATTTATGTAACTAATACTATAACTAATACTACTAATACTACTACTACTAATACTACTACGTCTTCTACTTATATTGCTACTAAGACTACTACTACAACTACTACAACTGTTACTACTACTTCTACTGCTGCTACTACTACAAGTACCACAACTACTACTACTACTATCACTGCTACTACTACTTCTATTACTACTACTACTATTACTACTACTTCTTCTTCTACTACCACTACTATTACTTCTACTACTACTACTACTTGTATTACTACTACTACTTGTATTACTACAACTAATAATAATTCTACTAATATTAATACTACTACTGATGCTACTACTAATATTACTTCTGCTACAACTATTACTACTACTACTTCTGCTACAACTATTACTACTACTACTTCAACTACTACTACTATTACTACTACTACTACTATTATACTACTACTACTACTACTATTACTGCTACTTCTGCTAATATAACTACTCCTACTACTACTATTACTTCTGCTACTACTACTACTTATAAAACTAATACTACTACTTCTGCTACTACTACCACTACTATTAATACTAAATATATTATCAATACTACAACTACTATCTTAAATATTACTAATACTTCTACTACTACTGCTGCTGCTACTACTACTACTACTACTACTACAACTACTACTACTTATAAAACTAATACTAGTACTTCTGCTACTACTACCACTACTACTAATACTATATATATTATCAATACTACAACTACTATCACATATATTACTTATACTTCTACTATTACTGGTGCTGCTTCTACTACTAGTACTACTTCTTATATTATTAATATTACTAGTACTACAGCTATTACTACTTATATTACAATACTACTACTTATATTACTAATACTACTACTTCTACTACTACTACTACTACAACTACTACTACTACTACTACTACTACTACTACTACTACTACTACACGAACTACTACTA